>JAHZTW010000001.1:281951747-282006373 GCA_020283515.1 Alliaria petiolata
CCCCCCCCCCCCTGACTATTCCGTTTCAACGATGGGTCTTTTTGATTGTAGGGTTTTTGAGTTTCCTAATTTCGCCGATTACTTTGGAAATTTTCGATGAATTTCGGCTGTTTTTGAAGGCTATTGCAGTATCCTTTCCCGTTTTGGGTTTGATCGTGGAGCCTAGTTGTTGGATTCGACTTTCGTGAAAAGCTACATTGTCTGTTTTCTCCATTACAATCCGCTTTTGGTTGCCACATTCTTTTGCGTCTCCGTGTAGCTTTTTAGAAGTTAGCTTTAAAAATTCTGTAGTTTCTATTCCCAGTGGCAAACATATATCTAGCTTTTTGGGAGTTTTTTTTGTTATCCCATCTGTTTGATGTATTTAATGTTGCTTCTGCTTCTAATCGTAGAAATTAATTGTTTTGGCTTGTTTAGGTAAGAAGCGTTGATGAAGGGTTTCAGGGTTCTTGGCATTTAGGAACTGTAATTGGCTCAAAAAGGCGACGCCAGCTTAGTTTCAGATATGATCACATTCTCTGTGATGATGGTACTGATTATCTTGTGGAAACTGTGGATGTTTCGGAGGTAGTAGAAGGGCTGAGCTCTGATTGCATAGACGTTTCTGATTCTTTACGCGGACGTTTAAGACCTGTGCCGCCAAAGCTGGAAGTTGATCGATTAAACCTTGCATATGGACTCTGCGTCGATGTATTTATCAGTGAAGCTTGGTGGGAAGGTGTGCTTTTCGACCACGAAATCGGTTCAGAGGAAAGGAGAGTGTTTTTCCCTGATTTGGGTGATGAAATGAATGCTGGTCTTCAATCTTTACGCATTACTCAGGATTGGAATGAGGTTACAGAGACATGGGAGTGTCGTGGGAGATGGGTGCTTCTTGATTTGATTGAGAAATACAGAGAAGATAACTACCTCCCGGTTTCGGTAGAGCAACTTTGGTATGACATACGGGGCAGGATTGGTTTTGTGAGGATCCGGGAATGGACTTGCTCCACTCGGCATTTATGGGAAGATTTGATGCGGGAGGTAATTTATGATAATCTTAAACTCACCATAAATCAGTTTCTTCATGATTATGATGCTGATAGATATCCACACCAAGAGTTCGAGCTCTTAAAAGAAGCCTCTCAAGCGGTTAGTGAGACCAATGCTTGTCCCAGTGGTGTGGTAGTGATTGCTCCACAAGAACAACAGTTGTCCTGCATTGACAAAAATTACAAACCAGCGAGCCAGAGATGCCTGACCTTGTCTGTCTTAACTTCTGTTTCTGGCATAAGGTCGGAGGAGAGTTACATCAATAGGGTAACAGAATCTTCTAGCAAAAAATCTACTGCCGATCATAAGAAGATATTACTACCCAAGAAATCTGGAAACTGGCAAACTTTTGATTGTGTTGCTAAATCATGCCCACAAGCTGTATCGAGCTATATCAGAACAACGTCACAGAAGGTGGCTATACATGTCAAGAAGCATCTTAAGTATATGGGATGGACTATAGAACAAATGGTAGATGAATCTGGAAAGCAAAGGTTTCGCTACATCTCACCAGATGGAAAGCTAACGGAGCAATCCCTTCGTCAAGTATGTTTCATATTGAAAAAACGTGATGAATCCCCGACTCCTCCGACGATGGATATGCCTCTTTCTCTGACTTGTGAAAACTGGGCGTATGACACCCAGGAGATGAGGAGCATTGTTTTGGCTTTGCCTGCTTATAATAGAAGTGTCGCTCATGGTGATGGAAGGAAGGCGTGTGCTGAAACCTTGCTTGAGTGTAAAACGCAAGGAAAAGAGGAGGTCTTCAAGAGAGAAAGCCGCAATATCTATCCTAGTTATGCCATCCAGGCTCATAAAAGAACACTCTGTGTTAGGCTGGAGCCACAAACGAAAACTCAAGGGTTTGCAAGGTTGAAAAATAAGCCTAAACAGAAACCTAATCTCAGATATAACTCCAAGAAGAACAAAGTGATTGTAGGATTTCGAAATGTCAATCTGAGCAAGAGAAGGGGGCAAACTTCACGAATGTTAATGGATATCAAGAATCGAGTAGTTGGTCGTGGTAAAACCCGTGTGTCAATATCAAGCAATAGAGTGCAGCGAGTAATAACTCCCATCTCCAGACATCATAGCCCACGTAGTACTCTTTCCTGGCTCATCGACAACAATGTTGTTCTACCAAGGGAAAATATACGATGCTGTAACCAAAAGGATCACACTGTGAGAAAAGAGGGGAAACTAACTCGTGAGGGTATAAAATGCAGTTGTTGCCGTAGAATTTTCACCATAAGTGGCTTTGAAGTTCATGCTGATGGTGGATCCTGCAGAGCAGCAGCCAATATCTTCCTGGACGATGGAAGATCTCTTTTAGAATGCCAAGTAGAAGCCTATAAAACAAGAAAGAAAATACAACCACCTGATATTCTGAGGATGAAATTGCGTCAAGGGGAGAACGATACAGTTTGCTCCGTTTGTCATTATGGCGGGAAGCTGATTCTTTGTGATGGATGTCCATCAGCTTTCCATCCAAATTGTCTTGGGCTGGAGGTTTTATCTTTTTCACCAATATTCACTAAGACCTTATGGAAATTTCACAGCTTTTTTTACTCGTGGTTTCTTAACACGTTATCGTTGGAATTTTGTAGGACGTTCCAGATGGTGACTGGTTCTGCGCATCATGTTGTTGTGGTGCCTGTGGACAATCCATTCTCAAGGATACTAGCAAATATGCCAAGGAGGAAAGGTTTATCAGTTGCAAGCAATGTGAACTTAAATGTATGGACTTCTTCCCCATGCTAATACTAAGGGTCAACAGAATATTTGAATGATTTAAAGTTTTGATTTCTATGTGTTTCATATAGATCACCCTAGCTGCCTGCGTTATGATGGTGCCGGTGATTCATTGGATACATTCTTGGGGGAAAAGTGGTTTTGCAGCAAGGACTGTGAAAAGGTACATAAATCCAGATCCCATTTTCCATTCGTGTTTGTTAACAGCCATCAGAAAACTAACTAAGCAGCCAAAGTAAATAACTGCAGCAGTTGTGATAATTTATTGCATGTCATACTCAGCATTGCTCTTACGTAAAAAATGTTAATCCAGATATTTGTAAATCTCGGTGAGCTTATTGGAAAACCGAGAGAGGTGGGCGTGGAGAAGAATTTAACTTGGAGACTGTTGCAGTCCTTGGAACCAGATACAGTTGGGACTGACGCTTCTAAAATTGAGGCAGTGGCAGAAAATCATTGCAAGCTCAGTGTTGCTCTTGACGTGATGCATGAACTCTTCGAGCCAGTGAAAAGACCTCATGGTGCGGGAGATCTTGCTGAAGATGTTATTTTTAGCAGATGGTAAGAGACAAACAAAGAATACCATAAACTATTCCATTTAAAAGCCTTCTATTACATTCCTTCGCATCAGACTCCCTAACTCTAAGAAAACTGCAGGTCAAAATATAAACGTTTGAACTTCAGTGGATTTTACACGGTACTTCTAGAAAAGAACGACGAATTGGTTACTGTGGCTACTGTCAGGTAGGTTTCATAAAGCTTACATTGTCTCTTAAGGTTACGGAAACTCTAGAATTTTGTATTTGGCCCTAGCCTGACTTGTTCTTTTTGTTCTCTTTTAAGAATTTTTGGGAAAAAGGTTGCAGAAATGCCCTTCATTGGTACTAGGTTCCAGCATCGCCAGCTCGGGATGTGCCGGGTTTTGATGAATGAACTCGAAAAGGTGTTTTACTATTGAATTCTTCACTTGCCCTTTCGGCTCAAGAAGCTTATTTTGCTTATCCTGAAGACCTCTAACTGTTCTCTTGAAAATGCTGTGTTCTCCAGGTGCTCATTGGCTTGGGAGTTGAGAGGCTGGTTCTGCCTGCAGTTCCATGCGTGCTGAACACATGGACTAACTCATTTGGGTTTACAAAAATGAAAATCTCCGAAAGGAAAGACTTTCTGCAATTTACCTTCTTGGAATTCGGACGAACACTATTGTGCCAGAAGATCTTGATCAAGAGCAACGTGGCAGATCCAATTCCAAGTACAGGTTAGCCCTCAATGTTTCCTATGTTATCATTAAAGAAGGTAAACTGTCAAACTCAGTCATCTTGAATAAGGTTTTAAACTTCAGATCTTTATTATCATGCAGTGTCTCTGGGTGAACCACACTGTGACATGATCAGGATTGAAGACAATTCTGCTTCTGATGATAGATCAGAGGTGCATCAGGCAGAACAACAACTTGAGGAGTCTAGCTCCACGAAAAATCCATCAGAGTATGTTGTTCAGACTCTCACTCCTCTCGATTACTAATCCAAAAACACCAATAACGAGAAAAAAACATGAAAACGAAAACTTGATGCGTAAATGTCTTACATGGGTCTGAGCAGTATCCAAGATAAAAGACTTCGAATAGAGAAATCTAGAGGTTAAAAATAAGAGAGTCCATGAAAGTAAGGATCCTTAACATGGTGGCATTGTTGTGCCTTTGATGCTTTGCACGGCTCTGTGATATAACTGTAACTAGAGTAAACCCATGAGTTATAAGAGGACAAGTACAGATTGAGAAACAATGTTCTAGAGATCTCGACTATTATTGGCAACTAGTTGAGCCCATAGATGATGAATCTGTATATGACTAGAAAATTCATGAATCTTATTAGTGTTGATAGGTTCATACAATTTTTTAATCTATTTTTTGTCGTTTTTTCAGGGAAATAAAAACAAATCAGGAGAGGTTGTTGAAAGAGAACCGTATTCTAAAGTGTTACACACGAAGAAGGACAAAATGTATGAGGTTAACATGACGTATGAACAACACTTGAGGGTCCAAGGAGAGCATTTCCACGAGTTTTGTTCAGAATCTTCGGATATCAAAGGTTAAGATTTGACGATTAATGTTTGGTGTAGTAAATCTTGAGTTGGGTGCTTGACACAACCCAAAGGTGTCGAAATGTAAAAAATTAAATAAAACAAATTTAAAGAAACGAAGGAACAAATGCTTACCTCTCTTCTGACATTTTATGTATGAAGTTGGGGAAAGAGGAAGCATATGTAAGTAAGCAAAGTATTCTTTGCCTTTGTGATCATCATATATATTTTAATTTAATAAAATTATTGTAGATTTATTGCTTCCAATGATTTATCGTGGATTCGTTTATAAATCTAACTAATCGTGTGAACATGCCAGAACAAAAGCCCGTTGTTTTTTTAGCAATGTTTTTGATTTCGTCTCGAAGGTTATATATATATATATTTTAATTTGTCAGCGAATATTATAAATTTTGAAATTTGTAAAATATTTACACAAGTAAGAGGACCCACGTGAACACCCATGCCCATTTACACAGAGACACCGATAAATGGATCCAAAAAATTTCTTAAGATATTTTCTCTCTCAATTATTTTACAGCTTTTTTTTTCTTTTTGGGTGGGTGTTGTGTTCGGAAATCTCTCCTTTTTTTTGGGTTCCGTTAAAGCAAGGATGAGTTTTCTTCTTCGCATCTCAGTCTCCGCCAATTTATTTCTTGTTCTATTAGTGCTTCAGCAAGAACCATCTTCTTCAGCCATTATACTGAGCTTGAAGAAACGCCATGGGAGCAGCAGCAGCAGCAGCGGCAGCAACCAATACAGCTCGAGCAGACCATCGTCTTTCCAAGGGAACAGGAGCACGTGCTCTCTCTTCCTCGGCACGTGGGTCCGCGACGACTCTTATCCTCTCTACAAACCGGCGGATTGCCCCGCCGTCGTCGAGCCTGAGTTCGATTGCCAGATGTACGGACGTCCCGACTCCGACTACCTCAAGTATCGATGGCAGCCCCAGAATTGCAACTTACCCACGTATGTATATATATACTCCTCTTCTCCTTTCTGGGTTTATCCAAGCTGCTCAATTTCGTCACCAATTTCATCAGTTTCTTGTGTCGTGTTATTCGTGAGATTTTCATATGAGACAGTAGCCCATTGCGAGATTCTAAGTGTTTTAGTTTTTGCTCTTCAAAAATATAACTTTTTGGATTATGTGTTAGTTAAATTGTTAACGAAATGATTGGTGATTTAGGTTCAATGGTGCTGAGTTTCTGTTGAAAATGAAGGGCAAGACAATAATGTTTGCGGGCGATTCACTGGGGAAGAATCAGTGGGAGTCGTTGATCTGCCTCATCGTTTCATCTGCACCGTCCACTAGGACTCAAATGACCAGAGGCCTCCCTCTCTCCACCTTCAGATTCTTGGTACCCTTTCTTCTTCCCATGTCCCACATTTCTCTTGTATGAAACAAAGGTTGTTGTATAAGGAAACTGTTTTGTTGATGTTAGGATTATGGGATAACGATGTCGTTTTACAAAGCTCCGTTCTTGGTGGACGTAGACGCTGTTCAAGGCAAGCGAGTGTTGAAACTGGAAGAGATCTCTGGCAATGCCAACGCCTGGCACGACGCTGATCTCCTCATCTTCAACACCGGTCACTGGTGGAGCCACACCGGTTCTATGCAAGGGTAATCTAACACTTTGGCCAAATGATTTGATGTCGCAGTGTCAAAGAAGTGTACTACTACTACTATATATGCAACACTAATAACCTCTCTCTCCTTGTGAACACACCACAGATGGGACTTGATTCAATCAGGCAATTCTTATTACCAAGACATGGACCGTTTCGTCGCAATGGAGAAAGCTCTTCGTACTTGGGCTTACTGGGTCGAAACCCACGTCGATAGAAGCCGAACACAAGTCTTCTTCCTCTCCATTTCTCCAACACACGACAAGTAACTCTCCCTTTCTCTCTCTCTTTACTCAAAAGTTAGTTCAATCAAATCACAGTTTTTTGTCCTGAAATCACTTGTATATAATATCATCAGCCCGAGTGACTGGGCGCCATCATCGTCTTCGGGATCCAAGAACTGCTACGGAGAGACAGAGCCGATCACAGGAGCGGCTTATCCAGTGAGTTCTTACACAGATCAGCTAAGATCAGTGATCGTTGAAGTGCTTCACGGGATGCACAATCCGGCTTTACTTCTCGACATTACGCTCCTCTCTTCCCTCAGAAAAGACGGTCACCCTTCTGTCTACAGCGGTCTCATCAGCGGTTCGCAGCGGTCTAAACCAGACCAGTCTGCAGATTGTAGCCATTGGTGCTTGCCTGGTCTCCCTGATACTTGGAATCAGTTGTTGTATACGATTCTCTTCTATTAGCTTTTTCTTTCTTCCTTCTATCAATTCATTCGGTAGGAATTTTTCTAACGCATTCCAGGAGAATCCTAAGTTTACGGATGCATTCAATTGTAGAAACACATTTGAGGCACATTTTCTTTCTAATGATTATAAATTTTATTTCATGCAACACAGTTGTTGTTTAGCATTTTGATATTGGTCGTTTATTTAGCCCTCAATTTGTTGAATAACCATAAGAAAAACAAAAATTAACAAACTAACCAAATGATTAGAGAGAGATAGAGAGAGATAAAGAGAGAAAAAGAGGGGTTTTTGGTTAATTTGTAAGTTTTTGTTTTTCTTATGGTTATAGAGTTAATTTTCCTAACCAAAAATAAACGACCAAACAAACATTTCAGTCTTGTACGTATGTATGTTGTAATCTCGGGCTTCGTACTTTTACTTTATTGGGCTTGTTAAAAAATACACTCAAATGGGCTTACTGAAAACCTTTTTAGGGTTTTCCCAACAGCAAGCAGTGTCAAAGATCCTCAGCCGTTCATCAACTTTCCTAAGACTCGCATCTCCACCGTCGATCCCGCCTAAACCCTCTTTATAACGAAATCGATTAATGCTTTCAACTCCATAGTCGATTTCTAGGGTTGTAGCCGCAGCAGTTGAAACTCGATTACCTGTGAATTTTTTTTATTATCCTGAATTTTTCATAGTTTTTGGGTTTTCTCTTTGTTAGTAGATCTGAAATCTCCTGTTAATTTTTTTTTTCTTCTCGATTTCGGAATTGGAATTTGGCTTCATCAGATAGTCTATGTGGATTTGTTCGTTCCCATACGATTCGTTCCCTTGAAGCAATACCAATCGTGCTGCCCTCTTTTTTTAAATACTATCCCTAATCATTCCAGCATCATGCTGTTAATTCTAGTATGATGCCGATTCGGGAGCATATCTTGAGCAGCTACATATCTTTTTAGGACCTAATATCTGTTGTTACTTATATTCTGGAAGAACAGTGATGAGTCAATTTACAGACCTGTAATGATTGCGGTAATGATCGCATTTCATTATGAACATCTAAGGGACTGAGTTCTTCTTTCTAATTCTCTCTTTGTTTGTTAATCTGATAAGATGCCGATGAAGATTAGATATAATGGTTTGCTGAAATTTCAAATAGAGTGTTGAAATAATATCTTATTGACTAGGACGGTCTGAGGCTTCTGTCTGTTTTTTTTTTTTAATAACATTTTGGTTTTGGCTTTTCATTGAGAGAGATTCAGAAGGATGTATTGAGATTTGGTTTTGGATGATGAGAACAAAAATAATACAGTTATCCCTGGCTGAGGATTTAATCCCGTTGATGATTTATTTGTAATCTGACACAACACATACCAAGTAATAACAATTTGACTTGTTGACAATTCGTTTGATTAGAGATTCAAATGAATCGACACAACTAGTAACAGTCTAAATGATTTTAATACGACGAGTTTGTAATTGTAATTGTTAGCTTGACTGTTGAAACATTAAACGCAGCCCCTCGTCTTCATCTGTAATCTTTGAACAGATAACCTTGGCAAAGAAAGTATAAAATGAAAAACATACACGAGGGAACTTTAGATTAATAATCTTAACAATTGAATTGCGTTGTCATTTGATTCACACACATCTCTCTATCCATTATACAAGGATGACAAAACGGAACAGGCTTTTATTGTTTAGTTGTTGGATTTGTGGCTGTCATGGTCGAGCCCGCAGGACAGAGGAGTGCACGAGCCCCTGAGACGATGTCGTATCAGTTTCGTTATATTACATTTCAATGATTTCACACAAATTTTTTTTTTCCTGTATGTACGTTTTGATAATATCTTTATGACTTGAAATAGTATTGACAGATATTGAAATCTAGTTTCTAGATTTTATCTTCTAAAATATACTAAACGTTACCGACAACTAACACGTGTCTTTTACGTAGAATATGTTAAGATCATAGCAACGGTACTTTGACGAGAAGCTAACAAGTGTATACAACAATTCAATAAAAGAAAAAAAAAAAACAACTCTTTATTGCAGTTTTGAAATTTATATTTGAATGTGAAACACGTTCCCAAATTCTATTACCGATTGTACCTTTCTTAGTAAATGACTAACTACTTATATGTTCTGTTCGGAAATTTCAAAATAAAGTACAATTCTTGTCTATAAACCGACTCTTGAATGAATGCCAATGTTGAAAGATGACAGAAAATTCAAAGCATATTTTAAAGTATATCCATTTGTAAATAATCCAAGTCAGACTCAAGACTCCTACATGCATATATACACACACTTTTCGGTTCGTCAAATAAGATCCGGTCAAAAATTTAGTCATGGTGAACGACGTTAGCAATTCAAAGATCTCTTCTTCTTCTTCCTCTTGGTGGTTCAGAGGCAAGGTCATAGGCAGAGGCTGCTTCGGAACCGTTAATCTCGCCTTCGACAAATCCGACGGCAACCACATATTCGCTGTCAAATCCGTTGATAGTGCCACGTGTATCCCACGTCAGCTTGAGTCCTTGGAAAACGAAATTCGTATCCTCCGCTCTGTTTCGTCACCACACATCGTGAGGTTCCTCGGCGATGACGTGACCCGAGAAGGAAACGGGTCGTTCAGGAACCTTCATCTCGAGTACATGCCACGTGGAACTCTCGCTGACGTGGCGGGTCAACACCTTGAGGAACATCTGATCCGACGGTTCACGTGGTGCTTGGTCTCTGCGTTGAATCACTTGCACACGTGCGGCTTCGTCCACTGCGATGTGAAGGCAAGAAACGTTCTACTGGGAGAAGATCCGGGCTCGGCCAAGCTCGCGGATTTCGGTTCGGGTTTAGAGTTTCGACCCGGAAACGGATTCGGGTTCGAGGCTCAGATACTGCCACGTGGTAGTCCTCTGTGGATGGCACCGGAGGTAATTCGCGGCGAATATCAAGGACCCGAGAGCGACGTGTGGTCTCTTGGATGTACGATCATTGAGATGGTCACCGGAAAACCGCCTTGGATTGACGACGGCGCTGAAACCCTGAGAACGATCGGGTTCCCCGAAGAGTTACCGAAATTTCCGGCGAGGTTATCGGAAAACGGGCGGAATTTTCTTGAAAAGTGTCTGAGAAGAGATCCGAGTGAGCGATGGAGCTGCGATCAGCTGTTGCAACACCCTTTCCTCTCTTGTTCGGCTTTATCGTTATCTCCGAGGCATGTATTCGACTGGGTCGACTCGGTGTTAGAGGAAGGCGAAGAAGCAGTGTTGAGTGAGCCAGTGCCCGAGTCGGATTCGAATTTCGCCAGGGACAGGGTCGGTCAATTGGCGATGAGCGGAGGGGTAATTTGGGAATCTGATGGTTGGTTGGTTGTTAGAGGTTCGGATTGTGAAGTGGAGGAGACAGGTCAGCTTGTTCCTGATTCTTCACGTACGGAACTCGTAATAACGGTGAGGACAAGTGCATCGTACTTTTATCATCCGACGTGGCAAGTACTTAGGGTGAAGATGACATTTTGCCCAAACGGCGTTAGATATCTGTTGTGGCGAAATTGTAAATATGTGAAAGCTAAACGTACGAACGTGAATGCGCCGCCGCAATGTTGCGGTTGTGGTGTGTCTCAAAACGTGGATTTGGCGGTCGCCGACCCACCGGTGATAGTCTCATGTAGTACATTGTGTTGTGCCCATGTGTTCATAAATAAAATTATTTATTTTGGTAAATTTTTGGTATGATTTTTGTTCTCTCTATAACTTACACGCCCAAAATATTTCTAATCCAAGTACGTAATGATATTATATTAGGCTATTAGCAACACTAATACAAAACTAATATGGTACAAGTGTCTCAATGCATAGTTTATTATATTTACTTTGTCTAGGAATATCTCACATCAATAAGAAACTATAAGACAGATATACAATGGGTATATGTACCAAGAAAACCAAATACTTCATACACTTAATTATTATTTCATAAAATAACTTTTATTGGACTCGTTTATCTGATTATCTCGTGGTTTTTATTGCGTCCTCCTTATTTTGGATTCATATATGCTCACATGTTTCGAATGGCACCCACACAATTATAAGTTGTACTAAAAAATAAGTGATAATCGTCAAGATATAGTGAAAAACAAAAAAATCTATGACAGAAGGTAATGAAGATAAGCAAAATGTGTCACGGATGGAGATCATTCGAGGGTATCTATCTTCTTTATTTATTTTTGTACCACTTTTAGTTCTCTTAAGAGTTAAGAGAATAGATATTATTTAAATGTTGTATAGTAGTAGCTTTTATGTCTTTGTGGATAACTAACTAGTCAAGGAGAGACATGATAAAGGACATAAGATAGACTTTATGGGTTTGGGGGACCTTTGGGTTTTGCGGTTGTGGCATTCCTTAGCCGCGAGGTCTTCTTCTCCTCTATAGTAGTATTACTATTACATGACTTCACTTCGAGCTTCATCCACATACCAAAAGTATTATCATATTTATTTACCCCAACTATGCAACGCACTCTCTCATTGGTTCTTAACTCCGATTTAGTTTAGACCATGTTTCCTTCTGGATCACACACTTGAATAACGTTGACACTCGTGTATAGTTGTATTCAACTTTTTTTTTCAAAAAATGATCCAGAAGTATGGGCTTATTTTTTTCAGCTGAACTAACGATATTGGTATTCAACATTAATTTTTTGGGTATTTAAAACTCATATGGTTCGTTTTGTTGTCAATATGATAGTTACTAACCCATATCAAATTTTGTTGATGTGAATTTGAAATGCAGATTACAGAAGTCATGATTAATCTATACTAGAAATCAACATGCGCATTGCGCGAAGTTTTCTATTGGTCTTATTTTTTTTAGACATAAAAAGCTGTTAATTTGATGGGCCGTTAGTGGGCTGTAATGATTGAGGCTAAAGCCAAGTAGCCCAATAGATAATCTGAAGCCTAGCTTGGATATAATATAAAGTAAAAACCCTCGTTGCCGATTTATTTTCTGGTTCTCGAAACTTCTTCTCTCCCAAATTGAGTGAGCAAGTTGCAGGAGTACACACACTTTTAGCAGCTACACAGTAAGATGGCGAGCACTGAGCCAGAGCACGAGCACCGCGAAGAGGAGGCCGAAGTCCACGAAGACGAGGACACCGGAGCTCAAGTTGCCCCGATCGTCAGGCTTNAAAACCTCTACAGCCGTAAGAAAATCCCATACCAGAACGAATAGACAACGGAACATGAAAAGCCCTAGGACCAGAGCAGAATAAATTGACGAACATATATATATATATATATGTATAAATTGTTTATGCAAAAGTTCTCGTATTCTTACTTGGATATCAAAGCGAAGTTTCAACGAGTTTCTATGCAAGAACCATTTTTTGGAGCTTTCTGTCGGAATAATGGTTAATATATATGCGAGATTTTAAATATTGAGCTTGATTTAGATTGTATATAAGGAAGTAAGTCAAAGATCACGAGATATTACCATTAAATGAAGATGGGTGTTTAGGAAAGAATAATCCAAAATGGAATATTTAGTTTGCGAAAATGGAATGTGTACTAACTCGAGATGCTACCAAGAAAAAAAAATTAAAAATAAAACACAGTTCATTTAATTTTGTTTCCTCTTTTGTTAAGCAATTTGACATTTTCTTATATTGTTAATACATAAAATTGAATGCCTTACATAATAAATAAAATTAGATTAGATATCCACTAGGGATATATTATCTAATTTAACCAATCAAAATATTATATTATATAAAACTTGTTTTTCAAAATTAGTAATTAACATAATCGCCATATAAATGAATTCTATCAATTAGATTTTGATATGATTAAAAAACTTATACCAATTATAATTTGATAAAAATGGTGATTTGCTACGATAACCAATAAAATAACAACAATAGCTAAAATAATCTCTTCACAAGACTTCGTCTAGGTCAGATTCGAGCCAAGTGATCAAAGCTTTGACATTGGATGCATGCTTCTCGGAGCTCTACGGCATAAAAGCGGATATCGTCGCATTAAAGGAGACCTTTGAGTTTCTCAGTTTCAATTTTATTAGACGTGGGCTTAATTTTGTAGCTGATGAGCTGGCCAAGCAGACCTTAACATTGTATGATCCAAGCACATTTTAGGCTTTGTAATGGACAAAATTTGGACAAAAAACAAAAAATCTCTTCAGATTTTTAAATTTTTTCATAAAAGACATTACCATATTACCCTTTATATATTGTATATCGTCTTTATTTACCGCATTAATATTAATAATGGTAAATTCAAAAAATAATTAATATTTGCTTAAAAAAAGAAATGAAATTGATTACTTATATTTTATAGAAGGAAAAAGACATTAAAAAAAGTTTTTGAAAAAATCATATTTGAATTTCAATATGTTAATATGCTATTTTTCTTTTCATACTTCTCTAATTTTTAGCAGACTCTACGAAAATTTGCCAGACTCTATGAATGTCTTCCAAACTTTGTGGCAGATTTGAATTTCAGCTAATCTGCCATATTTTCTGAATTTAGTATTCAGATTTGAACTTTAGTCTATTAATCTACCAATTTTTTGGCGTACTCTTCGAAATTTTGGTAAACTGTACATAAATGTTCCAAACTTTCTAGCAGACTTGAATTTCAGTCTACTAGTCTGCTATTTTATTGGCATATTCTTCTCATTTTTGGCAAACTTTACAAAATCTTCCAAACTTATTGACAGATTTGAAATTCAATATATTAGTGTGCCATATTTTTGGAACTCTACATAAGTCTTCTAAATGTTTTGGCATACTTGAATTTCAGTTTGCTAGTCTGCTAGTCTGCCATTTTTTTGGCATATTCTTCAAATTTTTGGCAAAGTCTACACTGGTCTTTCAAACTTTGTAGCGGACTTGTATTTCAGTATATTTGTCTACCACTTTTTTGGCGGACTTTTCAAAATATTGGGAGACTATTTTCTGAAAGCTTTAAAAAAAATTTCAAACTTATTGACAGACTTGAATTTCCATTATTTTGTAGACTCTACATAAGTCTTCTAAATTTTTTCGCAGACATGAATTACAGTTTACTAGTTTATCTTTTTTTTAGCAGATTCTTCAAACTTTTGGCATACTTTACGCAAGTCTTCCTAATTTTCTAACATATTTGAATTTCAGTATGCTTGTCTACCATTTATTTGGCAGACTCTACGAAGTCTTCCAAACTGTTTAGCAGATTTTGATTTCAGTTTGCTTATTTACTATTTGTTTGGCAGACTTTTGACTAATAGTAAATAAAAATAATTTTGTTATTTATTATATGCCAATAAATAAATAAATAAATAAATATTAAATTTGATAAAAAATAATTAAATTTATTTATATTTTAAAGTAAAAAATAATAATTCCAACATTTTTTTGACTAAAAGTAATTAAAATATTTTATTTATTTTATTTTTATTTATCAATAAAAAAAGAACTTATACCAATTAAATTTTGACACGTATTAAATGTTATATAACTAATAGTACCAAAAAAAATATTACAAATTTTTAATTGAACAAAAGGTACATTAAATAATGATACATTATTTTGTTTCACCTGTTATAAATCAATCCCTTTTCTAAAAAGAATTTCTCAACATATTTCTCAATATATACGATTTAACTCTTCAATCTGTTTGTACGTTACTTTTTTGATCTTGAGTTGTGAGCATCATGAATACGTCAACCTTCTGCAAAATAATAAGCATTTGGTTATAAAAAAAATGAATATGAAAACGTTTCTGATTATTTATGTATTATATCCTTCACATATAATTTATGTATAAAGACTCTGAATTACGACTAACCTAAGACTCTGTTTCTGTCTTTTGTTGTTTCGGTTTCTGCATTGTGCACTGCCCCATTCATTTTCTTGGATTCTTCATCGTCTTCTCTAGCGGTTAAACCAGTGTTATGGTGCATTGATTGTAAATTAAGCTCTAATTCTTGTTCCACAGCTTCTCTAACTTGCTCCTCAGGTTTCAGATTCTCTTCTACATTCTTCTCAGTAGAAGTTGAGTCCATGGCTGCTGCAGAAAATTTCTCTTTAGCAATACCTTGAGAGATAGCATCATCATGCTCTGATTGTTGGGTGATATCCAATGTTCTTGGTGATATTCCTTCGGATGAATCTAGGCCGCGCTGTTCAACGGATAAATAACAATTACAAAACTTCAAATCAGAAACCAACGACAGGGGAAGAAGCTAACATATGTCAAAGATGATTAGGATAGAAGGTAAAACCTCCTGAGTCCATGGTTGTGAACCTTGTAAGTTATGAGTGTCTTCTGAAACTATTGATTCTTCCTCAACATTCGCTATATTGTTGTATTCTTCAGTCGATTCGGCCTGAAAATCTTTCAACAACCCTGAAGTTTCTCCTCCCTTGGAGAAATCCTGACCAGTTGAGTCATTCAATGTCGAGTTATTACCGTCTTGAACTTGCAGAAGTATCACATCACTATCATTTTCTGCATTTCCGTATTCTTCAACTAATTGTGTATAAGGACGGCTCGAAGTTGCTTCCAAGACGTCATGAGATTTCTCTTGTTCTATTGGCTTTGCATTCTCATCAGTACTTTTGACTAATTCCGGAACATTCTCTTCCATCACCTCACTTTCTAGTAATTTTGTAAGAACATGGCCAGAAGAACTCTTCAAATCGCTTTGAAGTACCTCATTGTCTGTTTGTTCTGTTATCTCCTCGCGAAAATTGTCTAAGTTTGGTTCCTCCTCTTCTTCTGTCTCTCTTTCAAGTGATTCTATACATGGAGCGTCCAAAGAAGCACCAAAGACGCTCTGAATTGCCTCATATTCCCTTGGTTTTGTGTTCTCATACATCTTCATATTGAAGATTTGGTCTTTCTGCTGAAGATCAATGATATCTGAATCAACAATTTTAGGAGATCCACAAAGACCATCATTTCCTAATTGTTGCACATCAACAACTCCCTCATCAATCAACTTCTTCGTGGATGACTCCAGAGGAGTCAGAGATCTCAGGTCAGTTAGTTCTTCAGTCAAGCAGTTCATATTCTCCGAGTTATCCCCATCGATCGAGTCCAAGATTATTTCAGGTTCTTCTGTTATAGACGACAATGACACACTTGTACGGAACGAAAAACCTTCAAATCTCCCAGAGCTTGTATGCTTGGACACATCATTAGAACTAGAAGGTTTATGCTCAAGATTTTCTTCGGTTTGGCATCTTCTATCTAACAAAGTCATATCATCAACCGTTTTAAGATGTTCATCTACCACAAATTTCTGATCTGGTTTGGCCACTGGTTTAGTCCCTGGCCCACTATTCTCTTCTTTTGATCCAGTTCCACTTCTTGATTCACATTGGTTAGAGACCGTCTTGCGCGATTCTTCATCACGGATGATTTCTCTGTCAATATCTGTATCATACATGTAAGACTCCCCTCCATTAGACCAATCATCAAGCCAATCGACTGTCGTAGGAGGTGAACCAATCTCTGAAACCTCAACTTGCATATCTGAGGCAATGGAAAATGTTCGACTGTGCGAATTTGCGCATCTACGACCATAATTATCATCGAGTCTTGGCGCTACTAAACCTCTAGGTAACGGGTTTGGAATAATATTTCTTGTTTGATTCACAAGAAAATCGGGACAATTATCCATCGAGTGGCATATAGCTTCTCTGAGCTCATTTTGGTTCATACGACTCAGTTCTGACTCGCTCTCTTCTGAACAACTTGAATCATCTCTTTCGTCTTTGTTTGAATCTGTCTCATCATTCATTTCTACCTCTCTTTCTCTGTTTTTCCCGCTATCAACGTATTTATCATGATCCTCTATTGTAGCTTCTTTGCCATTACAGGGGAGGTTTTGTTCAGTATGATCCATATATTCATTGTCCAAATCTGTAGACAAAAAAAAAAGATCGTCATTCACAGAGCCAATGCAAACAAAGAATTTAGTAATGAGAAAATATTTGACATATAACCTAAACGTTTCCTAGCAGTTAAAATGTCTGAAGCAGAAACTGGGCTGTTCATACACTGAGCATGTTCTGGGGAGAAAAGAGCAAAGCGGCAGAAGCTCTCATGACGACAAAAGAACATATCTTTATGGTCAAAAAATGAAAATTCTTGATCAAAGCTATCTCCTGTAAGATTAGGCCTTTCCTCTTGAGGATCATAAGGTATGTCAAAAGGGTTTCTCCCTTGTAACATCACAGAAGGCGCTGAGCCTGGAGCTTGTAATCCCGCAACAGTACTATCGGGAGGATATTTTCTACGTTTTTCAAAGGGGTTATTGTTTTTGTTCCTTGGAACCGTTATTTGAAGGTTGTTGCTCCGTGTGGGGCTATTTGCTCCTTCAGCTTGAAGCTTGTTCCGTTGATCTAAAGCTAGTTTAAAGAGTCGTCTTGTTCTTCTTCTGGCGATTAGACTCTCTAGTCTCCTGTTTCTCTCAATCTCTGAAATCCCATGTTCATTGACATTGCCCATCATCTCATCTCTCATCTCTTCTTTGCCATCAAACTCTCCGTATTTGTCTTCATTGATCTCACAGTTGCAAAGCCTTGGTTTTTCAACGTTTACATCACCCGAATCGCGAGTAGAGGTTCGTGAATCTTCCTCAACAAGAGACTTATTATCATTGTCTTCCGCTACATCGGTTTCTACTGATTTCGGAGATTCCTCGAAATGAGGAGTACGACCGAGGAGGTCATTGTAGAGGGAAGTCAAGATAACTTTGTCCTTCTCTTCGTCGCTTGTCTGCGAATCCCATTCTTCAACTTTCATTCGAGCATTTCGTCGAACACTTCGCTGCTGTCTTAATTGACATCTAACACCATTCTTTTCTCCTCCACAGCTGCTCTTTGGCTTATGCGAACCGGAGAATCTCAATCCCAGCTTTTCTCGAGCATACACTACAGCACAAGCAAGAACCGGCGACGAGTATATCAAGAAGAACAACAATGAAGGGAGGAGAATGTATAGTGCGAGTAAAAACACGGAAACCACAGACAAAATCGGGTGGTTTCTCATGAATTTGATGCTCGTATTCATCGAAATTCCAACAATTTTCCATAATATTGCGCCCACCTCCTTCGCGTCAATACCCATTTTCCATATAATCACAAATCCAACAGACGATATCGATATCAAACCAATTGAAATAAGATCAATATTTTTGGGGTTTTTTTTTCGGAGATCTCGCAAAAAAAAATTGGAATCAAAAAAAAAAAAAAAGAAACAAAATTTGATAAATGGGGTTCCCAAATTTGGACAGCATATAGCGTCTGGAGATCCTCTGTTTCAGGACGTTACAAATTTCTAAATTTTGTATTCCCTCCCTCCTTTGTGTGTTTGATAGAAGAGGAGGAATTGAAACGACATAACAGAAAACAAATTTGGTTTGCTAACGAGAGAAAGACATTTATTTATTTTTACTCGATTGTGCCTTGGTGTTTACTTTTATTTCCAAAATAGCCCCACATTTTTTATTCTAACGAAATTTTACGTGTCTATTTATTTATTTATTTTAAGTTAATTAAGAAAGTGGAAGTATATATGAAACTAGTTCTTCAATCTTAATGGGTCTCCAACAACTCAAGTTTGGACCAAATTTTATGTTTAGATTATGATTTGGAACTATGATGTGGAAAAAAAAAAAATACGAATGAAAAATATTGGGATTGGCTGCCGTCAGCCCCCTATAATATACGTGATCTGCCTAATCCCACCTAAACTACATATCTCTGCCTATTTTCCTCCAAACAAATTTTTTTCTGCTTATTCCCCCAAATTCAATTAAAAACTGTAATCGCGTTCAATTCACAAAATCGCGTTTTAGACAAATCGCGATTTGGGGGTGAATAGGCAGAGCCTTATAGTTTAGGGGAGAATATGCATAGAGTGTTGAGTTGAGGGGGCTGGCCGCAGTCAACCTAATTTTGGGTTTTTCAAAATATCCAACATATGATTAGCCTATTTATACTCATAACATATATTGGTATAGTAAAAAAACATAATTGTGATTTCATAAATCACAACATCATAAAATTAGGGTGCAACCGTGTAAGCAAAATTAATATTTCACACATTATAAACATCCCTAATATACCATCAATTAATAGTAGACCTCTAGAATGATATTTTAATATGCATGTAGTGACTACTAATTGTGGTGGTTAGAGCATCAAACATATTTAATCACCATTTACAAATTTTTATAAAATATAGTACAATCGCATTATCGAAATTTAAAATTTGACAGAGACATTTTAAAATTTGACAGAGAAATATAAAATGTAGTACCTTGAGGTTTGTTTTGATTATTGAAACTTATATTAATTAAGCGTGTAATGTCAAGTAAACAAGTCGTGTAATATCAAGTAAATCCTGAAAAAAAATAATTTTTCTTATGAGCACTTCAAATCAAAATACTCGGACCAATATGATGATATGGGTATAACATAATATTTGTTTCGATACTTGAAACTTATATTAATTAAGCGTGTAATGTCAAGTAAACAAGTCTTGTAATATCAAGTAAATCCTGAAAAAAATGATTTTTCTTATGAGCACTTCAAATCAAAATACTCGGACCAATATGATGATATGGGTATAACATGATATTTGTTTCGATACTTGAAACTTATATTAATTAATCGTGTAATGTCAAGTAAACAGGTCTTGTAATGTCAAGTGAATTCCAAAAAATACTTCTTCATATTAGCACTTCAAATCAAAATACTCGGACCAATAGGGTGATATGTATTTGAAATACTATCGATATTAGTTTCTTCTTTTCGAATAAATTTGTATTGTCACATTGATACTATTTTTTCATAACAATATATTGTATATATTTTTTACTATACCAATATATGTTGTGAGTATAAATAGGCTAATCATATGTTAGATATTTTGAAAAACCCAAAATTAGGTTGATTGCGGACAGCCCCCTCAACTCAACACTCTATGCATATTCCCCCCTAAACTATAAAGCTCTGCCTATTCACCCCCAAATCGCGATTTGTCTAAAACGCGATTTTGTGAATTGAACGTGATTATAGTTTTTAATTGAATTTGGGGGAATAAGCAGAAAAAAATTTGTTTGAGGGGAAATAGGCAGAGATCTGTAGTTTGGGTGGGATTAGGCAGATCACGTATAGTATAGGGGGCTGACGGCAGCCAACCCAAAATATTGTCTATATGACAAATATCCAGAAATTTAATTTCAAAAAAATTATATCCATAAAATAAGACATGATTATCTTTTGGGCCATTATGTTGGCCCTAAAAGCCTAAAATCATTTTCGTGGCCCATACCCACCGTTCAGAACCTGTGGTGGAGAAAAACCTGAAATCTCATCACCATTTATCTTGTGACCACGTGACGTTATATACACTGGATTCTATACCTCTTGTCACACTGGATTCCTTCTTGCCGATAATCTTCTTACAAAGCCGGACACCGGCGTATCTAACGGTGGAGAAACCTTTCGTTTTCTCCAATCCGACGGTTCACATTCGAAGTCGTAGTTCCCAGTAAACCCCGCGTTCTGTAATTCCAAAAGAAGATTAGATAAACCCAAAAAGACGAAAAATGTGCTGCCATGTCTTCCTTTGATTTCCTCAATTTCTAGGGTTTCGAAAAAAACGACTACAATCTAATTGCTAAAATAACGAGGTGCAGAAAGTGGAGGTGGATGGAGTTCATGTTCTGTTTAAGCTGAAAGATGATGGGAATCGGCAAGAGAGTGAAAATAGTAGTAGTAAGCTCTCTGAGTCGTCTGAGACTCTGCTTAGAAGTCCTTTAGTTTAAGGACTCGCTATGTATAGAAAAAAGATTTTAATTGCTTGCGGGCAAACAAGCATGTGTTGTAATATTTGGTACTTTTGTTTGTTGCGAAGTTATTAGCAATTGTGTTATTATTGACTGACTCACATGTATATATAGAAGCCATTCATTATTATATACAAACTTCATGTGGAAAAGATGAATTCATCAACTTCAAAATGGCTAAACCATGAAAGAGCTATAATTATATCTTGTGTAATTATAATTCATTCTTATTACTTCTGAGTTCTGAGTGATAAGTTTAAGGTTTATCATCAATGTGGGAAGAATCAATAGTTTTCGAAATGCTGATTACATAGATTTTTTTTACAATTTTTTCTCATTTCTTAGCAAAGAGACCACCGAAGCCGCCACCGTTCTTCTTATGTGGCACTGCCACGGAGTTCTTACCGCCAGACACCGTTTTACGGCCGCCGTTATCTCCGGTGGTTCCTTCTTTCTCGTCCACCTTCTTGAGGAGAGGGTTGGTCTCGTAAAACTGATCTTGCTTCGTTAAACTGCCAAGAACGAAGTCGATGATACTCTTCTCTTCTTTCGTGGTGGTGGTGCTGCTTGTTCCCTTCGCCCCTGTAGCGAAGCATCTCACGGTGGCCGGAGAAAAGGACATTAGTAGCGAAGAAACCATTCTCTTTGTTTTCTGTATCTCTCTTCTTTTTATAGAAGCTCGATCTTAATAACTCGGAGATTTAGAAGAATAACTCTTTTATTAGCTTAAGGAAAATAACTCAAAACCTTAAACTCCAAATCTCATAAGTTGTGCCACAACTCTAGCACCTCCTTATATAGAAAGGAACCAAAGACTAATTTCCTAAACCAATTAGGAAAACTTACAATTTAGATAACTCCTAAATGTATATTTAGATATCTCCTAAATATACTTAGCTTGGCTCACAATCTATTTCAAGCTTATAACAACATTCTCCCCCTTAAGCTTGAAATCTTCTTCTCTTACGTCTTTGACTCCAATGAAGCTCCTCATCTCTTTGAACTTGATTCTTCCGAGTGCCTTAGTCAAGATATCAGCTTTCTGTTCGCTACCCGGAATATGCTTGACCTCTACTTGTTCGTTTTCCACACACTCTCTAATGAAATGATACCTTGTGTGAATATGCTTACTTCGACCATGTAATATTGGGTTCTTGGTGAGTGCTATTGCGGATTTATTGTCAATCCGAATGGTCACCTTCTCGCACTTCTTTCCATTTATCTCGGCAAAGAGTTTTTGTAGCCAAATTGCTTGTTTGGCTGCTTCCGTAGCCGCCATGAACTCAGCTTCACAGGATGATAGTGCCACAGTCTCTTGCTTTTGTGAACACCATGTAATCGGACATTCATCAAAGTAGAATATGTGACCAGTTGTGCTCTTTCCATCATCCACATCTACATTGTGGCTGCTGTCACTATATCCTACTAGCCCATCTCTGTTTGAACTCTTAAATGCAAGACCATAAGATAAGGTTCCTCGCAAATACCTTAGTACTTGCTTTAGTGCTGCTCCGTGAGACTCCTTTGGTTCTTGCATATAGCGACTGAGTACTCCAACGCTGTAGGAGAGGTCAGGTCGAGTGTGAAGTAGATAACGTAGACACCCAATGCTTCTTCTATAGTCCTTCTCGTTGATGCGTCCTTCTTCTAGTCGTTTTGATAGCTTCACATTTGGATCCATTGGTACTTGAGACGCATTGCTTTCATTCATTCCAACTTCTTCTAGAATTCTTGATGCATATCTTTCTTGCTTCAACGTTATGCCATCCTTGTGCTGAATTACCTCGATGCCAAGATAATAGGTTAAAGGTCCGAGATCGCTCATCTCAAACTTCTCAGCCATTTCTCTCTTAAACGCAAGTATCATCTTAGTGTTAGACCCCGTGACCAATAGGTCGTCTACGTACACAGCAACAATAAGAAGGTGCTCCCTTTCTTCCTTCCGATAAAGTGATGGTTCTTTCGAACACTTGACAAACCTTAGCTCCTTAAGAGTTTTATTCAGTTTCTCATTCCATGCTCGTGGGGCTTGTTTTAGTCCATAAAGCGCCTTCTTGAGCTTGTACACTTTGTCCTCACTCCCTTTGATCACGAATCCATTTGGTTGGGTGACATATACTTCTTCCTTTAGTTCACCATGGAGAAACGCGGTCTTAACGTCAAGATGATGTACTTCCCACTTGTTAGAGTCTGATAGAGCAATGAGAAATCGAATGGTCTCAATGCGTGCAACAGGAGCAAACACCTCGTCGAAGTCAATACCATGTCTTTGAACGTAGCCCTTTGCAACAAGCCTAGTCTTGTGCTTGCTGACACTTCCGTCGGGTTTACGCTTGATCTTGAAAACCCACTTTAATCCAATTGGTTTGATTCCGCTTGGGAGATCAACCAAATCCCAGCAATTGTTTTTTATTATGGAACTAATCTCGTCTTCGCATGCTATTATCCATTCTTTAAACTCCTTTGCTTCGTTGAAATCCCATGGTTCCTCGTTTATCATGATCAGAAGCCGTTCACCTTCAGCTTCTGCTAAACAAAGATAATCATTCAAATATTCTGGTCTCTTTCGCAGTCTTGTTGATCGCCTTAGAGACTGTTCCTCATCTTCCTCTGTTGTGACATCCTCGGTGTCACTTTCAACATCGTTTATAACTTGCGGTTCTGTTTCCTCGGGTACTTCGTGTTCCCTCATAACTCGAGTCACACGATCAGCTTCTTGCGTTTCTGTCACCTCCTCTATGTTACTAAACCCTTTGAACTTCAAGCTAACCATGGAGTCCTCTTCTTGATTGTTCCACTTCCAGCCATTACTTTCATCAAACACTACATCTCTGCTGATGATTATTCTTCGAGTTGTTGGGTCAAATAATCGGTATGCTTTTGACCCCGGTTCTGTTCCAAGGTGGATCAATGCTCTTGATCTGTCGTCCAATTTTTTTCGACCAGCAGTCTCCGTTCTTGCGTAGCCGATACATCCAAAGATTCTATCGTGAGCAAGGTTTGGTTTCTTCCCTTTGAAAACTTCGTATGGAGTTTGTGCTATCAATGATCTTGTTCTGACCCTATTAATCAAATAGGTAGCGTGCCTCACTGCTTCTCCCCATAGAAAGTTTGGTACACTCATGTGTTTCAAGATGCTTCTTGTCATCTCTAGCAAAGTCCTGTTTCGTCTCTCAACTACTCCGTTTTGTTGAGGAGAGTAGGGCGCAGTCAGATGTCTCTTGATACCGTATTTCTCACAGTAATCTTGGAACTCATGAGATACAAACTCTCCACCTCTATCAGTTCGAAACATCTTGATCACAGATCTTGTTTCTTGCTCAGCTGTTGTCTTGAATCTTTTGAACTTTTCAAACGCTTTGCTCTTCTCCTTCAGTAAGATCGTCCACATATAGCGAGAGTAGTCATCAATGAGGACGAAAACATACCTCTTCTGTGCTGGCGTAGGAGGTGTGATGGGCCCGCATAGATCTCCGTGTATGAGTTCGAGTACTTAAGTATCTCGGTACGAGGTTGCTTGTGGAAACGGTTGTCTCGTTTGTTTCGCACGTAAACATGACGCACAAATCTCTTTTTCTATTGTCATGTTTGGTATACCCGTCGCTAGTTCTTTGGCAACCATCATCTTCATTGTTTCCAAACTGATGTGCCCCAATCGTGCGTGCCACTTTCTTGATTCACTCCAAGAAAGTAGTTGTAGACATCTAACCATCTCGACTTCCATGATTACTTTGTACAACCTGTTCTTGGACCTAGGGGTTCTGATCAATAGTGCTCCGTTTCGATCGTACATTGTTAATCGATCATTCTTCATTCGAACTTCACACCCTGCTTCTGTGGCTTGTCCAAGACTCAAGATGTTGCTTTTCAGATCCGGGATAAAGTATACATTGTTGAGAACCTTCTTCTCGCCGTTTGCAAATACGAAGCGAATTGTTCCTTTTCCTCTTATGTCAACACGGGAGTCATCCCCAAACCTCACTTTTCCCGTAATTGTCTCATCAAGATCGAAGAAAAAACTGCGTCTCCCACACATGTGGTTACTCGCTCCATTGTCGAGATACCATAGATTATTTGTATCTAGATCAGCATCAAACGTACTCGGTTTTACCCTTCTCTCATTGAGATACACCACCTCGTGTACCATCAACTCATCGGCTTCGTGAGTATCATTATCCTCATTTTCTTCAATTTCTTGAAGCTTAAGCAACCTATCCGGGCAATTCGATGCATAATGCCCTAACTTGTCGCATCTATAACACATTATCTTAGAATCGTCTCGTTCTTGTCTATAGTTAGACCGTCCACGGCCTCTTCCTCTCGAGTTAGAACGACCCCTTCCTCTGTTGCTTCCAACGTTTTCTTGTTGAGAGCCTCGTGAATCCGTGTTGGTGTACATGAGTTTTCCTTGATCATCTTGCCCTCCTTCTTCTTCTTTTTCTTCACAAACTCTCTCTTCATAAGCCTTTAGCCTTCCTACAATATCTTCGAAGCTAGTGGTGTTAAGATCTAGCACTTGCTCAAGAGCTGCGACGATATGTATGTATTTTTTCCTTTGTAGGCTCTTAAGAAATTTCTTCACGAGCTTTGGTTCGTCAATAGTTTCACCGAGAGCTGTTGATTTGGAAGAAATTTCAGAAAGTTTTCCCACAAAAGCATCGATAGAATCAGTTTCCTTCATCTTGATTCTATCAAACTCTGCCATTAGGGTTTGCAGTCTCGCCTCCTTTACCCTATCGGCTCCAACATGTCTTGCCTTTATCGCGTCCCAAACTGCTTTTGAGGTATCGAGTTCTCCGACTTGCAAAATCAAGGCCTCTTGTATGGATTGGAACAACAAGGCGATTGCCATGTTTTTCTTTTCTTCGTCTTTTTCTCCAGGATCTATAGTCTCCCATACTTTGTTTACCTTGAGAGCAATCTTCATTCGTATAGACCAGACCGTGTAATTTGCGGAATTCAGCATGGGACACTTGACGGAGGAAGGTCCGATCTCTTTGGATTTGATGTCTTTGACGTCGATTCCTTCATTCTTCTTATCGGTCATGATGATTTTGCCGTAGACGTTCTTTGCGTTTTACCGCTTTGATACCAAATATAGAAGCTCGATCTTAAGAACTTGGAGATTTAGAAGAATAACTCTCTTATTAGCTTAAGGAAAATAACTCAAAACCTTAAACCCCAAATCTCATAAGTTGTGCCACAACTCTAGCACCTCCTTATATAGAAAGGAATCAAAGACTAATTTCCTAAACCAATTAGGAAAACTTACAATTTAGATAACTCGTAAATGTATATTTAGATATCTCCTAAATATACTTAGCTTAGCTCACAAGCTATTTCAAGCTTATAAAGTTATGTAACTTATGTTACAAAGGGATTGGATTGTCGGTGAATCTGAGCCGTTGGATTGTTTTGTGCTCTCCACAAGTGTCTTATCCTTTCTTTTTCTCCCACACACATGTACGATGGTGTATGTTTGTGTTGAGCTGTTGATTAATGATTATGATGAGAGATATGTTGATTATGATGGTTCAAATTGAAACATAGGAGTGCTGATGTGCCACGTGGTATTTCGAATGGGCAAGTTTTGGGCTTTGTTTACGAGTGATGGGCTTTGTGTTTCTTGTATATATATAAATGATTTTTTTTAATGAAAAAAATGATTAGTTACTTTTCTCACGTATTTTATAAAAATAAATACTTGAAATGGACATTTGGGACAAAAAGATAATAATAAAAGAAATGTATATGACATTGTGGATTAGCTAATATTTCATATTTGTATCAATTGAACTTGTTTCCTAAATATATAACAAAATGACATATGAATCATATAGAATGTAGTCACTATAGTAACTTAGTAATGTCCGAACTCAACCACATGTGGGGTCCGATTGATAATCAAAAACTATGATTTTTAGTGGTAAGCTGGATATTTTAGCGGTAAACTGGAATGATAAATGCTTATAAAATAATTGAAAACAGTAAGAAAAAAGTTGTAAACAAAAGCTGTACAAAAAAGCTGAATATAATACTGTTTATAACGCTTTATGTACTGCTTTTGTGATTGGTAACTATTACAACGGTACAAGTTGTATTGCAGTTTTTTTTGTAACGTTTTGTGTTACCAATTAAACCCATGATCTTTACCATTTTTGATATTTTGTCCGTTGAAGTTTCTTAGATTTTTTTTATATTTTTTTTGTTGGTAAACTGTATTATATGTTTCACTATTTTAGTTTTGTAGTTTTATTATAATTCACTTATGCTGTTTTCAAATCTTTCGCAAGTAGTATATGTTTTTTTTGTTGAAAAGGGCATAACAATATTAAGTGTTAGAATCGAAGCAAACCCCGTTTCGTAGAATGGGCTAACTGCCATTGACCAAATCTTTATTCTCGAAGAAAATATCTCGTTGCTACGCTCATTTCATATAAATAAAGTCGTGCTATTATTTAAAGAATAAAGAAAGAAAAAATGAAATAAATATATTTCATTTTTTATTACACATCATAGTTTATGTACGTTCAAACCTTAAGAGTTTTTTTTTGTTGCTAAATTCTAACCTTGAGGGTTGAGTTCTCGCCAACGTCCTAAGATTCATTTTTACTAACTTAAGCCCATAAATAGTTAATGGTCACGAAATATTTTCGCTCAGTCTAAAGTTCTTTTTTTCTTTTCTTATTTAAGCATGTAAATATATATATAAACGAATAAACCCACCAAAAAAAACATAAATAAATTGTAACGGACAATTAATTTGCTTTCGTGTTGTGTTATCCCAAACTGTACACACACACAATATTCTTATCGACCAAAGTTAAATTTTCCTAACTACTTTCTCCTAATTGAAACAAAATCAAACCTTTCTTGTTATAGCCTATGGTAAAAATATATATCATTTTCTACATATATATATACATCCCTCTCCTTCACCATATATATGTCTCTCACCAATTTCTCCATAAAACAAAAACAAAAAGCCTAAACCGGAAAATGGAAGCCTTAAACCCTACCTTAACCGGCTATGCCGTGGCCGCTTTATCTGTTTACGCTCTTTGGTTCTACTTCCTCTCCCGGAGACTAACCGGTCCCAAAGTCTTACCTATCGTCGGAAGCCTACCGTTTCTAATCGCGAATCGGAACCGAGTCCATGATTGGATCGCTGATAACCTCCGAGCCACTGGCGGTACGTACCAAACAAGCACCATGGTGATACCTTTCGTGGCCAAGACGCAAGGGTTTTACACGGTGACGTGTCACCCAAAAAATGTTGAGCATATTCTTAAGACACGGTTCGATAACTACCCGAAAGGTCCGATGTGGACTGCTGCTTTCCACGATCTGTTGGGACAAGGAATCTTCAACAGCGACGGTGACACGTGGCTTATGCAACGTAAGACAGCAGCGCTTGAGTTCACCACTAGGACTCTTAGACAAGCCATGGCTCGGTGGGTTAACGGGACTATCAAGAACCGGTTATGGCTTATATTAGAACGGGGGGTTAAGGACAACAAACCGGTTGATCTTCAAGATTTGTTTTTGAGGTTGACTTTTGACAACATTTGTGGTTTGACTTTCGGGAAAGACCCGGAGACGCTATCTCTAGATCTTCCGGAGAATCCGTTCTCGATTGCGTTTGATACCGCGACAGAGGCTACTTTAAAGAGGCTTCTCTACACCGGTTTCTTGTGGCGGATCCAGAAAGCGATGGGGATTGGATCGGAGGATAAGCTCAAGAAAAGTCTTGAAATCGTAGAGACTTACATGAACGATGCAATCGACGCTCGGAAAAACTCTCCGTCCGATGATCTTTTGTCACGTTTCTTGAAGAAACGTGACGTTAACGGTAACGTTCTTTCAACGGATGTTCTTCAGCGTATCGCGCTTAACTTTGTTCTTGCGGGCCGTGACACTTCTTCTGTGGCCTTGAGCTGGTTCTTTTGGCTCGTCATGAATAACTCTGAGGTCGAGAAGAAGATCGTTGAGGAGTTAGCCACGGTTCTGAAGGAAACACGTGGTGATGATCAAGGAAAGTGGAGAGAGGAGCCGTTAGAATTCGACGAGGCAGATAGGCTAGTCTACCTCAAGGCTGCTTTGGCTGAAACGCTGCGTTTATACCCTTCCGTGCCTCAGGTGAAAATATAATCTTTAAATTATTTCGTTCATGGATATATCATACACAAGTACACAACACATATGGCCAGGAGAGATTTGCATACAAGACGTAAAATTAACATAGACATAATTAATTACTACAAAATATTGATTTTATCTAAATATATATATTAAGTTTTATAAAAGTTCCTGAACTAAATCTTCATAACTAGTTGACTAATTAATTCCGTAAATCCTTTTAATCTTAATATTACAGATTTATAACTAGCTAGTTGACTAATTAATTCCGTAAATCCTTTTAAGCTGAATATCACAGATTTAGTTTTGTTTCTTAGTCCCTAGGCTGCTAGCTAGTATCAAGTGACTGTTACAATCACATTTAACTTTTACTTGATTCGGGTTATTGTTTACCGAAAAGAACATGGCAAAATTAACGCAAAAACAATCATTTATTTTTTAAAATTATATTCTTGTCACTCCTCATAATTCGTAATAAAGAACTATTGTAACGTATTAGTAACGTTCCAAATGACCAGGATTTCAAGTACGTCATAGAAGACGACGTTTTGCCTGACGGAACTTTCGTGCCAAGAGGCTCGACGGTGACCTACTCGATTTACTCGATCGGACGGATGAAAACGATATGGGGCCAAGATTGTCTCGAGTTCCGTCCAGAACGGTGGCTCACGGCCGAAGGTGACCGGTTCGAGACTCCTAAGGATGGTTACAAGTTCGTAGCGTTTAACGCCGGACCAAGGACTTGCTTGGGCAAAGACTTGGCTTATCTCCAAATGAAGTCGGTGGCTTCAGCCGTTCTCCTCCGTTACAGGCTGTTTCCAGTTCCCGGTCACCGCGTCGAGCAGAAGATGTCGTTGACGCTCTTCATGAAGAACGGGCTACGTGTCTACTTGCAACCTCGTGGTGAGGTGATTGTGTGATTAATATTAAATGAATTATGGTAAATATGTTTGAGGACGTCATTTAAAATTAAAATATTATAAGCAATCTTCTTACTTTTCCTATGTTACCTACAAAATACGTATTATGATATATGCACTTTCTTTTTTTTAGTTTGACAAAAAAAAATATATATGCACTTTTGTTTTTGTTTTTTTGAACATTGATATATATGCACTTTTGTGCCTTTGTTTGTTTGAGTTTGTTCAACTCTTTCTGAATAAAAGTCTAGTGGTTACTGGTAACGTACTTGAGTGTATAAATTTAATCGAATTAGAGGACTTAATTTAGATTAATACCATTATACCAACCACGTAACGTAAGTGGGAATCAATTTCGTTCTAATCACAAGCTAAAACAACCACTTAATTATTTGAATAACATCATTTAAAATGAAAAAAAAAAACTACCATGATGGATTAAAATAGAAATCGAAAGCAAGTATTTCTCTCTCTTTTTTTCTCGAAGAAAGTATTCGACTACAAAGAAGCACATAAACTCTAATTATTTTGAAACGAGAAGAAGCTGGAATCTTATGATCCATAGAAAGTTCAAAGAAAATAAATTATTAAACAAAGGAAAAGAAAGTAGAGGATGATCATAATGATAATGATGATCACATACCTAGAACAGTGGGAAGCATATGTTGCTACCTTGAATAGAACCAGAAATCATCTCTATCAGATCCATCTCTCTTTTTTCACTTGTAGAGTTAGCTTGAGGCAGAAGCAACTCGCTGTGGCCTCCGTACCCTACGGTGGTGGATGACGTGGAAGATGAGGAAGACGGAAAATGAGGGTTGGAGTAGCACGACGTCGTACCATTCAACAAGTAAGACAAGTAGATATCAGACGGAAGGTGCGGAGTATGCGCAGGAACTGTGACCGTTGCCGGATCATTACGATAAGTCCCAACACTGTTGTGCGAATTAGGGCTAGGGTTCTTGACCATGAACCCAGACGATGACGACTGGTTTACCTCATCAGAAGTTTGGCTCAAACCAATGTTCTCAAGAGAAATCGGGTGGTTTGCAAATATATTTTGTAGGTAAACCAGCTCTTCGTCATATGGATCGCCAAGGACCGACGATGCAGAATCTCCGTCAGAATAGACCTGATCAAGATTAGTTGTTGAAAGAACACTGATGGAGTTCTCATTCTTGTTCTCGTCGTTGTCCTTGTTAGTGTTATTATTGTCGATGCTTTTGATGTAGTCTTGGAGAACGCATGGCCTTATAGCTGATGGAGATAGATCTCTATCATTGTTATCCGCGTTTGCTTGGCGTTTTTGTTTGCGTTTTGAGTTTTGGCGTCGTTTAGTCGCATTCCAATGGTTCTTGATAGAGTTCTCGGTGCGTCCTGGTATGAGTTTAGCGATTTCTGCCCATTTGTTCCCAATTCTCGTGTGTGCTTCTACAAGAACCCTCTCTTCTTGTTCGCTCCATCCATCTTTCTGGAAACAAAATCGACATAAAAAACGTAAAAAAAGAATTATGTTAGAACCCTAGATCTAGACGAGTCTTATAAAAAAAACTATGTTATATATAGAGAGATCTAGAAGAAAAAAAAAACCTTGATATCAGGGCGGAGATGATTATGCCATCTCTCACGACATTGCTTGCCTGCTCTTCCCTCAAGTTTTTCCGAGATCATTGCCCATTTCCTCTCCCCGTGTTGCCTAACCAACCTTATCAACTTTCTATACAAATTAACGCATAACTATTATTTTAGACTCTCATATAGACGCATGAATTAAGCGATGTCAATAAAAAAATAAAAATAAAAATAAATCCATCTACATAAAGTTAGATCTATATATATTACCTGTCTTCTTCCGCCGTCCACTGCCCTTTGATAAGATTCTTGTATGGTCGCTTCTTCGTACTGTTTTGATAATCTCTGGTTGCATCTTTAACGACCATGTCCCCAGTAGGGCTTCGGCCATTAACGACCAAGTGTTTATTCTCCTTCCTCGGACCAAACGTCATGTTCTCTTTGTTGTCGTTTCTAATCTCAACCGCCGTTGTCTTCTTCACGATCGGTCGGTTTCGGTCACTAGAACACTCTTGTTTCTTGGAAAACAAGGCATCATTCTTTTGGCCGTATAAAAATCTCTCCACGGCGGTCAACGGAGGGGCAGCTCCGTGGACAATGCGTCGGTGTTCCATGGAAAGAAAAAAAGAAAAGATTAGTAGAATGGAGAGGAGAGCACAGAGAAGGAGAGAGTTTAGCTACTAACAAGGAATATGAGAGAACTTAATGAGTTGCTATATATATAAACTCAAAACTAATGAATGGCCCATTAAATTCTTTAATTCTGATATTTTCTTAAGAAATATAAAATTAACCTTGTAGCTCGATAATTTTTTTTAGTTTATACAAAAGAAAATAACTAACGAAAAATAATGAATTATTATGGATGCCTTGGAAGCTAAAAATAATAAGCTAAGAAGACTACAAAATCTGATAACTAAAAAATATTGATATTTAATTGATTACTATATGGATCTATACCTATTAGTCACTAAATCTCAAATCGATATTTCTTCAAAATCCTCTGTCATTTCCTAGTATATACAATTTTATCTGACGCCATTATTATTTATAAGACAGTATCTACGAACAACCAAAAGAATATAAGTCGATTATAGAACAATATCAAATATTTTTTTGTAAAGACAACTTTGTTTTTTTTTATTTTCATTCTGCGTTATAAGTAACATTTTAACTAAAAGATGGTGAGCTCCTGTAATATGGAGTAGTATCTAATTAGCAAAGGCTAATAATAAAATGGTGAGCTAATCAAGATCGTGTAATATGCCAAGTGGCGTAAAAGGAGATAATTTGAAGGCTAGAAATAAGTTCCAATTTTGTAACTCTTGAGCTTCATGTCTCTCCGACAATAACTAAATGGAAGCTAAAAGGAGGGGGAAAATGCGGGAAGGAAGTTGCGGGTTAATCTTTAGCTAATGGTAATTTTGATTAATTTATTTAACATTTGAAAAGACGATCATATCCTCGTGGTCGTAAAGGGTAGTTTACGAATTGTCTAACTATTTTTTTGTAACCGACGAAGTGGTAAATGGAGAGACCATCAATGGTAATTTATTTGCCGCCAAGCAAAAATATGGTAATATAGCTATGCAATGAATTAATTATTAGTTGACTAGAATAATTTCGAAAGGGATAAATTTAGGAGTAGTCTAAGCACATCCAGCCACATTTAATTGTTTTTGAATAACGTATTCTGAAAATAATTGTTTTCAATAATCTACTGCTTATAACTGTACCTTTTAATCCCAAAAATGGGGATACCTTTTAATTAATTGTTTGCGCAATAAAGCTATTATTTGGGTCAGCGTGGTTGTCCTTTCTTACTGGATCTTTCTACAAAAATTAAATATATATATATATATATATATTTTGTTAAAGGGCCAAAAAAAATAGATATATTTTAAAGTTACCACATCTAATATGTTCCGATGGCACCCATAACGTGAGAACTGATAAGCCTTATTGTTTTTTATACCGATGGTTGCTGATGAGACCACATCAGTCCACCATAGTCATCAATCATCGTAATAAATCAACATTCCATCCATTTCAAAACATAAAATGTTTTAGCTATAACTACAAAGTTATAAAAAAATTATTGAACTGTAACCATTTTAGTATTTGTTTTCAAAGTATATATACTCACCTTTTTTTATTACCACTCAAACTAATGCAATCAAGACATCTGGTAATAAAAGTCTATAATATTTGTTTGTTGACAGTGCCTGTAGTAGCATTTCTACAATTTAGGTTTATTTTGTCACGTTTGTAGTTTTGTTGATTGATGGGCTCTCTTAATTAAAATAGTGTGGGCCTATTTTGAGCCCAAGTTACATATATTGCAGTTTGTCGCCGGCGGTAATCAGATCTACCATCGGATTCCGAGGAGGGGAGGGGACATCAGGTGCGGTCGCTGTTGGAATCTTACCATGGACTCGCACCACGCACGCCGGACTGTAAGGATTTTTACATTGGTGTTTGCTTGATGCGATGTTATACCGTTGGATGAGAAAGATTCCATCTTTACGAAAATTCTCTCTTTTGTTTTTCGTGTTTTGTACCACTTTTTCCCACTAGCTTTGTAAATGGAGATATCAGGCTTCTATTGGGCAAATAGTTTTGATTATTTCAGTTGTAATGCGTCGTTGCTTAGGAGTTGATACGAAAGATTTGAACGGTGATTGTGCAATAGATGGTGCGAAACAAACAGATTGATTTTATTATGATGATTGGTGACTATGGTGAACTGATAAGTGATAATGCCTCATCAATTACCATAAGTATAGACAACAATGGGACTTCTCACGTTATGTGTTCCATCAGACCAGATCAGATTTGCAGACGAAGGCAGCTCAGCGTCGAGATCGCCTGTAACAGTCACCGTGAAAGACTGTTTTTCGTTCACCGACTTCATAGACAAGACACTAGGCGAGACCTTGACGCTGAGCTTGGGTCCGTGATTTAAGACAATCTTTGATTTGTATGTAGAGTTGGGGGTACCAAGGTTGGTGACGGTTCTTTTGAAAGTCACGGCGAAGGAGCTGTTAGACACCGGGATTTTAGCCGACATTGAAGGATAGTTGAGGTTTCTTTGTAAAATTCCACTGCAAGTGACGGCTTCACCAGAAATGAGTTTAAGGGTTTTCGAAGTGTAGTTCAAGCCGCAGAGAAAGGCGATGTGGTCTGCTTTTTCCAGTTCATAGACAAGTCCAGGATTTAGAGCGGCTATTGGGTCCACATGTCCAGCTCCATAAGCAAACTCGGTTGATGCAAAGCCAGTGTCAGAAGCATTCATTGGCCAAGCTGCAAAGATCAGTTAAAAAGACGACTGTATAAGAAGAGAGGTTACTTGAAAGACAAGAAAGTAAAAGCTGGATATAATTTTTGTTTACCGGTTGTCATGATGGCAGATTGGATCACGGAAGGAGACCAATCAGGATGAAAAGTCTTGACGTACGCAGCCACGCCTGCAACGTGTGGACAAGACATTGAAGTTCCAGAGAGAACAGAGTAGTTCACACGTCTAGTGTCACCGTGAGACGGTTCACCATCAGGTGAATAGGCAGCGAGGATCTCCACTCCCGGGGCTGTTATATCAGGCTGCATATCAGCCAACCTTTGTCTTTCACACCACTAAACAAAACAGAACAAAAATCAAAATATATTTATATGTTAACTACCTTTAGAAGATCAACAGCGATGGTGTTTGGACCGCGAGAAGAGAAAGAACCAACTGTAGGAGCTTTCTGATTAAATATTGCCTCAGTTTTTAAAACAGTGCCTTGTGGGGACCTGAGAAAACAAAACACAGAGATATCAGGACAAAGAAGGAGAATCCAGAGCAAATGTAAAGAGTATGAGAGAGAGAGAGGGAGAATATTGTTGGTTACTTTGTGGAGTTAACGTAAGAGACGAGAGAGTCATAGTCATCATTTGATAGAGCAGAGAGGGGCCTAGGGAATACAGATGCATAGCCTCTATAGTCTCTAATTATGGATGCAGCAGCTAATTCTGAACTAGCTGAATATCCGCTCACCAAGATTTTTCCCTTACTCTCGACAAAATCTCCGTACACAAGTGGATAATTCTTTCCTTTCAGATCAAAAGAGTTCACTGATTTCCCCTGTTGATGACAAAAAAAACAAAAGGAGTCATTCGTAATTGAAGGGGAGATAAGATACTATGATGATAGGAATGAGAGTGTTACTTGGTACTTACGACAAGTGTGCTTCCGTCTCCGAGAACAACTTTGGTGACGAACGCACGGTTCGTGGTGCTGGCTGCAACGGTTAAGACCCATGGTGCTACGCTCCCGACTGTGGCCGGATCCGGACCGTTGTTACCGGCTGATTGTACAGTTAGTATCCCTTTGGCCATAGCGTGAAATGCCCCTATCGAAAGGGTGTCGTCTTCGTACCTGGAGGCCCCTTCGTCTCCCCCGAGGGAGACGCTGATGAGGTCAACACCGTCTGCGATCGCGTCATCGAAAGCAGACAGTACAGCTTCCGAGGTACACCCTGTCTCGGTGCAGACTTTATAAGCGGCGATTCTAGAAGCCGGAACGCCGCCTCTCGCCGTTCCATTGCCGATTCCAAAGAAGCTTGTGTTCGAGACTGCGTTTCCAGCCGCAGTGGACGCTGTGTGTGTACCGTGGCCATTTCTGTCCCTAGTGCCTTGGCTCGTGTAGTCCCTTGCACCGATCAACTTGCTGATACATTGTAAACACACATCGATATCTTCTTGAAACAACATATACTAATCTAATAAGAGAAGTGAAGAATATTACTTGTTGCACGTGAAATTTGCGCCGCCGGAACAAACACCTTTCCATTTCTTAGGAGGTGGACCAAAGCCTTCGTCGGAGAAGCTCTCCGATTCCGGCCAAATCCCAATGTCGATGACGCCGATGATAGTATCACTTTCTACGACCAAGTTTCGCTTTGTATTCTTTCCTTCCTTTAACCCCATGAAATCCCAAGACACAGTCGTATGGATCTGTAGCTTCTTGCTCGGGAACACAGACACAACTCCTTCCATTTCTAAGAGAAACATATAGAATGGTTTTAAGTAATTATTTAACCTTTAAAACCATACGTCAACAGAATTGTGCAAGAACACTCACCGGCGATTCTTTCTCGCTCTGATTGAGTGAGTCGGGCCGCGAACCCGTTGAAACTCCTCTTGTAACTTCTTACCAAACGACCTTCGATCGAACTAGAGTATATACATGTGTTGTGTATGTATTACTTGTTAGAATCTTCATAATGTAAACTAATCAATGATTAGAGAAATGAATTAATTAAAATCGCACCTTTCTCCGGTGACCTCTTGAAGAATACTCATGTGATGCGACATTGGTGTGTATTCCAGTCGAGACGGGAGTGAACCCATATAAACAACATACACCTTCATGGATTATATATATCATCATCATTGATCATCATTGCATAGGAGTAAAAAAAAAAAAAAAACTTGATTATATATAATAACATACTTGTTTATGTTGACTATCCTCTGTGACTGCTGAGACTGAACTCAAGCACAAGACAACGACACATGAGAGGAGACAAAAGGAAGCTGCTCGCTTCGCCATCCTTTTTCTTATAAAATGAATTATTATAGAGTAATCTAATTTCTCAAGTTCTATGGAGATAAACATGATAGAATGTTTATATAGTAAAAAAAATCATGCCTGAACCATGTCAAGAAAACAAATCTTAATCAAATTCCTTTGAATCTGTTTCGTATTACCATATATATTTGTATCAAATGATATCATTGTATATGTTGACCAAAACTTTTTTGGTATCATTGTATCTACGTTTTTAGGAGACATATCTGTTGCACACAAAAAAAAGGAAACATATCTATGGTTTAAGAGAATTTTTTTACTTCTATTTCTTTTTGTTTTTTCAATTTTCTTGCTGTAAACCAAAATGTTGTATTAAAATTGATTATTTAGTTCGTTTTGTACTCTATATATACTCTTCTTTATTTTTATTTTTATTTGCAATATAATTGACATAATCAGGAAAATAAATCTGAAACATTATATAATTAGCATGATCCTTAGACAATCAGTGACATGGTACCAGCGTTTGAATTAAAAAAACAAAAAACAAAGGGAGGGAGTCTATCAACAAAAATTCGTCTTCAGTTTAGTCAATAATCAGTTTTCTCTTGTTGTCTTTTATAATCTATTCTTGTAAGGCTAACCTCGTGTGGGGATGCATAGATCTAGATTTAGACTCTTTCAGGAGAAGATTAGGTGTGTAGGACTTAGATTCTCGTTCGTGGCTTCTTATAGTGAGTTTAATCGGTTGTTATGGGCTTCTGTTGTGGTTTCCTCTCTGCTTCGACTACGTCTTGGGAGCTTTCTAGTGCTCTCCTCCGACTTCTCAGATGATGGTGAACCAAAATTAATTGTCAAGATTTTAGGGGTCTTTTCGTTTCGCAAACTTTGTCTCTTTCGAATTTCACATATGTATCTGCCAGTTGTGTTTTTCACTTTGTATTTTCTTCCGTTTTCCCTGTTGTATTTCACTATGGTTTTTTCCTAAAGTTAATAAAACTTCAGTTGGCAAAAAAAAAAAAAAAAACAATACAAATGATCGAAAAGTTGATACGAGAGATTTGAACCAGGTTTGTGCAATGGACGATGCAAAACAAGAGATCAAGCAGATTGAACAAATCAAAAATCGAACAATAACCATACTAAATACAATATGGCTATAATAATTGTTTTTTTCTTCTTTCAACTGATATTAAATATGGCTATGATAAAAAAAAAAAATATATATATATATATATATATATATATTTCGGATACTCGGATAATTTGATACACAAACAAATAGGGCCCATTTCTATCAGGGTACAGGCCCATTTGTAGACACATCTGACCCAAAAACACTGATTGAAGCCATGGACCCGCGCCACGCGTCTCCAGGACGCCGGACTGTAAGGATCTCCGTTGTCGGCGTCTTCAGTTCTTCGTCTTCCTCTTCGTTTGCTTGATGTGATCTCACAGTTGGAGGAGATGTCGTCATGAGAGAGCTTTTCTATGTGGCCGGATCGTAGCGAAATTCCGAATCACGTCGGTAACTTCACCTCTTACATCTGCTTTGCGAATTTGTTTGGAGATTTTGGATTTCACTGTTTCAATTTTAATCCGTTGCAGATTTTCCAGGGACCAGAGCGGAAATCGATTTCTCCGAGGTAACATAACCTACAGTTGATGTAATTGGATCCTTAATCCTAGAAATGCTTGAATTGAATTTTGTTGTTGTAGGATATATGGCTGAGTTTAGTTCAAATGGATGCAAAGCTCTTTTAAACTATGGATGAAGAATATTCAAACAATAATATTGGAATACAGAAACACAACAATGGTGAACTGATGATAATGCCTCATCAGTTATCATAAGTATAGACAACAATGGGGCTTCTGACGTTATGTGTGCCATCTGACCAAATCAGATTCGCAGACGAAGGCAGTTTTGGGTCGAGATCGCTGCCTGAAACAGTCACCGCGAAAGACTGCTTCTCGTTCACTGACTTCATAGATAGAACACTAGGCGTGACCTTGACGCTGAGCTTAGCTCCGTGGTTTAAGACAATCTTTGATTTGTATGTAGAGTTGGGGGTACCGAGGTTGGTGACGGTTCTTTTGAAAGTCACGGAGAAGGAGCTATTAGATCCTGGAAGTTTAGCCGACATTGAAGGATAGTTGAGATTTCTTTGTAAGGTCTTTCCAGTGCAAGTGACTGCTTCACCGGAAATGAGTTTGAGGGTTTTCGAAGTGTAGTTCAAGCCGCAGAGAAAAGCTATGTGGTCCGCTTTGTTCAGTTCATAGACAAGTCCAGGGTTTAGAGCGGCTATTGGGTCGACGTGTCCAGCTCCATAAGCAAACTCGGTTGATGCAAAGCCAGTGTCAGAAGCATTCATTGGCCAAGCTGCAAAGATCAGTTAAAAAGACGACTGTATAAGAAGAGAGGTTACTTGAAAGACAAGAAAGTAAAAGCTGGATATAATTTTTGTTTACCGGTTGTCATGATGGCAGATTGGATCACGGAAGGAGACCAATCAGGATGAAAAGTCTTGACGTACGCAGCCACGCCTGCAACGTGTGGACAAGACATTGAAGTTCCAGAGAGAACAGAGTAGTTCACACGTCTTGGGTCGCTCTTTTCGGTAGATGGTGAAGCCAGAGGTGAGAAGGCAGCGAGGATCTCCACTCCTGGTGCTGTTACATCCGGCTGCAATCCATCCACCATTGTCTCTCAGACCAGGAAAAAGAAAAAAGAATCAAGAGCTTAAAAATGGTATACCTTTAGAAGATCAACTGCAACGGTGTTTGGACCGCGAGAAGAGAAGAAACCAACTCTAGGAGGTTTCTGATCAAAGATTGTCTCAGTTTCTAGAACAGTGCCATGCGGGGACCTGAGGAAACAAACACAGAGATATCAGGACAAAGAAGGATAAATCTAGAGCAAATGTAAAATGTGAAAAGTATAAAAAAGAGAGAAGATCGTTTGTTACTTTGTGGAGTTAACGTAAGAGACGAGAGAGTCAAAGTCATCTGGTGATAGAACAGACATGGGCCGAGGGGTAACAACGGATGCATAGTCTTCATAGCCTCTAGTTATAGATGCAACAGCTACTTCCGAATATCTGGAAACCAAGATCTTTCCCTTCACCAGAGAATCGTTAAAAGATTCTCCGTACACAAGAGGATACATCTTTCGTTTCAGATCAAAAGCATTTATTGATTTCCCCTGTTAAAGACAAAGACAACAGGTAATTTAGAGGGACACATATACAATGATGATAGAAATGAGATTTGTTTCTTGATATTTACGACTAGTGTCTTGCCGTTTCCGAGCTCAACTTTGGTGATAAACGCACGGTTCGTGGTGCTGGCTGCAACGGTTAAGACCCATGGTGCTACGCTCAAAACTGTGGCCGCATCCGGACCGCTGTTACCGGCTGATTGCACAGNTAGATGGTCCCTAGTTATGGTTGCAACAGCTATATCTGAAATTGCTGAAATTGCGCTCACCAATATTTCTCCCTTACTCTCGGCATCATCTCCGTACATAAGTGGATAATTCTTTCCTTTCAGATCAAAAGAGTTAACTGATTTCCCCTGTTAAGGACCAAAAAAAAACAAAAGGGGACATAAGATACAATGAAGATAGGAATGAGAGTGTTACTTGGTACTTACGACAAGTGTGCTTCCGTTTCCGAGAACAACTTTGGTGACGAACGCACGGTTCGTGGTGCTAGCTGCAACGGTTAAGATCCATGGTGCCACGCTCCCGACGCTGGCCAGATCCGGACCGCCGTTCCCGGCCGAGTGAACAGTGAGAATCCCTTTGGTCATAGCGTGAAAAGCCCCGATCGCAATGGTGTCGTCTTCGTACCTGTGGGTCCGTGTGTCATCGCCCAGGGAGATGCTGATGAGGTCAACACCGTCTGCGATCGCGTCATCGAAAGCAGACAGTACAGCTTCCGAGGTACATCCACGCTCGGTGCAGACCTTGTAAGCAGCGATTCTAGAGGCTGGAACGCCGCCTCTCGCTGTTCCATTGCCGATTCTAAAAAAGCTTGTGTTCGCGACTTCGTTTCTAGCCGCAGTGGACGCTGTGTGTGTACCGTGGCTATCGCTGTCCCTAGTGCCTTCCTTTGTGTAGTCTCTTGCACCGATCAACTTGCTGATGCATTGTAAAACAAATCGATATCTTCCAAAACAATACTAATCTTTAAAATGAGAAATTAATCTAAGAGGATTACTTGTTGCATGTGAAGTTTCCGCCGCCGGAGCAAACACCTTTCCATTTTTTAGGAGGAGGACCAAAGCCTTTGCCGGAAAAGCTCTCGGATTCCGGCCAAATCCCACTGTCGAGGACCCCGATAATGGTATCACTTTCCACGGTTGGGTTCCTCTTCGTCTTCACTCCTTCCTTTAACCCCATGAAGTCCCAAGACGCAGTCGTTTGGAGTTTTAAGATCTTGTTCGGGAACACAGACACAACTCCCTCCATTTCTGAGCAAAACATATTTTGGTTTTGATCATGGAACCTTTCTCTAAAATCATTTCAAACATAAAAGTGTCTCGATCGAAGAACACTAACCGGCTACTCGTTCTCTTTCTGACTCAGTGAGTCGAGCCGCAAACCCGTTGAAACTCCTCTTGTAACTTCTCACCAAACGACCTTCGATCGAACTAGAAAAATTTATCACTTGTAATTAGAACTTTCATAACAATATTTAAAATTATTATCCAGTTACAAAAAAAAAAATTATTTAAAATTAATTGTAAATAATCATATGATTAGAGAAATATATTAATTAAATCGCACCTTTCTCCGGTGACCTCTTGGAGAATACTCATGTGATGCGACGTTGGTGTGTATTCCAGTCGAGGAGGAAGTGAACCCATGTAGACAATATACACCTTCATGGATTGTAATAATCGATATCATCATGTACAAATGGTGGATTTTACACTAGGGAGAAACAAAATATATCATAATTATGATAATAATATACTTGTATGTCTTGATGATCATCTGTGACTCCTGAGACTGCTGAACTCAAGAACAAGAATACGACAAATGAGAGGAGACAGAATGAAGCTGCTCGTTTCGCCATCTTTTTCTTATAAAATGAATTAAAGGTTTACTCTATTCTCTGTGGGAGACCAACGTGATAGAATGTATAAATAGTAGAAAAATATTAATCAAATTCTTCTGATTCTGTTTCTTATTATAACAAAAGCTAGTATTACCATAAAAATAATGATATTGTTACCTAAACTTTTTTCCGTAAACAGTGCATTTACATTTTTAGGAAACATATCTACGGTTTAATTTGTCACATCTATTTTTGAACTTAATTCTTTATTTTCACTAGGAGAGAAGATTTTATTTTAATTTGAGTTTTAAAACATATGTTTTACATCTTTATTTTAACTATCGATTTTGTTTTTTATAAATTTATGTTTTGTACATGATTCTTCTTGTTGATATTTGTAATATCTTTCATATATTATATTACGAATATTTATTTCTTCATCAATCTTCATACTTTTTTCATTCGTCTAAATTTTAATATTATAATAATTTTTAACTTTTTTAAATATATCATTTTGAGATTTTCTTTTTATATATCTTTTAATAAATTTATCTTATTTTCCATGTTTTAAAATTTTGAATATTTTTGGTATCTATTCTTTTTTTCTCCTTTTTAATATATAATTTGTTATATTTCGATTTTTTATTGAATATTTTTTGTATTTTACGATTTTATAGGTTGGAGTTAACATTTTAACTTATTCAATCTCATAATTTGTATTTTTTTCACTTTCATTAAAGTTTAGTTATCTTTATTTGTTTTAAAATAAGGATTAAATCTCTAAAAAAATAATAAAATGATACATTGGAAATCTTGTAGTAGATAAGATTTAAATGTTTATTATGTTTTTAAATTACATTTGAATTTTATTTACTTATAATAATTTTTAAATAGTTAAAGTTAAGTTTATTAATTTTTATGTATAGTGAATAGTTTGATATATGCTAATATTTATTTATAGTTAATATTGTTTATACAATTAATTGTTTGTCTATTTATATTTGTAGAAAAAAAATTCTTGAGATAAAATAATAGAAAGAAGGCCGATGTGTCAACCTGAAAAGCTCCCTTTTGCAATATAATTACAAAAAAAAAAGATATACGGAGTATAACAAATCTGAAGAAATATATGAATACCTTGACCCTGAAACTCAAACAGTAACATGATCCAGTTTTGACTATACATTTTTTATATACATCGGAAGTTTTATATTAATCAATAAGATGGACCAATATAATCAAATTTTTCTACTATAAAAATTAGATAGTTGTCGCTTTTAACAACAGTTCTAATGTATGAGATATTTTAACAACGGCTCTCGAGACAGTCTAGTATAAGTAGTGTAATTTTATTTTCAATATAATTTGAAGAGCATTGAGATTTGGATTGAATACCAAGATGTGGACCGATCTAGGCCTGGACATAAAAACCGAATCCGAAGAACCGAACCGATATGAACCGAAATTTTAGATACCGAATCCGAATCGAACCGGTGTAAATACCCGAATGGAGTCACATGTCATATCCGAAGAACCGATACCGAACCGAGAACCAAACGGATACCCAAAATACCCGAAATACAATTATATACAAAACTAATATTAGTTATATTTAGATTTGTAATAACAAAAATATAAAATATTATAACTATAAACTGAATATATCAATTATGTTTATAGGTTTTCATATATTTTTTTATTTTTTCAAGTATTTTGAATAAATTGGATATTTTTGGATACCAATTTTAGTTATTTTAGGTACTAAATCGAATACATTTCAGATATTTTTGATTTATTTGATTACAAATACCCGAAAATATCTGAACCGAATTAAAATTATGGTTACTTTTAGGTTTAAAAATCCGAATCGATCCATAACCGATCGGTTTTCGGGTAAAATTCGGTTCCTTAACCTCGATACAGAACCGATCCGGATCCGACATGAACCGAACCGAACCCGGCCCGAAAATTAAAAATACCCGAATGGGAGTTATAGCCTAAAACCGAAGTAACCAAAATCCAAATAGACCCGACCCGAATCCGAACGGGTATCCGAATGCCCAAGCCTAGATCGACCCATGAATTCTAGTAATTCCGTCACGTCCGGCGAATGATATTGGTATTATCTGGGATCCCTATCTATATGGTAATCATTTTACTAGTTTTGCACCAGAGGATGGCCATAAAATATAATTTTAATTCCGTCACGTCTGGCGAATGATATTGGTATTATCTGGGATCCCTATCTATATGTTAATCATTTTACTAGTTTTGCACCAGAGGATGGCCATAAAATATAATTTTACTAATGTTATGCTCAGTAAAGCTATTATTAAGGTCACCGTGTGTGCTTCCTTACTGGGGTTTTATTCCCTAAGTTATTCTTTTTTTTTTGTCAACTCCATTCTTTTTTTTCATTCAAACCGTTGAAAAAGATCCATATAAAGAGGAAATACAGAAGAAACCACTACTATTACTAGAATAGTAGCAACACAGAATGCAGAAAAAGAGATAAACATAAAGATAGATAGAGAAGAAGAGAAAAACAAGGCTAAGAAAGCCTGCTAACTCGTTCAAGTCCGTTCCCAACAAGAGGGAGATGATTGGGACATCTGAGTCCGAAAACATTTGCAGCAAGATGAAGCTTGCAGAGATGGCATCTTTGAGCTCCAAATGAAGAACAAAGGCTTCTGCAACTTGAAGCAGTAGCTGCAGGAATGACTGTGAGTCTTCACTAGCCTTGGACCGAAACGTAATGAGGTCCGAGAAGCTATCAGCAAAAGGCTGGAGGAGGACATTGATTTCAATCTCCAAAAGGCCAAAAGTCTTGCACTTCACACTCCCTGCAATATAACAGTTCCCATCTAATAGGGAAATTGAAAGATTTAACCGCTCCATAAAGGAGTAAACGTGACTATAGGTATAGCTGTAAACTACCACCGTTTTTGGAAGCTCCACAAAGGAGAAGCGGTTGATAAGTTCACCAATCCCACAAAAGGTCACAGCCTCATACAGAGGTAACAGAAGGCTAACAGACAGCCTAATGGCCTCATTCTGAGGTAAATGGAATTGAACAAAAGACGGATTCCATATAAAAATGAAACCAGAACCAAAAACATCCTCATCCAGAGGTAAGGGAAGCTTAAAAGAAGGCAGATTCCAACCAAAATCGGTTAGTAAGAAGTCAAAGGCTCGTAGAGAGGCAATACCTTCTGAGACCGTGGTTGGGGGAGGCGATGTCCGTGCAGATGAGGACCCAAGCCTCCACCAGAGAAAGGAGCATAACTTGTAGAAGACAGATCCCAAATCTGGTGGATCGGGAGGATCCGGTGGGTCTGGCGGCGGCGACTTAAGAGAATCACCCCATACAGCAACCAAACATCCTGCAAGAAGATCAGATGACGGCAGATCTAGAAAACGGGAAACCGGATCTAGAGTTTGGGAAAGCGCCAGTGTAGCTGAGATGAAGGAGGTGACGAGAACCGCGGGGAAGACGAGGTCGGATGGGAGATCAGGAGGATCTGGAGGTTCATGTGGTTCGAGGAGGGAAGGAGGCTTAAACGGAACATGCGACATCTTACTCGGCGGAGGATCTGACGGCTTCAACGAAATGAAAGACAGGCTCGGGAACTCAGTCCTCAAAAGCGCCACAAAACCCGTCGATAAAACTGCCGGAGAGGGAGATTAGCTAGAGAAGATCTCGCTGGGAATACGAAGAAGAGGAAAAGGAGCTTCAACGGGAAACCGGTCCTGAGGAGAAGGGAGATGACGTTGGTCAGGAGGAGAGCAAGCCGGAGGAGTGCTGGCGGTGGAGATCCATCTTCGATTCAGAGCGCGGCAGCTGAAGCTTCCTTGGGCTATGTGCTTGAGAGAAAACGCTCTCTAGGGCGAACCAAATCCCCCCTAAGTTATTCTTTACTGCTTTTTTCGTTCTTAAAATAATGATGTTTTGAGTTTTTTCTTTGTTCCACGAAGATTAATGTTTTAGATTTTTAAAATAAAATTAAAAATGAAGATGGGATTTTGAATGTTGAAAAAAGTCATTTACGTGCTTTTTTATACGATTATCCGCGTACCGTTTCTGGTTTCATGCATGCAGCTTATGACGTATTATAGTTTGAACCTATTTTCTTTTTATCTTTTACACTTGCTGAAAAGTGAAAACTAAAGACTATACAACTGATTTGTTTTTGTGTTTCGTTTTAAATACTACGAAAATATGAGGATCAAAATTATATTTACAATAACACCAAACAAATGCGGATTACTGCTAGGGTGGCTCATGGTTGCGACTATATGCACATATAAATTGTGGCTATTTCTTTCGCAAAAAACAAAAATTGTGGCTATTCGTAAGAGCCACTGCTTTTTCGTAGGAAATTGTTGTAAATTGGGTTCCATCTAGTTTACGGGTTATAGGTTTTTTTCTCGAAAGTCTTATAATTAAACTCTCTACATGCTACATTAGTACTTCACATATCAATCTAAATCTTAAAAGCCATCCAATCCTTCTAAGGAGTTATTACTCTTTCTAAAACTTAATTAGTAGGATATAGCACAATTTTGGAATATTACCACTTGAGTCTAAGTGAGTTCGAATCAGTGATCAGGTTAATAAAGCGAAGAACATATTATCTATTTTAGATATTCGAAGACATTATCACACATAGGATCCCCAAACATCGAACATAGTTAAACAAAAACACACATATCAACATAGCAACAACAATGATGGTTTATTGTGACGACATTGATGATAATGATAGAAAGATGTGAATGGATGTGGCCTCATCAGTCACTAGTATAAACAACAATGGGGCTTCTCACGTTATGTGTGCCATCTGACCAAATCAGATTCGCAGACGAAGGCAGTTTTGGGTCGAGATCGCTGCCTGAAACAGTCACCGCGAAAGACTGCTTCTCATTCACTGACTTCATAGATAGAACACTAGGCGTGACCTTGACGCTGAGCTTAGCTCCGTGGTTTAAGACAATCTTTGATTTGTATGTAGAGTTGGGGGTACCGAGGTTGGTGACGGTTCTTTTGAAAGTCACGGAGAAGGAGCTATTAGATCCTGGAAGTTTAGCCGACATTGAAGGATAGTTGAGATTTCTTTGTAAGGTCTTTCCAGTGCAAGTGACTGCTTCACCGGAAATGAGTTTGAGGGTTTTCGAAGTGTAGTTCAAGCCGCAGAGAAAAGCTATGTGGTCCGCTTTGTTCAGTTCATAGACAAGTCCAGGGTTTAGAGCGGCTATTGGGTCGACGTGTCCAGCTCCATAAGCAAACTCGGTTGATGCAAAGCCAGTGTCAGAAGCATTCATTGGCCAAGCTGCAAAGATCAGTTAAAAAGACGACTGTATAAGAAGAGAGGTTACTTGAAAGACAAGAAAGTAAAAGCTGGATATAATTTTTGTTTACCGGTTGTCATGATGGCAGATTGGATCACGGAAGGAGACCAATCAGGATGAAAAGTCTTGACGTACGCAGCCACGCCTGCAACGTGTGGACAAGACATTGAAGTTCCAGAGAGAACAGAGTAGTTCACACGTCTTGGGTCGCTCTTTTCGGTAGATGGTGAAGCCAGAGGTGAGAAGGCAGCGAGGATCTCTACTCCTGGTGCTGTAATATCGGGCTGCAGTTCATTTAACCATTTTCTGTCAGACCAGAAAACAAAAGTGAAAACCATGCAAGATCATAAAAATGTGAGTACCTTTAGAAGATCAGATGTGATAGTGTTTGGACCGCGAGAAGAGAAGGAAGCAAGTTTGGGAGCTTTCTGATTTAAGATTGCTTCACTTTTTAGAATAGCCGCTTTCGGGGACCTGAGAAAACAAACATGGATGATATATCATCAGGATCACAAAGAAGGAGAATCCAGAGCAAACGTAAAGAGTGTGAAACAGATAGAAGATCGTTACTTTGTGGAGTTAAGGTAAGTGACAAGAGAGTCAAAGTCTTCTAGTGAAAGATAAGAGAGGGGCCAAGGGCTAATGGAGGCATACTCCTTTTCGTCGCTAAATACGAATCCAACAGCTAATTCTGAACCAATCGCAGCATCGCACACCGCGATTTTACCCTTCACCAGAGATTTATTATTACTACACGTAAATGCAGATTCTCCGTACACAAGAGGATACATTTTTCCTTTCAGATCGAAAGCATTCACTGATTTCCCCTGTTAAAGTAACAAAAAGAGTCACTGGTAAAGAAAGGGGAGAAAGATTACTATGATCACAACGAAATGAGAACGTTTCTTGATACTCACGACAAGCGCCTTGCCGTTTCCGAGAACGACTTTAGAGATAAACCCGCGGTTCGTGGTGCTGGCTGCAACGGTTAAGATCCACGGCGCTACACTCGAGACCGTGCTTGGTTTCGGACCTGAATTACCGGCTGATTGCACAGTGAGAATCCCCTTCACCATAGCGTGAAAAGCACCGATAGCGATGGAGTCTTCCTCGTACACTAAAGCCCCGTTTCCCCCGAGAGAGATGCTGATGAGGTCAACACCATCCGCGATCGCGTCATCGAACGCACACATTATAGATTCCGCGGTACATCCTGAATAGGTGCAGACTTTGTAAGCGGCGATTCTAGATGCCGGAACGCCGCCTCTCGCCGTTCCATTGCCGATTCCAAAGAAACTTGTGTTGGCGACTGCGTTTCCTGCCGCAGTGGACGCTGTGTGTGTACCGTGGCCTTGGCTGTCTCTAGTGCCTTCGCTTGTGTAGTCTCTTGCTCCGATCAACTTGCTGATACATTGTAAACACACATCAATCTCTTCCTGAAATGATATACTAATCTTTCTAATAAGAGAAGTGAAGAATAAATATTACTTGTTGCACGTGAAATTTGCGCCGCCGGAACAAACACCTTTCCATTTCTTAGGAGGAGGACCAAAGCCTTTGTCGGAGAAGCTTTCGGATTCCGGCGAGATCCCAGTGTCGAAGACTCCTACAATGGTATCACTCTCTACCGCCAAATTTCGATTTGTATTATTTCCTTCCTTTAACCCCATGAAGTTCCAAGACGACGTCGTTTGGAGTTTGTAGTTTTTGTTCGGGAACACAGAAACAACTCCCTCCATTTCTAACAAACAGTACAAGTATTTAATTATTGAAGAAGAAGATATCATTAAAGATTTGTTTGGTTTCGAAACACTCACTGGCTACTCGTTCTCGTTCTGACTCAGTGAGTCGAGCCGCGAATCCGTTGAAACTCCTCTTGTAACTTCTCACCAAACGACCTTCGACCGAACTAGAATATACACATATGGATATATATACAACTTGTTACGATCTCCACTGTAATATATAACTAATCATAATTAGATAAGGAATTAAAATTAAATCATACCTTTCTCCGGTGACTTCTTGAAGAATACTTATGTGATTCGACATTGGTGTGTAGTCCGGTCGAGACGGAAGTGAGCCCATGTAGACAACATACACCTTGATTATATGTATCATGCATCGTTATCAATTATCATGTATTATGGATCATCATATAGAGAAACAAACAAAAAAAGTTGATAATTTTTAGTTATAATAACATACTTGTTTATCTTGACAATCATATGTGACTGCTGAGACTGAACTCAAGAACAAGATAAGTACACATGAGAGGAGACAAAATGAAGTTGCTCCTGATTTCGCCATTTTCTTAAAGGTTACAACAAGTTTTACAAAATTTTGTGAAGATCAACATGAAATGAGAGGATTTCTTTAATTTATACTGAACATTTTTAATAAATCTTACTTTTTAGATTTTAATTTATTACAATAGTTTAGATTATTTTGTAGAGACATTCTTTTTTCATTATTTATTATATGTGTGTATCTCATTTAAATTTCTTATTAAATTTGTATAATTTTAGTAAATGTAATTTTTTTATAAAAGCTATCAAATTGTTGTCCTATAAATCTTAAGTTCTTTGATTATTTGACATTAAAATTTATAACATCATTTATAATTTTGCTTAAATTTAGTACTATATATAAATATAATAAATATGACTAATTTTTTGTCAGGAGATTTATCATTTTCTGGCTAATCTATCCAAAGAGAGGACTTTTTTTTTAATTTTTAATCATCATCCAAAAGAAGACTTGCCCTTCTCATTATTGGGCTTGAAGATGAGCCCGTGTAAAAATGATCGGCCTAACTCTTGCCAGGTCATCTACAGTTTCTTTTCTTGAAAGATCATCTTCACCAAACCTGAAGACGTATGTGTTCCCTGAGCATCCCCGAAGCTAACTCCGAACCTCAAACTGTTTCCTCTTCTCTCCACCTTGGCTATTTCGCAGACCGAGGTTAGTTATTTTCTTCGAACTCGTTGTATTGGAGCCGATTCTAATTTGGAAATCGAATAATGTCACTTTTTTGATGAAATCCCCTTTTCCGCAAATTTTGATAAAAGTCTGTGACCAATTATTGGTCGTCAAGGGGAATATATAAACGTCTTCTCATCGATATCTAGATTATGATTCTGAATAATAAAAGAACCACATCGTCGAGGTTTTAACAGTGAGGTGTTCTTAGTCTCAGGGACAGGAAGGAATCCTAGTTTTGTCCGAAGAAGCTTCAAAGCTCTAAGCTATGGCTGTCACCAAGATTTATATAGTGTGAGTCTTAAATCGATCAGTGCGACGTCAATAATCAAACGGCGCTCAATTTCTCCGGTCAAGAGCAATCTGCGATTTTATATATTAATGGCTCAGACGGAAGGAGATTCAGTGCCGGTTGTCATACCGGTTTGGTTTTGACGAAAAATCCGGTTTTTTTTGGTTTTTACTGGTTGGTAGGTACTATTCGTTGCACGGCCACGTGGAGACAATGGCACGAGAGGTTCTCCGAGGAGCAAACGCCGTTCCAGACGTGGAAGCAACACTCTGGCAAATACCGGAGACATTACATGAGAAGATACTGGAGAAAGTGAAGGCCGCTCCGAGACCGGACGATGTGCCGGAGATTCGAGGGGAGCAACTGGCGGAAGCCGACGGTTTCATGTTCGGCTTTCCTTCGAGGTTCGGAGTGATGGCATCACAGGTCATGACCTTCTTCGACAACACAAATGATCTCTGGACCTCACAGGCTCTTGCCGGGAAACCCGCCGGGATCTTCTGGAGCACGGGTTTCCACGGCGGAGGCCAAGAACTCACTGCGTAAGAACATAGTCCTAAGTAACGCCTAGCAAACATAGTCCTAAGTAACACAAGAGCAAATTTCAAAATGTTATAGTCAAGACTGATTTGGATTTTTTAAACTGCAGATTGACGGCAGTGACAAAACTGGCTCATCACGGGATGATATTTGTACCTGTGGGGTACACATTTGGTAAAGGCATGTACGAGATGGGAGAGGTGAAAGGTGGTTCCCCGTATGGCTCAGGGACTTATGCAGCTGATGGGTCACGCGAGCCAACGGAGCTGGAGATCCAGCAGGCAAATTACCATGGCAAGTACTTTGCAGGAATAGCCAAGAAACTCAAGAAGCGGTCTCCTGCCTAGAACCGAGTCGGCTCTGTGTTCCATGGCACGTACGACCATTTTCCAACACCATAGTTGTATTGGAAAAATACTATATTAAAATTGGTGAGTAAACCCCTCTTCGTGAAAAGAAGAAGATGGTTTATGTTGGTAAACAGTAATTGGGAACCACAGCCAAAATGCACAAAAAGCACGTAGCAAGTGGAACTGTCCCAAGAAAATGGTACAAAGAACAGAGTTTTACAAAGACCACCTGCTAGCTCTAATAGATATACAAGGAAGACCCCATTTAAGAGACTGCGATATACAGATAACATATTTACCAGACCCGGTCTTGGCCTTTTTCTTCTTTCACCTCACATGGCAATCGTACGGAGAAGACGCAAACGCTTGATCTGGAACCACCGGTGGTAACTTCTCAATGTACACAAACAACCGTTTCTGGTTCTCTCTCACGATCGCAGACAGATTCACTGTATCGGCTTTGTCCAAGAACATCCATAGTTCACCCGAGTCTACTCTTTTAAGACTGTCTCTGCAGAAAGGGCATGACTGTGACCTCCCTCGCCTAAGAGAAACATCGAACCCCCTCTTTTTTTTCAGCAAACCAGTTTTTACAATCATAGCTTAAAAGAAGCTTTTTTTTAGTGACTTACCAATCGCGATAACACTTGATGCACAAAGAATGAGTACAGTTTGGAAGCACGACCATGCTGTTCATCTCCATACAGATCCCGCATTCTTCTTCCCTTTCGATCTCGATCTCTGAGAACTCACACATTTCGGTTTCGTCCTTCTTTCTGTAACGCATACTGCAGGCCTCTTTCTGTTTGCGGTCTTCCAAGTCTGTAATACCCTTTTGTAGTTGTAACAACGATGGGAATATAACAGCTAATACCAAAACACGCAGAGAAAAATAAATGGCATAAGCAGCATAAACAGTATCAACCTCGTTTTAATCAGAAATCATATCACAGCCAAATAAACATACCGTAGAACTCTCTAATACTGGCTTTTCTCTCGTAAACCGACATTGTGGTTTTTCCGTCCGCATAAGTCTGAATCAAATGTAACTGAACGAGTTAGTCAAACAGTCACAAAGAACAGTACGGCGAATGTAGTAAAACAAAAGGGGAAAGTTACCATATAGATAAGAACTCTGAGTAAACCGAGGGCACCAGCGAGGTGACAATCAGTCCATTGTACAAGAAAAAGAAAAAACTGAGCAGCCGGGCTATACGACAATCTCATCTGAACACGCGCTCCATCCTTCTCCCGAGGATAATCTAAAGCTCTGTTATTCATTTTGAGAGAGAAAGGAAACAAAAAACGAAAGAAAGATCATAAGCACCTCTAGCAAAAAAACAGATTTTTGGTCCGAGGCAACAAAAGGTTCAAACAGAAAGATGTAGTTTGAGCATTGATCGGTTCAAGTATGCTGTATGCATGTAGAGCTTTACCATTGATATAAGACCCATGGCGCAATCAAAGACTGGTTCAGCCCTCTAGAATTTCAACGAAAAAAAAAAAAAAGAAGCCGTTGCAGCTCAGACATTACTGATTCAACTAAAAGTCACTGAGAATTTCAGCTTCAAGAACAAGAATCCCAAGAATCACTTGAGGCTAAATCCTAACTCAGTGATCAAATTGAATACCCAGAAAAACACAGGGCGTACAATTTCTCAGCTCTTACACCATAAGAATAACCTCAGAAACCCACTAGTGGACCTATGAGAATCAAGCTACAGAACCTGAAAGAAATGTTGAAAGGTTTCACTTCAAACAAAAAGGAACCTTGGATTATATACTCGTACATGCAAAATAAACCAAACAAGCAAAAGAAAAAAAGGGTAAAAGATGAAGTATAAAACACAACTAAAACCGGAAAAAAGATGGAGACTTTAGAATCATAAAACTCTGATAAAACTGGAGAAGGAAAGAGGAGAGATCGAGGGTTTACAGTGTGTTAGCGTGTTGGATATCGGCTTCTAGAGCTTTAAGAGAATCCTTGAAAGACAATTTGGCCATGGCAAGTGAATCTCCCAGAAAATAACTCCCATCAAACGAACAGAGAGAGAATCGAGAAGTAAACAATGATTTAAAGCACATCCAGCGAGAGGTAAAACAAAAAAGAAAAATTCCCAAAGCTTCCTCCTTTGGGAGTTGGATGTTTCACCCAATCCGATGATCAAATTTTTACATAAATGAGAGAGGAGAAAGTGGAGATTTTTGTAAATTCGGATTTTCTTGATAATAAACCTCTTAAAGCGCTATCAGTTACGACTCTCTGGAAGTTGCTTTTCCAAGAAAAGTCGCGAAATTGTGCGTGAAGTGACAGTTATACCCTTGTTTCAGTAGCGGGTTTTATAATCTCCTGTTTTGGCGTACCCATGGTTTTTCGTCACTTTCCATTAAAGGATTGCCACTTGGCGAATAATAGTTTGAAATAGACCTTTTATTGTAAAAAAAGTATTTCGCGCACTCAGTTTGACCTATATTATTATTGTCGAGATATAATATCAGTACATCACTGTTCCAAAGTCCAAATCCAAAAAAAAAGTAATTTTGAAAACATGTAAAACTGCCAACATGAAAAAAAATAATGGAGACAAGTGTTAAAAACTAGGCATTTTAGGCTCTATAACCACAAAAACACTCTAAATAAAAAAAATGATCATAACAACAAGTGGCTACGATATTCAGCATATAATATGTATTAATGACGATAAAGACCCTATTTTAAAATAGAGAATAAAATTTATTGGCTCACACACTAAATAAAAGAAACAATTTTTAGAATTCTTTAACCTTCTTCACGTCTCTTCTTCTT
>JAHZTW010000001.1:282048783-282181080 GCA_020283515.1 Alliaria petiolata
CCATCTGACCAAATCAGATTCGCAGACGAAGGCAGTTTTGGGTCGAGATCGCTGCCTGAAACAGTCACCGCGAAAGACTGCTTCTCATTCACTGACTTCATAGATAGAACACTAGGCGTGACCTTGACGCTGAGCTTAGCTCCGTGGTTTAAGACAATCTTTGATTTGTATGTAGAGTTGGGGGTACCGAGGTTGGTGACGGTTCTTTTGAAAGTCACGGAGAAGGAGCTATTAGATCCTGGAAGTTTAGCCGACATTGAAGGATAGTTGAGATTTCTTTGTAAGGTCTTTCCAGTGCAAGTGACTGCTTCACCGGAAATGAGTTTGAGGGTTTTCGAAGTGTAGTTCAAGCCGCAGAGAAAAGCTATGTGGTCCGCTTTGTTCAGTTCATAGACAAGTCCAGGGTTTAGAGCGGCTATTGGGTCGACGTGTCCAGCTCCATAAGCAAACTCGGTTGATGCAAAGCCAGTGTCAGAAGCATTCATTGGCCAAGCTGCAAAGATCAGTTAAAAAGACGACTGTATAAGAAGAGAGGTTACTTGAAAGACAAGAAAGTAAAAGCTGGATATAATTTTTGTTTACCGGTTGTCATGATGGCAGATTGGATCACGGAAGGAGACCAATCAGGATGAAAAGTCTTGACGTACGCAGCCACGCCTGCAACGTGTGGACAAGACATTGAAGTTCCAGAGAGAACAGAGTAGTTCACACGTCTTGGGTCGCTCTTTTCGGTAGATGGTGAAGCCAGAGGTGAGAAGGCAGCGAGGATCTCCACTCCTGGTGCTGTTACATCCGGCTGCAGTTCATTTAACCATTTTCTGTCAGACCATGAAAGAAAAAAAGAATCAAGAGCTTAAAAATGGTATACCTTTAGAAGATCAACTGCAACCGTGTTTGGACCGCGAGAAGAGAAGAAACCAACTTTAGGAGGTTTATGATCAAAGATTGTCTCCGTTTTTAGAACCGTGCCTTGCGGGGACCTGAGGAAACAAACACAGAGGTATCAGGACAAAGAAGGATAAATCTAGAGCAAATGTAAAATGTGAAGAGTATAAAAAAGAGAGAAGATCGTTTGTTACTTTGTGGAGTTAACGTAAGAGACGAGAGAGTCAAAGTCATCTGGCGATAGAGCAGACATGGGCCGAGGGGTAACTACGGATGCATAGCCTTTATAGTCTCTAGTTATGGATGCAACAGCTACTTCCGAATATCTGGAAACCAAGATCTTTCCCTTCACCAGAGAATCGTTAAAAGATTCTCCGTACACAAGAGGATACATCTTTCCTTTCAGATCAAAAGCATTAATTGATTTCCCCTGTTAAAGACAAAGACAACAGGTAATTTAGAGGGACACATATTGTAACGCCCCGACCGCCCCTACCGGCGAGTCACCCATCCCTCCGTCGGGCTCGTGGGCTCCGCCCCTATCCGACGGTTGGTGCGTTATTTTTCTCGGTGGCCCGACCGACTGATTTACTCGTCCCTGCAATCACCACGTGACCTAATCCCGTGTTTTGGCCTCACTCACACGGTTCCGCAGAGGACTTCCCGGAAGGTCACTCATCCTAGTCCTACTCGAGCATAAGCACGCTTAACTCTGGAGTTCTCTTAGGGTAAGTGACCGGAAAAGGTAAGTGCACTTTGATGACATAGGTAGCCAAATCAATCCATTTAAACTTATTCAAATGGGTCGGGCCCGGGTCGTTACACATATACTATGATGATGGAAATGAGATTGTTACTTGATACTTACGACAAGTGTCTTGCCGTTTCCGAGAACAACTTTGGTGATAAACGCACGGTTCGTGGTGCTGGCTGCAACGGTTAAGACCCATGGTGCTACGCTCAAAACTGTGGCCACATCCGGACCGCTGTTACCGGCTGATTGCACAGTGAGGATCCCTTTGGCCATAGCGTGAAAAGCCCCGATCGCAATCGTGTCCTTTTCGTATATGGAGGCCGCGTCTCCCCCGAGGGAGACGCTGATGAGGTCAACACCGTCTGCTATGGCGTCATCGAAAGCAGACAGTACAGCTTCCGAGGTACATCCTTCCTTGGTGCAAACTTTATAAGCAGCGATTCTAGAGGCTGGAACGCCGCCTCTTGCTGTTCCATCGCCGATTCCAAAAAAGCTTGTGTTCGTGACTTCGTTTCCAGCCGCAGTGGACGCTGTGTGTATACCGTGGCTTTCGCTGTCCCTAGTGCCTTCCTTTGTGTAGTCTCTTGCACCGATCAACTTGCTGGTGCATTGTAAAACAAATCGATATCTTCCAAAACAATACTAATCTTTAAAATGAGAAATTAATCTAAGAGGATTACTTGTTGCATGTGAAGTTTCCGCCGCCGGAGCAAACACCTTTCCATTTTTTAGGAGGAGGACCAAAGCCTTTGCCGGAAAAGCTCTCGGATTCCGGCCAAATCCCACTGTCGATGACCCCGATAATGGTATCACTTTCCACGGTCGGGTTCCTCTTCGTCTTCACTCCTTCCTTTAACCCCATGAAGTCCCAAGACGCAGTCGTTTGGAGTTTTAAGTTATTGTTCGGGAACACAGACACAACTCCCTCCATTTCTGAGCAAAACATATTTTGGTTTTGATCATGGAACCTTTCTCTAAAATCATTTCAAACATAAAAGTGTCTCGATCGAAGAACACTAACCGGCTACTCGTTCTCTTTCTGACTCAGTGAGTCGAGCCGCAAACCCGTTGAAACTCCTCTTGTAACTTCTCACCAAACGACCTTCGATCGAACTAGAAAAATTTATCACTTGTAATTAGAACTTTCATAACAATATTTAAAATTATTATCCAGTTACAAAAAAAAAAATTATTTAAAATTAATTGTAAATAATCATATGATTAGAGAAATATATTAATTAAATCGCACCTTTCTCCGGTGACCTCTTGGAGAATACTCATGTGATGCGACGTTGGTGTGTATTCCAGTCGAGGAGGAAGTGAACCCATGTAGACAATATACACCTTCATGGATTGTAATAATCGATATCATCATGTACAAATGGTGGATTTTACACTAGGGAGAAACAAAATATATCATAATTATGATAATAATATACTTGTATGTCTTGATGATCATCTGTGACTCCTGAGACTGCTGAACTCAAGAACAAGAATACGACAAATGAGAGGAGACAGAATGAAGCTGCTCGTTTCGCCATCTTTTTCTTATAAAATGAATTAAAGGTTTACTCTATTCTCTGTGGGAGACCAACGTGATAGAATGTATAAATAGTAGAAAAATATTAATCAAATTCTTCTGATTCTGTTTCTTATTATAACAAAAGCTAGTATTACCATAAAAATAATGATATTGTTACCTAAACTTTTTTCCGTAAACAGTGCATTTACATTTTTAGGAAACATATCTACGGTTTAATTTGTCACATCTATTTTTGAACTTAATTCTTTATTTTCACTAGGAGAGAAGATTTTATTTTAATTTGAGTTTTAAAACATATGTTTTACATCTTTATTTTAACTATCGATTTTGTTTTTTATAAATTTATGTTTTGTACATGATTCTTCTTGTTGATATTTGTAATATCTTTCATATATTATATTACGAATATTTATTTCTTCATCAATCTTCATACTTTTTTCATTCGTCTAAATTTTAATATTATAATAATTTTTAACTTTTTTAAATATATCATTTTGAGATTTTCTTTTTATATATCTTTTAATAAATTTATCTTATTTTCCATGTTTTAAAATTTTGAATATTTTTGGTATCTATTCTTTTTTTCTCCTTTTTAATATATAATTTGTTATATTTCGATTTTTTATTGAATATTTTTTGTATTTTACGATTTTATAGGTTGGAGTTAACATTTTAACTTATTCAATCTCATAATTTGTATTTTTTTCACTTTCATTAAAGTTTAGTTATCTTTATTTGTTTTAAAATAAGGATTAAATCTCTAAAAAAATAATAAAATGATACATTGGAAATCTTGTAGTAGATAAGATTTAAATGTTTATTATGTTTTTAAATTACATTTGAATTTTATTTACTTATAATAATTTTTAAATAGTTAAAGTTAAGTTTATTAATTTTTATGTATAGTGAATAGTTTGATATATGCTAATATTTATTTATAGTTAATATTGTTTATACAATTAATTGTTTGTCTATTTATATTTGTAGAAAAAAAATTCTTGAGATAAAATAATAGAAAGAAGGCCGATGTGTCAACCTGAAAAGCTCCCTTTTGCAATATAATTACAAAAAAAAAAGATATACGGAGTATAACAAATCTGAAGAAATATATGAATACCTTGACCCTGAAACTCAAACAGTAACATGATCCAGTTTTGACTATACATTTTTTATATACATCGGAAGTTTTATATTAATCAATAAGATGGACCAATATAATCAAATTTTTCTACTATAAAAATTAGATAGTTGTCGCTTTTAACAACAGTTCTAATGTATGAGATATTTTAACAACGGCTCTCGAGACAGTCTAGTATAAGTAGTGTAATTTTATTTTCAATATAATTTGAAGAGCATTGAGATTTGGATTGAATACCAAGATGTGGACCGATCTAGGCCTGGACATAAAAACCGAATCCGAAGAACCGAACCGATATGAACCGAAATTTTAGATACCGAATCCGAATCGAACCGGTGTAAATACCCGAATGGAGTCACATGTCATATCCGAAGAACCGATACCGAACCGAGAACCAAACGGATACCCAAAATACCCGAAATACAATTATATACAAAACTAATATTAGTTATATTTAGATTTGTAATAACAAAAATATAAAATATTATAACTATAAACTGAATATATCAATTATGTTTATAGGTTTTCATATATTTTTTTATTTTTTCAAGTATTTTGAATAAATTGGATATTTTTGGATACCAATTTTAGTTATTTTAGGTACTAAATCGAATACATTTCAGATATTTTTGATTTATTTGATTACAAATACCCGAAAATATCTGAACCGAATTAAAATTATGGTTACTTTTAGGTTTAAAAATCCGAATCGATCCATAACCGATCGGTTTTCGGGTAAAATTCGGTTCCTTAACCTCGATACAGAACCGATCCGGATCCGACATGAACCGAACCGAACCCGGCCCGAAAATTAAAAATACCCGAATGGGAGTTATAGCCTAAAACCGAAGTAACCAAAATCCAAATAGACCCGACCCGAATCCGAACGGGTATCCGAATGCCCAAGCCTAGATCGACCCATGAATTCTAGTAATTCCGTCACGTCCGGCGAATGATATTGGTATTATCTGGGATCCCTATCTATATGGTAATCATTTTACTAGTTTTGCACCAGAGGATGGCCATAAAATATAATTTTAATTCCGTCACGTCTGGCGAATGATATTGGTATTATCTGGGATCCCTATCTATATGTTAATCATTTTACTAGTTTTGCACCAGAGGATGGCCATAAAATATAATTTTACTAATGTTATGCTCAGTAAAGCTATTATTAAGGTCACCGTGTGTGCTTCCTTACTGGGGTTTTATTCCCTAAGTTATTCTTTTTTTTTTGTCAACTCCATTCTTTTTTTTCATTCAAACCGTTGAAAAAGATCCATATAAAGAGGAAATACAGAAGAAACCACTACTATTACTAGAATAGTAGCAACACAGAATGCAGAAAAAGAGATAAACATAAAGATAGATAGAGAAGAAGAGAAAAACAAGGCTAAGAAAGCCTGCTAACTCGTTCAAGTCCGTTCCCAACAAGAGGGAGATGATTGGGACATCTGAGTCCGAAAACATTTGCAGCAAGATGAAGCTTGCAGAGATGGCATCTTTGAGCTCCAAATGAAGAACAAAGGCTTCTGCAACTTGAAGCAGTAGCTGCAGGAATGACTGTGAGTCTTCACTAGCCTTGGACCGAAACGTAATGAGGTCCGAGAAGCTATCAGCAAAAGGCTGGAGGAGGACATTGATTTCAATCTCCAAAAGGCCAAAAGTCTTGCACTTCACACTCCCTGCAATATAACAGTTCCCATCTAATAGGGAAATTGAAAGATTTAACCGCTCCATAAAGGAGTAAACGTGACTATAGGTATAGCTGTAAACTACCACCGTTTTTGGAAGCTCCACAAAGGAGAAGCGGTTGATAAGTTCACTAATCCCACAAAAGGTCACAGCCTCATACAGAGGTAACAGAAGGCTAACAGACAGCCTAATGGCCTCATTCTGAGGTAAATGGAATTGAACAAAAGACGGATTCCATATAAAAATGAAACCAGAACCAAAAACATCCTCATCCAGAGGTAAGGGAAGCTTAAAAGAAGGCAGATTCCAACCAAAATCGGTTAGTAAGAAGTCAAAGGCTCGTAGAGAGGCAATACCTTCTGAGACCGTGGTTGGGGGAGGCGATGTCCGTGCAGATGAGGACCCAAGCCTCCACCAGAGAAAGGAGCATAACTTGTAGAAGACAGATCCCAAATCTGGTGGATCGGGAGGATCCGGTGGGTCTGGCGGCGGCGACTTAAGAGAATCACCCCATACAGCAACCAAACATCCTGCAAGAAGATCAGATGACGGCAGATCTAGAAAACGGGAAACCGGATCTAGAGTTTGGGAAAGCGCCAGTGTAGCTGAGATGAAGGAGGTGACGAGAACCGCGGGGAAGACGAGGTCGGATGGGAGATCAGGAGGATCTGGAGGTTCATGTGGTTCGAGGAGGGAAGGAGGCTTAAACGGAACATGCGACATCTTACTCGGCGGAGGATCTGACGGCTTCAACGAAATGAAAGACAGGCTCGGGAACTCAGTCCTCAAAAGCGCCACAAAACCCGTCGATAAAACTGCCGGAGAGGGAGATTAGCTAGAGAAGATCTCGCTGGGAATACGAAGAAGAGGAAAAGGAGCTTCAACGGGAAACCGGTCCTGAGGAGAAGGGAGATGACGTTGGTCAGGAGGAGAGCAAGCCGGAGGAGTGCTGGCGGTGGAGATCCATCTTCGATTCAGAGCGCGGCAGCTGAAGCTTCCTTGGGCTATGTGCTTGAGAGAAAACGCTCTCTAGGGCGAACCAAATCCCCCCTAAGTTATTCTTTACTGCTTTTTTCGTTCTTAAAATAATGATGTTTTGAGTTTTTTCTTTGTTCCACGAAGATTAATGTTTTAGATTTTTAAAATAAAATTAAAAATGAAGATGGGATTTTGAATGTTGAAAAAAGTCATTTACGTGCTTTTTTATACGATTATCCGCGTACCGTTTCTGGTTTCATGCATGCAGCTTATGACGTATTATAGTTTGAACCTATTTTCTTTTTATCTTTTACACTTGCTGAAAAGTGAAAACTAAAGACTATACAACTGATTTGTTTTTGTGTTTCGTTTTAAATACTACGAAAATATGAGGATCAAAATTATATTTACAATAACACCAAACAAATGCGGATTACTGCTAGGGTGGCTCATGGTTGCGACTATATGCACATATAAATTGTGGCTATTTCTTTCGCAAAAAACAAAAATTGTGGCTATTCGTAAGAGCCACTGCTTTTTCGTAGGAAATTGTTGTAAATTGGGTTCCATCTAGTTTACGGGTTATAGGTTTTTTTCTCGAAAGTCTTATAATTAAACTCTCTACATGCTACATTAGTACTTCACATATCAATCTAAATCTTAAAAGCCATCCAATCCTTCTAAGGAGTTATTACTCTTTCTAAAACTTAATTAGTAGGATATAGCACAATTTTGGAATATTACCACTTGAGTCTAAGTGAGTTCGAATCAGTGATCAGGTTAATAAAGCGAAGAACATATTATCTATTTTAGATATTCGAAGACATTATCACACATAGGATCCCCAAACATCGAACATAGTTAAACAAAAACACACATATCAACATAGCAACAACAATGATGGTTTATTGTGACGACATTGATGATAATGATAGAAAGATGTGAATGGATGTGGCCTCATCAGTCACTAGTATAAACAACAATGGGGCTTCTCACGTTATGTGTGCCATCTGACCAAATCAGATTCGCAGACGAAGGCAGTTTTGGGTCGAGATCGCTGCCTGAAACAGTCACCGCGAAAGACTGCTTCTCATTCACTGACTTCATAGATAGAACACTAGGCGTGACCTTGACGCTGAGCTTAGCTCCGTGGTTTAAGACAATCTTTGATTTGTATGTAGAGTTGGGGGTACCGAGGTTGGTGACGGTTCTTTTGAAAGTCACGGAGAAGGAGCTATTAGATCCTGGAAGTTTAGCCGACATTGAAGGATAGTTGAGATTTCTTTGTAAGGTCTTTCCAGTGCAAGTGACTGCTTCACCGGAAATGAGTTTGAGGGTTTTCGAAGTGTAGTTCAAGCCGCAGAGAAAAGCTATGTGGTCCGCTTTGTTCAGTTCATAGACAAGTCCAGGGTTTAGAGCGGCTATTGGGTCGACGTGTCCAGCTCCATAAGCAAACTCGGTTGATGCAAAGCCAGTGTCAGAAGCATTCATTGGCCAAGCTGCAAAGATCAGTTAAAAAGACGACTGTATAAGAAGAGAGGTTACTTGAAAGACAAGAAAGTAAAAGCTGGATATAATTTTTGTTTACCGGTTGTCATGATGGCAGATTGGATCACGGAAGGAGACCAATCAGGATGAAAAGTCTTGACGTACGCAGCCACGCCTGCAACGTGTGGACAAGACATTGAAGTTCCAGAGAGAACAGAGTAGTTCACACGTCTTGGGTCGCTCTTTTCGGTAGATGGTGAAGCCAGAGGTGAGAAGGCAGCGAGGATCTCTACTCCTGGTGCTGTAATATCGGGCTGCAGTTCATTTAACCATTTTCTGTCAGACCAGAAAACAAAAGTGAAAACCATGCAAGATCATAAAAATGTGAGTACCTTTAGAAGATCAGATGTGATAGTGTTTGGACCGCGAGAAGAGAAGGAAGCAAGTTTGGGAGCTTTCTGATTTAAGATTGCTTCACTTTTTAGAATAGCCGCTTTCGGGGACCTGAGAAAACAAACATGGATGATATATCATCAGGATCACAAAGAAGGAGAATCCAGAGCAAACGTAAAGAGTGTGAAACAGATAGAAGATCGTTACTTTGTGGAGTTAAGGTAAGTGACAAGAGAGTCAAAGTCTTCTAGTGAAAGATAAGAGAGGGGCCAAGGGCTAATGGAGGCATACTCCTTTTCGTCGCTAAATACGAATCCAACAGCTAATTCTGAACCAATCGCAGCATCGCACACCGCGATTTTACCCTTCACCAGAGATTTATTATTACTACACGTAAATGCAGATTCTCCGTACACAAGAGGATACATTTTTCCTTTCAGATCGAAAGCATTCACTGATTTCCCCTGTTAAAGTAACAAAAAGAGTCACTGGTAAAGAAAGGGGAGAAAGATTACTATGATCACAACGAAATGAGAACGTTTCTTGATACTCACGACAAGCGCCTTGCCGTTTCCGAGAACGACTTTAGAGATAAACCCGCGGTTCGTGGTGCTGGCTGCAACGGTTAAGATCCACGGCGCTACACTCGAGACCGTGCTTGGTTTCGGACCTGAATTACCGGCTGATTGCACAGTGAGAATCCCCTTCACCATAGCGTGAAAAGCACCGATAGCGATGGAGTCTTCCTCGTACACTAAAGCCCCGTTTCCCCCGAGAGAGATGCTGATGAGGTCAACACCATCCGCGATCGCGTCATCGAACGCACACATTATAGATTCCGCGGTACATCCTGAATAGGTGCAGACTTTGTAAGCGGCGATTCTAGATGCTGGAACGCCGCCTCTCGCCGTTCCATTGCCGATTCCAAAGAAACTTGTGTTGGCGACTGCGTTTCCAGCCGCAGTGGACGCTGTGTGTGTACCGTGGCCTTGGCTGTCTCTAGTGCCTTCGCTTGTGTAGTCTCTTGCTCCGATCAACTTGCTGATACATTGTTAACACACATCAATCTCTTCCTGAAACGATATACTAATCTTTTTATTAGAGAAGTGAAGAATAAATATTACTTGTTGCACGTGAAATTTGCGCCGCCGGAACAAACACCTTTCCATTTCTTAGGAGGAGGACCAAAGCCTTTGTCGGAGAAGCTTTCGGATTCCGGCGAGATCCCAGTGTCGAAGACTCCAACAATGGTATCACTCTCTACCGCCAAATTTCGATTTGTATTATTTCCTTCCTTTAACCCCATGAAGTTCCAAGACGACGTCGTTTGGAGTTTGTAGTTTTTGTTCGGGAACACAGAAACAACTCCCTCCATTTCTAACAAACAGTACAAGTATTTAATTATTGAAGAAGAAGATATCATTAAAGATTTGTTTGGTTTCGAAACACTCACTGGCTACTCGTTCTCGTTCTGACTCAGTGAGTCGAGCCGCGAATCCGTTGAAACTCCTCTTGTAACTTCTCACCAAACGACCTTCGACCGAACTAGAATATACACATATGGATATATATACAACTTGTTACGATCTCCACTGTAATATATAACTAATCATAATTAGATAAGGAATTAAAATTAAATCATACCTTTCTCCGGTGACTTCTTGAAGAATACTTATGTGATTCGACATTGGTGTGTAGTCCGGTCGAGACGGAAGTGAGCCCATGTAGACAACATACACCTTGATTATATGTATCATGCATCGTTATCAATTATCATGTATTATGGATCATCATATAGAGAAACAAACAAAAAAAGTTGATAATTTTTAGTTATAATAACATACTTGTTTATCTTGACAATCATATGTGACTGCTGAGACTGAACTCAAGAACAAGATAAGTACACATGAGAGGAGACAAAATGAAGTTGCTCCTGATTTCGCCATTTTCTTAAAGGTTACAACAAGTTTTACAAAATTTTGTGAAGATCAACATGAAATGAGAGGATTTCTTTAATTTATACTGAACATTTTTAATAAATCTTACTTTTTAGATTTTAATTTATTACAATAGTTTAGATTATTTTGTAGAGACATTCTTTTTTCATTATTTATTATATGTGTGTATCTCATTTAAATTTCTTATTAAATTTGTATAATTTTAGTAAATGTAATTTTTTTATAAAAGCTATCAAATTGTTGTCCTATAAATCTTAAGTTCTTTGATTATTTGACATTAAAATTTATAACATCATTTATAATTTTGCTTAAATTTAGTACTATATATAAATATAATAAATATGACTAATTTTTTGTCAGGAGATTTATCATTTTCTGGCTAATCTATCCAAAGAGAGGACTTTTTTTTTAATTTTTAATCATCATCCAAAAGAAGACTTGCCCTTCTCATTATTGGGCTTGAAGATGAGCCCGTGTAAAAATGATCGGCCTAACTCTTGCCAGGTCATCTACAGTTTCTTTTCTTGAAAGATCATCTTCACCAAACCTGAAGACGTATGTGTTCCCTGAGCATCCCCGAAGCTAACTCCGAACCTCAAACTGTTTCCTCTTCTCTCCACCTTGGCTATTTCGCAGACCGAGGTTAGTTATTTTCTTCGAACTCGTTGTATTGGAGCCGATTCTAATTTGGAAATCGAATAATGTCACTTTTTTGATGAAATCCCCTTTTCCGCAAATTTTGATAAAAGTCTGTGACCAATTATTGGTCGTCAAGGGGAATATATAAACGTCTTCTCATCGATATCTAGATTATGATTCTGAATAATAAAAGAACCACATCGTCGAGGTTTTAACAGTGAGGTGTTCTTAGTCTCAGGGACAGGAAGGAATCCTAGTTTTGTCCGAAGAAGCTTCAAAGCTCTAAGCTATGGCTGTCACCAAGATTTATATAGTGTGAGTCTTAAATCGATCAGTGCGACGTCAATAATCAAACGGCGCTCAATTTCTCCGGTCAAGAGCAATCTGCGATTTTATATATTAATGGCTCAGACGGAAGGAGATTCAGTGCCGGTTGTCATACCGGTTTGGTTTTGACGAAAAATCCGGTTTTTTTTGGTTTTTACTGGTTGGTAGGTACTATTCGTTGCACGGCCACGTGGAGACAATGGCACGAGAGGTTCTCCGAGGAGCAAACGCCGTTCCAGACGTGGAAGCAACACTCTGGCAAATACCGGAGACATTACATGAGAAGATACTGGAGAAAGTGAAGGCCGCTCCGAGACCGGACGATGTGCCGGAGATTCGAGGGGAGCAACTGGCGGAAGCCGACGGTTTCATGTTCGGCTTTCCTTCGAGGTTCGGAGTGATGGCATCACAGGTCATGACCTTCTTTGACAACACAAATGATCTCTGGACCTCACAGGCTCTTGCCGGGAAACCCGCCGGGATCTTCTGGAGCACGGGTTTCCACGGCGGAGGCCAAGAACTCACTGCGTAAGAACATAGTCCTAAGTAACGCCTAGCAAACATAGTCCTAAGTAACACAAGAGCAAATTTCAAAATGTTATAGTCAAGACTGATTTGGATTTTTTAAACTGCAGATTGACGGCAGTGACAAAACTGGCTCATCACGGGATGATATTTGTACCTGTGGGGTACACATTTGGTAAAGGCATGTACGAGATGGGAGAGGTGAAAGGTGGTTCCCCGTATGGCTCAGGGACTTATGCAGCTGATGGGTCACGCGAGCCAACGGAGCTGGAGATCCAGCAGGCAAATTACCATGGCAAGTACTTTGCAGGAATAGCCAAGAAACTCAAGAAGCGGTCTCCTGCCTAGAACCGAGTCGGCTCTGTGTTCCATGGCACGTACGACCATTTTCCAACACCATAGTTGTATTGGAAAAATACTATATTAAAATTGGTGAGTAAACCCCTCTTCGTGAAAAGAAGAAGATGGTTTATGTTGGTAAACAGTAATTGGGAACCACAGCCAAAATGCACAAAAAGCACGTAGCAAGTGGAACTGTCCCAAGAAAATGGTACAAAGAACAGAGTTTTACAAAGACCACCTGCTAGCTCTAATAGATATACAAGGAAGACCCCATTTAAGAGACTGCGATATACAGATAACATATTTACCAGACCCGGTCTTGGCCTTTTTCTTCTTTCACCTCACATGGCAATCGTACGGAGAAGACGCAAACGCTTGATCTGGAACCACCGGTGGTAACTTCTCAATGTACACAAACAACCGTTTCTGGTTCTCTCTCACGATCGCAGACAGATTCACTGTATCGGCTTTGTCCAAGAACATCCATAGTTCACCCGAGTCTACTCTTTTAAGACTGTCTCTGCAGAAAGGGCATGACTGTGACCTCCCTCGCCTAAGAGAAACATCGAACCCCCTCTTTTTTTTCAGCAAACCAGTTTTTACAATCATAGCTTAAAAGAAGCTTTTTTTTAGTGACTTACCAATCGCGATAACACTTGATGCACAAAGAATGAGTACAGTTTGGAAGCACGACCATGCTGTTCATCTCCATACAGATCCCGCATTCTTCTTCCCTTTCGATCTCGATCTCTGAGAACTCACACATTTCGGTTTCGTCCTTCTTTCTGTAACGCATACTGCAGGCCTCTTTCTGTTTGCGGTCTTCCAAGTCTGTAATACCCTTTTGTAGTTGTAACAACGATGGGAATATAACAGCTAATACCAAAACACGCAGAGAAAAATAAATGGCATAAGCAGCATAAACAGTATCAACCTCGTTTTAATCAGAAATCATATCACAGCCAAATAAACATACCGTAGAACTCTCTAATACTGGCTTTTCTCTCGTAAACCGACATTGTGGTTTTTCCGTCCGCATAAGTCTGAATCAAATGTAACTGAACGAGTTAGTCAAACAGTCACAAAGAACAGTACGGCGAATGTAGTAAAACAAAAGGGGAAAGTTACCATATAGATAAGAACTCTGAGTAAACCGAGGGCACCAGCGAGGTGACAATCAGTCCATTGTACAAGAAAAAGAAAAAACTGAGCAGCCGGGCTATACGACAATCTCATCTGAACACGCGCTCCATCCTTCTCCCGAGGATAATCTAAAGCTCTGTTATTCATTTTGAGAGAGAAAGGAAACAAAAAACGAAAGAAAGATCATAAGCACCTCTAGCAAAAAAACAGATTTTTGGTCCGAGGCAACAAAAGGTTCAAACAGAAAGATGTAGTTTGAGCATTGATCGGTTCAAGTATGCTGTATGCATGTAGAGCTTTACCATTGATATAAGACCCATGGCGCAATCAAAGACTGGTTCAGCCCTCTAGAATTTCAACGAAAAAAAAAAAAAAGAAGCCGTTGCAGCTCAGACATTACTGATTCAACTAAAAGTCACTGAGAATTTCAGCTTCAAGAACAAGAATCCCAAGAATCACTTGAGGCTAAATCCTAACTCAGTGATCAAATTGAATACCCAGAAAAACACAGGGCGTACAATTTCTCAGCTCTTACACCATAAGAATAACCTCAGAAACCCACTAGTGGACCTATGAGAATCAAGCTACAGAACCTGAAAGAAATGTTGAAAGGTTTCACTTCAAACAAAAAGGAACCTTGGATTATATACTCGTACATGCAAAATAAACCAAAACAAGCAAAGAAAAAAAGGGTAAAAGATGAAGTATAAAACACAACTAAAACCTGAAAAAAGATGGAGACTTTAGAATCATAAAACTCTGATAAAACTGGAGAAGGAAAGAGGAGAGATCGAGGGTTTACAGTGTGTTAGCGTGTTGGATATCGGCTTCTAGAGCTTTAAGAGAATCCTTGAAAGACAATTTGGCCATGGCAAGTGAATCTCCCAGAAAATAACTCCCATCAAACGAACAGAGAGAGAATCGAGAAGTAAACAATGATTTAAAGCACATCCAGCGAGAGGTAAAACAAAAAAGAAAAATTCCCAAAGCTTCCTCCTTTGGGAGTTGGATGTTTCACCCAATCCGATGATCAAATTTTTACATAAATGAGAGAGGAGAAAGTGGAGATTTTTGTAAATTCGGATTTTCTTGATAATAAACCTCTTAAAGCGCTATCAGTTACGACTCTCTGGAAGTTGCTTTTCCAAGAAAAGTCGCGAAATTGTGCGTGAAGTGACAGTTATACCCTTGTTTCAGTAGCGGGTTTTATAATCTCCTGTTTTGGCGTACCCATGGTTTTTCGTCACTTTCCATTAAAGGATTGCCACTTGGCGAATAATAGTTTGAAATAGACCTTTTATTGTAAAAAAAGTATTTCGCGCACTCAGTTTGACCTATATTATTATTGTCGAGATATAATATCAGTACATCACTGTTCCAAAGTCCAAATCCAAAAAAAAAGTAATTTTGAAAACATGTAAAACTGCCAACATGAAAAAAAATAATGGAGACAAGTGTTAAAAACTAGGCATTTTAGGCTCTATAACCACAAAAACACTCTAAATAAAAAAAATGATCATAACAACAAGTGGCTACGATATTCAGCATATAATATGTATTAATGACGATAAAGACCCTATTTTAAAATAGAGAATAAAATTTATTGGCTCACACACTAAATAAAAGAAACAATTTTTAGAATTCTTTAACCTTTTTCACGTCTCTTCTTCTTTTCTGCCTCACAAACGAATCCGTCTGCGAGCTACTCCATCAAAAATCACGAGCAAGGCAGTTGCAGTCACAAATCAAGGACCATGAGGAGAAGGGAAAACAATTTCCTAATTTGTTTTTGAATCTAAATTACTCATCAATCGATTGGACGATGGAAGCATCGGTAAAGAGCTACGACAACGACAACGGCGTTCTTTTGGAGAAGGGAAGAAATCCCTAATTTTTTTTCTCCAATTTATGGGTCTCTAACAAACTGAAATCAATTGATGTCGATTAAATCAGATTCGATTTGAAAGCAGTATCAACACCTGCAAATATGAACGCTAATCACATTAATGTTTCAAATTTCTATGCTACTATATGTAAAGTACCATTATGTTGTTTGTATGTAGTATAGTAATCGAATTTGTTGTTTGCATGTAGTATAGTTTGTTTATAAATGCTTTGTATTTTGTACTAAATTAACGAATGCCTATCACTACGATAATTACTTCTCTGCTTGTTATACTATACTACATGGATCCACCATAATGGTATTCATCATAGGAGTTTAGTATTTTGGCACCAAATGTGATTCAATGTGTGATTGAGGAGTATATCGATTAATATGTTGCAGGCGAAGAACATTGATAAGAAGAGACATGTATATCCGCTAAACTTGAGATAGTTAGGTTACTCTACTTCATACTATGCTATTTATTGGAAATAGTATTCAGTATGCTACGATTCGTGGGTCCCATATATATTGCGTCTCATGTATTGTCGCCTACATATTCTTCCCGCCAATTTTTTGTAGGGGCAATTATCGTCCAAAAAAATATAGCATGGTTACGTGATGAATTGTAAATTTGCTATGGCTATATCCTTTAATATTGTGCCCAATATGGTTATCTACCTCAAAAGCCCTTAAAAACTAATCGAAATATTTTTTTTTTTTGTAACTCAGGGTAAATTCTAGGCCTATGGAGGGGCCCAGAATAATCCCTGGGAGTGGTGCAGCCCACGGATAGACCCTCACCTCCGGATATTCAAATGGGCCGAAAGCATGGACCCATATCCATGTGGGTGTCCAAAGCATGTGTTTTAGTTTCGCGCAGCAGAGGCATCGAACCTGAAACGTGTTGGCGTCGCAGTGCCGACTCCTACCACTTGACCACGATGCCTTGGACAAAATATTTTGAAACATGAAAACACTATGTTTTAAAAAATATAAGAATAAAAATGTTTTGGAAATATGTATATATATATATATATTAAAATATTAAACATCAAATTTTATTAAGATAAAATATTTAAATCAATAATAATCTAGTACAAAATTATTAAATAGTTATGTTAAAGATAAAAACTATAACGTTTAAAATCAAAAAAAAATAAAAGATTTTCTTTATCATCATTTTCATTAGCTCTATAACCAAAACTATCTCTAATTCTAATTCATCAGAAAAAAAATCTTCAAATTCGATAATATCAAAATTAATCTAATGAATCAAATTAATTTTTAACTTAGTTACTCTAATAAATCAAATTAATTATTAACTTACTATAAAAAAAGTTAAATTGATCGCTTAATCTTATTTTTATAATAATTTACTTATTACCAAAAACAAAAAGTAAGTTTCGATAGAAAACGAGCGTTCGTGTTTACAAACTATAATTTTTAAAAAATGTGAAAACTATGTTTCCAACAAATTTTCAAAAAATTTTGTTTCTGAGACGAACGTGAGATGGAATTTACTTGTAACCTAGGTTAAAACAACTATTTGAAACAGTTTTTTATATAGTATACTTTCTGTATACCTTGAATAAAAGGTCAAAAGAGGTTGTGCTATTCTATAGTAATTTTATTACAGTGTCAAGTCACAGATAACATAGTAATTTTAAAATAATGCAACAGTTTTTATACAAATAGAATATCCAAATTTTTAATCGGAAAAGTACTTTAGTATAGTGTTTTGCAGTAAAAAAGAAAAAAGAAAAAAGAACTCAACTAGGTTAGGTGGTACAAAAATGCTTTGAGATAATATAGAAAGGAGGTTACGAACGCACTACAAAAAAAGTAGATTGTATCACTTAAATTGTATCACAAAACTAAGTGATACTATTTTGAATTAGTTATTTATAAATGAAACAAATATACGTGGTTTAACATCAATTATGGTAATTGATGTTATAATTAACTAGTTTGACATCAATTCAATAAAAGTGATACAAATTTTATTAGTTTGTATCACTTTAAAAAAATTGATATTAAAATATAATGTTACATCAATTAGGTGATCGATGTATTTATTAATTTTTGTTAACATCACTTCTAACAATGATGCAAAATTAGCATCAATAAAAACTGATTCTAATAAAAATTACACTAATAATATATACATAATTATGTGAATTAGCTTCAATTATTAAAAATGATGTAACTGTTTCGTTCTTTAGCATCATTATAACAAAATCGATACAAAATTATAAATTTACATCAGCTAAATAATCGATGTAACTAATGATTTTGGTTAACATCATTTAGAAAAATGATATAAAATTTATATCAGTTAAAAGTGATGTAACTAACGTTTTTTACTTTATCCCACATTGCTAATAGATGAAGAAGTTAAAGAGAAACCATCTCTATATATACTGAAACTTAAATATCTAATATTCATATTTATTGGTGAATAAAATTAATTTTTTTATTTGGTTTTAACCAATAAGATTAATTTTCTTTTTGGTTTTAACCAATAAGATTAATTATATAAAAATAAATAACATAATTATTACAATCAATTATGATATCTCGCATAAATTTAACATCAATTATATACAAGTGATAGTAATATTTTAAATCATATATTTTAAATGATACAAATATTAAGTCAGTTATTATAAATGATACAACTATTAAAATCACTTATTAAAATTGATGCTAATTTTAACATCAATTATTATAATCGTCACAAATACTAACATCACTTTTAAAAATTGATGTAAAAGATAACATCAGTTTCTTGTAATTGACACATATTGAAATCAATTATAACAATCGATGCAAAAATAAAATATATTTGCATCGGTTGATAACTAACTGATGTTAATTATTTGCATCACCACAAACAGAGTCATTTTTCTAAGTGATGTAAGATTCATTTGCATCAATTATAAGTAATGCAAAAATATATAATAAATGATACAATCTACCTCTTTTTTTGTAGTGACGGTCTACAGAAAATAACATTTGTTTAATTTATACAGGCCCACTAATATAACGGGGTGTCGTTATCTTATAGCAAAATAAAGGCGGTGGACAAAAACATTATTAAGAGATTAACACATTAATTGTATGAGTTTTGAGGTCCAAAAGCATGTACATATTCCTTATTGCATTCGACCACGTAAAAGGGTTGGATACCGATTGTTGCACGAGATTTTAATACTGTTAATCAATATGCCATCATCAATGATGTTGCGAATTGTCTGGGCACTGGGGAATGAGAGAAGGAGGTGAAAAGTGTGTCTATATATATGACTATATATTTGATATGAAGTTTAAATGAGTTATTTATCGTTTAGGGATAGAATGTTGTAGAATGTAACATTCATAATATTTGTTAAAATGAAACTACTGTTTACCATTTTAGAATCTAAATTTATTACATTTAAACCAAAAAAGAAGAAAAATCACGAAAAGTCAAACGTCTAAATCCATTTTTTATCACCGTTTGAAATCCAGATTCTTGTTTCAAATTCTCAAAATAAATCTTTTGTCAACGTCTATGATTACTTGCATTTGCTTTTTTTTTTTTTTTTGTGTGCGTAGTTATAAAATCGTCAAGCCTTGCAACTTTTGAGCCCATACTAAAAGACTAGTTGGGACCAGATTTTATTGTACGTTCCAATTAGCCTCTAGACCTTGCTTAAACACTGCACACCCTATAACGGAGCTAGCTTGTTGATTATTCTACTTTTATGGAGGGAAGAAAAAAACTATATGCATCATGCATGCAAACAAAATGTGAGAGCAGGGCTATATCGATACGACTAGCTTCGACATTAATCAGTGTTAAAATCATATATACTGATATTATCAAAGTTTGTATCCTTTGGGATGTACCAAGTTTTGAATTTTACGAGACTTCATTGATGATGTAGTGTAAAGTTATATTGATCTAAAAGTCAGAATCCGAATTCATATACTGTATAGTGAATGTCTTAATTTAATAAGGAAACCACGTGATGAAAACCATTTTGTAATTTCTAAGTGTCGTAACATCTTATCAACATTAATACGTATTACACATCCAGTCTAATTCCATAAGAAAGGTCATAATGCTATTGATCATGTGCGTCTTTGCGTAACATAAATACAGACGTATACGTATGATCTGTCTTTGCGTAGCATTATGGAGGGACAGAGAGCGAGTGAGAGAAAGAAGGTTCCATTGATCATGTGCGTCTTTGAACCCCAAGCTCCTTAAGTAGATAAACGAGCGCGAGTCCTCCAACCCGAACAAATATCGAAGCAAAGACAAAATATAATGGTGTCTTTACTCTCTGTTGTTTTAACTTTTCTTGTTCTTATTCTCATCCCTGGTCTCTTCATCTCTCGGCGACTAAGTATTCCTCTCTCCTTGACAAATATCCTCAGATTCATCAAAATCGCAGCTTCTCGATACGATGATGAGGAAGAGAAGAAAGAGAAACGGTAGGCTGCTTATTAATTATTCTAATCATAGCTAGTTTTCACTTGTTATGCTCCTTACATTTTTGTTTTTGGCAATTTTAACGGCCTTTTTTTTAAAAGAACAATTTTAACGGTCTTGTCATGAGTCTAATATCTGAAATTCTAATCATGGACTCTACAGCTAGACGTAGTAGTGAAGTATGTCCGTTCCTCAACTAGTAACCAAGCATTGGCAAGCAAAACTAATTCGACTATATATATGTATATGGTCATTTTGGTTTATTCGGTGTACTTTATTCTAGTGTGTGAGTCCATACATGTTGCTAAAAATCGCCTTTTTCTGCCTTTAAAATCAATTATACGACACCTTTTATTCTTATCACCATATGGTTTTACTGATAACAGGGTCTCGTGGGATGATAACTACCCTCTATCATGAAGTATTATAATATGGTCTTGTTTTTTTTTTTTTTTGGGTCAAATATTATATTATAATATGGTCTAAACTTGAAATCTCTTTAGGACTACCTCAATATGGCAGATCATATATACATATATTATAAGTTTGGGTAAATCGGATGATGTCAAGAAAAACGGGCATTGTTTTGTTTCTTCTGCTTCGTACGATGATGTTATAACTATTTGATATGCAGTTTGTTATATAAAATTCTCAAAACATTTTTTTTTGGTTCTAATTAATTTGTAGTGATACGATGGGAGAGAAAGAGAAACGAGGGAAAATGCCAAAGCATGTGGCGGTAATATTGGACGGAAACAGACGTTGGGCGGAGAAACGAGGACTCTGGACATCGGAAGGTCACGAAGCCGGAGCGAGAAGACTCGTTGAGAATGCTAAGGACTGTTTCGCTATGGGGGTTAACACTGTCTCACTCTTTGCTTTCTCCATTGAAAATTGGGAAAGACCCGAGGTGATTGTAAAAAACAAAAAAACAAAGATTATTATTTGTCAAAAACATTTCAACAAATGTTTCATATATTTTGGTCGTTGTGATTCGGTTTTTCTTTTCTTTGATCAGGACGAAGTTAATTGCTTGATGGCCTTGTTTGAGAAACATCTCAAATCTGAGATGCCTTCCTTCAGAAGGTACCCGACACGATTGTTTTGATCCCTTTTTTTTTAAGCATCATATGTTAAAAAAATTTCATTCTTTTCTTTTCAGAGATCAAATCAAGATCTCGGTTATCGGGAACCGGGATAAAATCCCCGAGTCGCTTCTAGGTTTGATACGAGAGGCAGAAGAAGCTACAAAGAGCTACAAAGGGAAGCATCTCATTATAGCGATAGACTATAGTGGAAGATTTGATATCTTACAAGCGTGCAAAAGTCTTGCGGAAAAGGCGAAAAATGGGCTGATCCGAGTTGAGGACATTGACGAGACGGCGATGGAGAAAGAATTGATGACAAAATGTAGTGAGTTCCCAAACCCTGACCTATTGATCAGAACTAGCGGAGAGCAAAGGATCAGTAACTTCTTCTTATGGCAATCTGCTTACACTGAGCTCTACTTTCCTAATGTTCTATGGCCTGACTTTGGCGAGACTGAGTATCTTGAGGCCTTGACTTGGTATCAGCAAAGGCAGAGGCGCTTTGGTCGACGAGTTTAAACTTTGAATTTCATGTCTCACATGTACATTGTGACAAATAATGCGCGCATTAATTAGTAGTGGTCCAATTGTTACAACCCTAAATATTTTCGTTTGTTTTTACGTTTCTTCGTTAAAAATGCTATATTACTTTTGACATTTTCCTTCTATTAAACATCATTTAGAAGTTTTCAAATTTGTGTATGTAGTTTTTAAATGATATTCTAGTCTTTTTTTTACAGCAAAAGACAACGTTATCTTACATGTTGTAAGTAACCATATCATTTTAATTAACAACAACAAAACCCATATCATTTTAACATATAAACGTAAAAAGTGAATGTGAACGTAAAATGTTATGTCTGTTTAGATTTTATGATTGGTGACGTTACGTACGTTATATATATAACATGGCATGTATCAATGTTGATTGTGTGCTTTAAGAAACCAGCTCTGGCTCCAACCACAAATTAATATTAACTAATACAAATTTTCGGATCGTCTCAAGCTTATGAATGTTGTGTTGTAATTTTTTTTTAAATTAAATGTATATTTGATGTGTTAAATGTATATTTGATGTACATATTTTGTTTCTTTTTAAAGCATCTCTAATAACCTTACGAAAACCTATCTGAATGAACCAGTACGTTACACGTAATAAAAGTTGGTCATATGAATTGTTCTTGTTCGACCACTATAGTCTCTTCTTGACATACCACATCATACGGCTAAACAAAATGTGACCTTAATTTCTTTAGGCCTGATCCGATTGAGCCTCAAGATTTAATTTAAGTTGCCGGCCCAATTGACACCCTAGATGGAGGCAGAATTAGGTTTGAATGGGTAGATAACACAATTTATAATGAAACTGACAACTTCATTGATTGCGCATCATCTACTTAATTCAGAGAGATTGCTAAACTTCTAACTTGCTCTGTTTCACCTAAGAGGCAAAATAAAAATACAGCCCATCAATGCTTAGCTCGTGCTTGTTTAGTTGAATAGTAAATAAGTTTATTTTTGGAAACCTTTCCAAAAACGCGGAAGAAACAACCAGAACCAGCCATTAAAACTTACTATTAAGTTCTTAACATATTCACGCATTCTATCATCCAAAAACAACAGAGCTTTTGCAACCACTTACACTTTACACTCCCTACAATGTTGGCTCTGCTCTGTTTCTTCCTGTCTCTTCTCTCTCTTCTTTTGCTTCTTTGTCTTCGACCATGCTTTCCTGCAAAAGAATCTCAAAAAGATGAAAAGGAGACGTAAAATCCCTTTTTTCCAGTTAAACTTTGACGAAATATCCCGCTAAAATAACCAGAACTTAGCTTTGGTTTTATGTTTTGTAGTGACGAGGGAACTTATGTGGTCGGAGAGGAGGAGCCACCTACAGGGCTTCGGAGAGAGCTGATGCCTAGACACGTGGCAGTGATAATGGATGGAAACCGGAGATGGGCCAAACAGGCCGGATTGCTGACGTCACAAGGCCACGAGGCCGGAGCTAAACGGCTTATAGAGTTCGCCGAGCTCTGCTTCGAAATGGGGATAAGTACCGTCTCAGCTTTTGCTTTCTCCACTGAGAATTGGGGGAGACACAAGGTGTGACAATTCAATACAAATTATTTTATTTTATCCTGAAATATTTCAACATCATTATCTCTAACAACTTGATTACTCAGATTGAAGTTGTATGCTTGATGTCTTTGTTCCAACAGTACCTGAAGACAAAGATTCAATTTTTCCAAAGGTGTATAAACGAATGAGCTTTTTTCAACATTGTACAGCTTCTCATGATCTGCTTATTTTCTTACCAAGAATCTTTGTTGTTTTCAGCGAGGAAATCCGAGTTTCGGTTATCGGGAATCTTGCAAAGATCCCTGAATCTCTCCTCGGAATAATCAAAGAAACAGAGGAAGCTACGAAGACCTACAAGAAGAAGCATCTCATCTTGGCCATAGATTACAGCGGGAGATTCGACATCTTGAGCGCTTGCAAGAGCCTTATGAAGAAATCAGAACAAGGGCTGATCCGGGAGGAAGACGTGGACGAGACGTTGTTCGAGAGAGAGCTTCTGACCAAGTGTACCGAGTTCCCAAGTCCTGATCTCTTGATTAGGACGAGTGGGGAAGAGAGGATTAGCAACTTCATGTTGTGGCAACTCGCTTATACCGAGCTCTTCTTCTCGCCGGTCCTTTGGCCTGATTTTGATAAGGGTAACCTTCTAGAAGCCCTGGCCTCGTATCTAGAAGCCCTGGCCTCGTATCAGCGCAGGGAAAGACGATTTGGCTGCCGGGTTTGATCCGCATTTGATCCTATGTTATGCTTCATGTATTTGTTCTGTTTTTGTGTCTTATGTTCTGTTCAACTGACTTTTTCTATCAAACTACTACTATGTTTTAGTTGCGGAAATAATAGCACTGTCGTATATCTAGTAAGATTTGATACTAAGAATGAAAGACCATATCTATGTGTTCCATTTATTATCCTCTGCTTCACGTACGTATGCATCAATTGCTAATGAGAATGATATCTTGTCACACAAGAAACCAATCACGTGGTTACAAAAAGATTGAAATTAATTAATGTAAAAGTCACGTTCAAGCTGACAAGCTTGCGTCTCGTTTTGAGTTCCATTTTTAATACCTTTGTTTTTTAACGCTGAGTGAAAATTCTATTAAAACTATAGTATATCGGTTTTATCGGACAGTTCGATTACATCAATATTCTTGGAAGGGAGTGGTTAGTGGTTACGCGAGTCCTACTGTCCTAGTGATGTATTAGGAGTATCAATAAATGTAAAGAACATAATTTAATAATTGTTATAAACAAAATTTGATGTTATTGCTGACAGACGTCAGACGGAGAAAACAAGTGATTAAATATTCAAAATGATGTCGAAGTTTCTCCACGTACGAGTTTAATACGTATGACTTTTCTTTAATTTGCGTAGTAAAAGAGACCGAATCTTCGAATTCTTTATAGCATGAGAAAGCTTGAATAGTCGAACAAATTATCGAGGCAAATTGAGCCAGAGATAAATTAAGGGCAAGCACAAAAATATTGTCTCTTCTTTAACCACAAAAAGAAAAACAATGTTGTCTCTTCTCTCTTCTCTTTTAATGTCACAGGATTCTCATTCTTTCTATCCGTTATCTTATTCCGGTTTAATCTAATTCCGGTTATGCTTTTTACATTTGGTTAAATATGGTTTATGGTCAAGTGTTGACCGTCATGAGTCACACTTTATGTACGCCTTTGACATTTTCTGAAAAAGTAATCAAAACTTTATTCATCTTCATCTTCTCTATTCTACATCCTCTCAACGTACAAATCGTCATCCGGATTCTTGTACTTCGAGGTGATTTCTCTTTCCTACATCNTGGAGATGAGCTTAACCGAACTCTAGCAAGAACAACGAAGTTAAAACTGAAGAGCTTGATGAGTACGCAGGTGAGAATTTTGAGTCGGGAGAAGAAATCGTATCAGGAGCTTTTCGATGAGATCTTCACCGATCATGCCAAAGAGCTTAAACCTTGAAATAAGTCAAAGAACCTCATTGCTCTGTCTGTCTCATGCTCGTTCTATGTTTTGTTGTCTGTGTTTCTCGCAGACATGTTTGACCATCTCTGTGTTTCTTCACCTGTCGTCTTCTTCATATGTTGTCTTCAGTCTGTTAAATTGGCTTTGCCGGTTTCCAATAAACTCCTAATATTTTGCTAGTGAACAAATCACCGATCAAGATAACGACACAAACATGAAACTTTCAAGCCCAAACTGGCTAAAAAAGGTCGAAATAAGCTTTTATAACCAAAGGGAAATGAAACCAAACAGAGAGTACTGTCACAAAGCCTAGTATTACGTTATTATTTAAGAAAGCTGACAATCTTTACAACACTGTAAGATACTGTAAGAGAGAGAGAGAGAGAGCCAAAATGGCTGGAGAAGAAGCTTTTGAAACCGCTCACCTAAAAGATTCTTTTACAGTAGAAACAAAGCCGAAAAAAAAAGGGACGACTAGATTCAGCATCCTCATAGTAATTCAAGACGCTAAACCTCATCGTCTGAGTCAGTATTGTCTGAATCAGGCCAAACATATTCGACGTCGAGAGGACGCCTGTGCAGGAAATTCAATAGCTGTTCAAGGTTTCTCATCGGATCTTGTAAATGGTTTCTCACCGGCCTTTCCCCTGCCTCTGCTTCCATCTCATCCAATTCTTGTGGACTTTGCTCTTCCTCTGCTTCCATCTCATCCATTTCTTGTGGATCACTGTAACTCACTACCTTCAACCCAAACCTTCCCGAGTCATCCGGATCCACCACCCGAAACGATTTTGCTAGTGATCTTCCCATCACTTTGACATGCGACACGCTGCATAAACAATCAACAACAACTACTTTCAAAGTGCGGAAGTTGTCAAGTTTTAAGGAAATCTAGACAAATAGGGAAGAGAAGATGTACCATATGTAGTATAGGCCATCTATTTCATGTGGCTGAACTCGACCTAGCAGCTCGATTAGTAAATACCCACCAATGCAAAGAACCGGTTCCGGAAGCTTAAAGTTCTGCAATCGATTTTCCTATACGCATAAAAAACCATAATTGGCTATCAACAGTTCAGGAACAAGAGATATATATATATATATCATGCTAAAGATAACAACGATTTATAACACACCTGAGCCATCGGAAACTCTTGTGAAGTGTAAGTCCATACATAGTTGCTTTCGACCGGAATCTTTCCTGGCTCACTTTTTTTATCCTGTGAATTGGTGTTGTGGTGACCCAACCGGAAGCGAACATAATGTGAAGAGTATATCGGAGTACCGGGCTCAAAATAAGCTAGAGAAAATGGGGAACCGTTAAGCAACAAAGATCAATTAGAAACTCAGAAGAAGAAGAAGAAAAAAAACACAATAACACGAGGATGGCATTACTACCTTGGAAAGGCTGAATGCTGAAGTCAGTAATGACAGACAAATCACCCTTCAACTTGTAAAGAAGTGTTTCAGGCACGGAAGTCTTGCGTTGTCCTGTACTCGACCAATATGAAGGGGTGTCACCAATTTTATCTCTTTCTTCGAGTGTGTTCAATATGCTCTCTGCTGGGTAGTTATCAGTACTAGACGCTACAATGGCATCGGCAATACAGCTTTTGATAGGGGACAATTTGCATCCTCTGGCCAATAAGGCATAAGCCCTGTGCTCTCTCTCTAATACCCTTGTATCCATGAGACTGCTTGACCCGGCTTCTTCGAATGACTCTTCATTTCTATCATTACTTGTTTCGATTATACGATCCACACTAGTTAGCTTAGGGAACAACTTCAAGCACAGGTTCTTGGAGAGACTGTATCTAATCACTGCAAGTGCCAAAAGCCATCCTCGGGAACATTAACAGCTACTTTAGGGAAAGAAGATGTAAAATTCTATAATCCACCATACTCGAAGATTCAACGGAAACAATTCAGATGAAGAGGATTAATCACATCGAAAAACCAAACAACAGAGGATTTCTGAGCTTACCAAACTCTCCCCACGAGCGTGAGACAGCACTCGCACGGACAAGATCTGATGGGTCATCTAGACACGAAAGAATTGCTAGCGATATGTCGGTATCAAGACTGTTTACGAAATCCATCCTGTTGGAACAAACTCAATTCACCCTACAAAAGATTGAAAATCCAAAATCAACAATGAGATTACTTGTACTGTTCGGTTTCACATATATACGATCAAATGACCGCTTGCAATTACTTCAGCATTGACAGAAAACGAACAGTAATTTGGTGAAGTCCCGATAGTGGAGCGGTGTAATCACAAGCAGATACGATTCAGATTGGACAGGAACAAAAATCAATCTATATATCAAAAGGAAGAGTTCGGAGAGGGGAAACTAGAAATTAAGAAAGAAGAAGGGTTCGATTTCACAGCGAAATACACGCAATCGGAGTAAATCGACGATGAATATGGGCCGCAGAAACAACGAAAACAATAGACGGAATGTAGAAATCGATCAGAAAGAAAAGAAAAAAAAACATGAAAAGGAAGGAAATCTTACCTAATTTCTCTTAACGATATTCAGATAAGAGCGATGGTGACCCTAGAAATTGAATTTGGGGATAATAGAGAGACGGGAGACCTTCGAAGACGACGATGATGATGATTTCATTCAGGTCAAAGTAAGGAAAGACCGACATCGGGACCGATCGGTGCTAAGACTGTAGCGACTTTAGACCATTTAACAGTCTTTACACTATTTATTTATCCAATTAAATTTTTTTTTACTGAATTATTTTTTAAAGTCTTTAAAATCTAATAACTGTTTTTCCTCCTGATTTTCAATGTTTTTTTCAAGTCTAATTTTTCGGAATTTTACAAATTTTAACAGTCTCTTTTTTCACATAAATAAATCATGTTATTTTTTATTGTTTCCTTCTTTCCCAAAAATATTTAAAAAGTCTTTCTAAGACTATATTAAATTTATCATAAATTTTTTTTGACTAATTGATAATTAACTTATTTTTTTCAATCTTTTTAGATTTATTTTTCCTATATTCAATTAATTTTTATAATATATGACTAATTAGATTAAAAACTAATATAATTTCTATTTTTTATAAAATAATTTTAATCATAAAATTTTAAATACAGGTGATGATATATTTAAAATTTACCATTATAATTTATGTCACCTCTATACATAAATCACCACATATATTTAAATTCAATTTATTTTTATATTTGAAAAAAATATATCTAACCGCTTTTGTTAACAATCAGATTTAAAAAAAAAAAAAAAAGTAACGGTCACGATTTTATGTCGATTTGGCTGTCGGGTTTGATCCTCTGTTCCGTTCTGTTCATGTGATATTTTTATCCAACTACTTCCCCTACTTTCAGATATCATTGTATAACTGCCGGTATGTTCTTGAATAAAATCCGTGATGTGATTCTTGGTCCTTTCATCTTTTACCCAAATATCTGTTGTTACTAAAACCGGATATCTTGCAACACAAGAAACAGCCGTGTCTCAAAAGCCAAGCGAAAGCAGTGTGTGTTCTTGAGATATACATTCATTATTACAAATCATATACAGTTTTTTTTACTACACCAATATGTTTCTTACAAAAACAAAACAAAAAAACTCAAGATTTACGGCCACCAAAGCGCCGCTGCCTCCGCTGAAACGACATCAAGGCTTCGATAAAACCGCTTCTCCCAAAATCAGGCCAGAGCTCTTGAGCAAAGAAGAGCTCTGTGTAAGCCAATTGCCACAACAAGAAGTTACTCACTCTTAGCTCACCGCTCGTTCTTATCAGTAGATCCGGGTAAGGGAACTCAGTACAGTTGGTCTCAAGCTCTTGCTCGATCAGTCCCTCGTCTATCTCCTCAACTTCGATCTCACCATCTTTCACTCTCTGCGCAATGCCTCTGCAAGCCTGTAGGACATCGTACTTCCCGCTGTAACCAACGGCTACGATTAGCTGAAGCCTCGTGTTGTTCTTTGTGACTTCCTCCACTTCGTTTATTACTTCTAAAAGAGATTTCGGAAGCTTCGATGAATCTCCAATGATCGATATCCGAACGTTGTTCCTAGAGCCAAAAAGATTAGCTTTGTGACATAATCACCACAAGCAAAATTCTTGATATTACGATTATATCATACTTACTTGGCTAAGGTCTCAAGCTCTGATTTGAGCGTTCTCTCGAATAAACTCAACAAGAAATCAATCTCGATCTGCAGAGCAACGACCATCAGAATCGAAGAACTCATAATCGCACCGAAAATCTAGGGCAGATTCAAATTAGGTTTCACCTTAGGTCTAATCCAATTATCGGTAGAGAAGGCGAAAACTGTGAGGACTTGAATTCCCCATTTACCGCAAAGCTCAACGATCTCTCTCAGAGCTTCAACGCCGGCTGTGTGACCATCCCAAGCTTGAAGACCTCTATTCTTCGCCCATCTCCCGTTTCCGTCCATTATAACCGCCACGTGCTTCGGCATCAGCTCCGTCTGGAGTCCCTCCGGCAGAGTTTCTTCCTCCGCCGCGGTAAACGGCGTCGTCACCTCCGATTTGGAAGATCTGACTCCGAATCCGACTCCTCCACGATTTTCCACGAAACCCGGCGAGAAAGAGAGCAAGCAATCTCTACCTAGCCTCCATCGCCGCTCTAAAGCTCCGGCGTGAAACCGTCGGAAATCGAAGGATGTAGAAGCAGGAACGCGCAGGGATAGCATCTTATTGAATCGATGATTACTCTAAGGCTTGTGGTGGTTGATAGGAGAAGCATTGTATAAAAGCGGAGAAGATGGAACAGCCTCGATCATAGCATAGATGGTTCTGGTGAGGGATTGAAAACGACGTCGTGTTTTGTCTGCGTCGAAGCCGATGATGCTAATTTCGAAATTGAGCGCCACAAAAAAAAAAATTATCGTTTGAAATTTGAAGCACACTGTTCTATTTCCATCCTTTTTGTGTGGTTTATATAAGTTTCCTATTCGTCCACGTCTCCTCATATTTCCAATTTTGTTATTTTCTAAAGTTAAAAAAGAAATGCATATCCGACAACAACAACAAGAAATGCATAAAAAACAAAAAAACTCCTACCATAAGTCCAACAAAAAAAAATCATAGCAGCTAAAATAAATGTAGTGTGCAAATATTGCAATCAATTTTTTATTTATGAGATGAGTGCATATTGGGTTCAGAGCCCATTATTGATATGAATCAAAAGGCCCATCTCCGAAATTGCATGTGAGCTTTTTGTTTCCGGCCTGTAATTCGCCACGACTTAACTTCTCCCGCCACGATACCTTTACTTATATACCCAAAATACCCTACAGATAAGAAGGATATGAGTTCCGAAGTAGAGGGGTATAATGGTCAATTAAAATGAACGAAGTGTTTTCTCGGCGTAAAATTAATTTAACAGGCTTTACTGCTTTGGTTTTCGCCGGCTACGTCGTCATCGAACCCAAAAAGAACCAAAATAGTTTGATTCGTACTCGCTTTCCTTTTTGTCGGGTCTTGAGATTTTTACCGAAAATGGGCTCAACAAGCAACAGAAGAAAAGAACCAGAAATCGTCATCGCTAGAGATACAGATTCCGAGTTAAGTTCGTCAGAAGAGGAAGAAGACGAAGAAGATAACTGCCCCTTGTCGGAGTCGGAGGAAGAAGACAAAGCGGTCAAAAATGGAGGGAAAATTGAATTGGAGAAGAATAAAGCGAAAGGGAAAGCACCCATTACCGTTAAGCTTAAGAAAGTTTGCAAAGTAACGCTCTTTGGAGGAACCCTAACTTTCTAATGCGACGCTTTAGCATTTTGAGTTTATTGAGTTCTTATCTGGTTTATAATTTCACTTCTACTTCTGGATAGGCTTTACGGAACCAAAGATAATGACTTTGGCTTTGCTTGTTTGATTCTGTTTCTTTTCTTGTTGTTGTTTTCATGTTGGATTTATAGGTCTGTAAACAGCCTGGTCATGAAGCTGGATTTAAAGGGGCAACGTATATCGATTGTCCTATGAAACCTTGCTTCCTATGCAAAATGCCTGGTAAAAACAAATCCGCAATTTTTCTAATTGATACTTGCTCAAATGTGAGCGTAGATGATGGTGAATGGACATAAATTTGATTTACTCAAGGTTTTTGCTTTTTACTGAATCAATTGAAGGCCACACCACAATGTCATGTCCCCATAGAGTGGTTACTGAGCACGGAATACTCCCAGCTTCTCGTAGGAATACAAAGAACCCTATAGACTTTGTGTTCAAGCGTCAACTCCAACCGAGAATTCCACCGGTAAGACTGCTTTGTATGATGTTGTGATTTTGATGCCTGATGAGATTTACTGACTGGAGTATATGTAATTATCTGTTCTTTTCTCTTTCTATGCAGATCAAGCCACCATATGTGATCCCGGATCAAGTGCATTGTGCAGTTATTCGATACCACAGCAGGCGTGTTACATGTTTGGAGTTCCATCCAACAAGGAACAACATTCTTCTCTCTGGAGATAAGGTTCTTAGTTTAAACAACATTCAAAATGTGACGAAAATTTCTGCGTCTATTTACTGATTGTTTATTTTCGTTTCTGTTGGTCGTGTGGTTTTACACTATGAAAGAAAGGGCAAATTGGAGTATGGGATTTTGCTAAAGTCTATGAGAAGAGTGTGTATGGAAACATACACTCTGTACAAGTAAATAATATGCGGTAAGCTCGTAGATCTGGCTCTTAATCTCATTGAACCTGTTGTGATTTTACTTCTGCGTTTAGGTGTCTATATCTTGAAACAAAAGCTCATGTCTTTTTGTTTAATCAAAATTTTCTCTGCTTCTGTCGTCATTGCAGGTTTAGTCCCACAAATGATGACATGGTTTATTCTGCATCCTCTGATGGAACAGTTGGTTATACTGACCTGGAAACTGGAACTTCATCAACTTTGCTGAATCTCAACCCCGATGGATGGCAGGTCGAACCATCGCCTCTTTTGTCTGATTTTTCTTCTCTGCACCAATCTGATTTCTGCTGATATGACATATATCGTCTTTTTATAGGGTCCGACTAATTGGAAAATGTTGTACGGTATGGATACAAACTCGGAGAAAGGTGCAGTGCTGGTTGCTGATAATTTCGGGTTTCTTCACATGTAAGTGATTTCATCCTCTCTAAATTGTTTAGACGAGCCTCTTTGTTAATGTCCAAATGATTGCCGGGCTTATTGTCTCGTGATGTTTTTCGTGCAAAAGGATCGACCATCGTTCCAATAACAGAACGGGTGAGCCAATTTTGATACACAAGCAAGGTACCAAAGTCGTTGGCCTTGACTGCAACCCGGCTCAGCCTGAGCTTCTTCTCAGTTGTGGGAACGATCATTTTGTAAGTCTATTCGAAGAGAACCAAGATCATGCTTTCTTGTCCGATATTGTTTTGGCATCAATTCGGACTCGTGTAGATGATTATCTGAATTATGCTGGACCTTGTTAATTAATGGATTTGCTTGGTTATGGTTTCAGGCAAGAATCTGGGATATGCGTAAACTACAACCTGGAGCTTCTCTTAATGATCTTGCACATAAACGAGTAGTCAACTCTGCTTATTTCTCTCCATCATCAGGCACAAAAATCCTCACAACCTCTCAGGACAACCGTATTCGAGTATGGGACTCTATCTTCGGGAACTTGGATTTGCCAAGCCGGGAGATTGTTCATAGCCATGATTTCAATCGGCATTTGACGCCATTCAAAGCTGAATGGGATCCTAAGGTTTGATACTTTTGCTTCTCTCTCTATTCGTGAAGTTTCCTTTTTTCATCAATCACCCTTTTACAGCATTTGTTATATATTATTGTTCATCCGCAGGATACCTCGGAGTCACTAATTGTAGTTGGTCGTTACATTAGTGAGAATTACAACGGAGCTGCTCTTCACCCTATAGATTTCATTGATTCAAGCAATGGACAATTGGTTGCAGAGGTTATGGATCCAAACATAACAACTATTACTCCAGTGAACAAGTTGCATCCGCGCGATGATGTTTTAGCCTCTGGAAGCTCAAGGTTACTCTTATAACCATTAGTGAAAACTGTTTTGATGAGTGGGCATCTCATGGTGTGGAGTTGGTTTTAAAATGTTGTTTTGCAGGTCGCTGTTCATTTGGCGGCCACAGGAGAAAGCAGAGATGGTTGAGGAGAAGAAGGATAAGAAGATTATTATATGTTATGGTGACACCAAGAAGAAAGGAAAGAAGCAAAAGTTTTGCAGCGATGATGAAGATGACGATGACGGTGACATGTTTAGCTCTAAAGGCAAAAACATTAAAGTCAACAAGTCTCAATCAAAAACAACCAAGTCTACTCGCAAGAAGAAAACTTGAGATGAAGAAAGAAGGTCTTTATGTATAACTAACCAACTGTTACTCTGTTTTTCCTTTTGTAGGTTCTCTTGTACATACTCTGTTTTAGTAGCATGCCCTGTCTTGCCCTTTGGCCGGCGATTTTGCTTTTCTCTTTTTGGGGGCATGATCGGCTTTTATGTGGCCTTTTTCTTGACTTATATTTGGTGTATCTAAAGTATGAATTGCAGTAAGAATGAGAATAGATCGTCCTTGAATCTTCTCTTCTGTTTTTGCTCCGCCCTGTTTTCTTTTTCTTGTTGGAGTGATGAGTGGAAACAGGGGATGAAAAGTCTTTAACACTACGTCATTTTGACAGCCAAAACTGATCTGTATTGTTTATGTAGCAAAACTAAAAAAAAATGAAAAATTGATGTGTAATATAACATCTATAAACAGACTGACTCCAGCCAATTATCTTGTTGTTTGAAGTATGGTCTGCCACTACTTCCATCTTATTAGACTTTCATATTTCAACAATCAATCTCTTTGACCTGCTTAATTATGGGTTTTGGAATGATGATTTAGCTCAAAAGGATTTGTGGAAAACTCATTATTCAAAAACTCACTCATCAGTAATCTATATGTTGCCCAACCAAACAAGACTTAGGGGAAGATAAATGATCAAATACATACCATGCTTTACATTGCTAATAAAACCTAATCTTCCCATTTTTTAAAAAATTTAGGTGTTCCCAAAGCAGTAAACACAAAGCACTTGTCTTACAAAGGAATGAGCTTTTCATCTCTCATGACATCGATCCAATACAAAATCGAATCTAGGGTTCTATATTTCCTCTTAAACCCAAACCTATCTACTTTTTCTCTCTTTCCAAGAAGCTTAACTGGACATCTAAACAGAGCATCCAAGAAAACCCAGTTGGCCAAATCCTCAATATCGGTCTGAACAAGCCTCTCCTTCACCACAATCTCATCCCACACATGTTTTCTCCCACCCATCTCTCTCGCAAACGAAAAACCCTCATCAAACATCGTAGTTTTGTTAACTTTCACCCCAAGTTTCCTCCCGATATCCGCCCAAATCTCCTTCCAAGTGAACCCTACCCCATTAAGTGCGTTAAAGGCCTCACCTTTATCTCGTACTCTCCCACTAGTCGCAGCGAATAAATGCTGTTCCGCGACTAGATTCGAATCAGACCCATCAATGTAACTCTCTTCCCAACATTCTCTTGTCCCTCCAAACACAAAAGGAAGATTCAAATACTTACACATCGCTCCATAAACACACAAACTTCCCATGAAATTGTACAGAGTTCTTGTAGAGCTTCCCATTAGCAAACCGGGTCTTTGAACCGACCAAACAACGGAATCACCAGAGATCTTTTCCTTGAGCAAATCCTCCAAAACATAGTAGAAGTTCCTCCCAGAGCTCTTTCTCGGGCACTCTTCGCTGTAATAACACAAACTCGAACCTTCTCCACGAGAGAGCGTCTCTCCCACGAGAGACACGTAATGCTTCATCCCCGTTTGGAGCGAGAAATGCTTTAACCTCTTGGCGTTTGGGAGAATCGCGTCCAAAGCTTTTGTCAGCATCGTCCTGTTCTGTACGCAGCACTCGTCGCTATCCAATGGATACTCGCCAGACCACGTGACCCAGAACACGTGACTCACGATGTCCTGTAATGGTGACAACTTCTGTTTGTTCTCAGATGCGTTAAGCAGATCGCAGGAGATTAAATTGTACTTCATCTTCGTCATGGAATTGATCTCCGGATTTCGCGCTACGCCGTAGATTCTCCATCTGGGTTTCGACATTAACAGTCTCTTTGCAATCTCCCGACCCACGAGTCCGGTGACGCCGAAGATCAACGCCACGTTCTCGTCTTCGTTTTTCTCTGTGATTGTTCTCATCAAGCTGCCATTTTCAGTCCCCATTGTGTTTATTAGAGAGTTCTGGAGTTTGAATAAGATTTGAGAGCTTCGATGGATGTTATATACTGTAATTATATCATTAATAAAATATTTACTATTGAAGAGAAGAAGTTGTCGGATTGATTCAACGGGTTATCGTAGAGTTTAAAGACTCGATGCCTACCTGTTTTAAAGACTATCTTAGAATATCCAAGCAAGTTGCTTTGGACACAGCTACGATTTAGCAAAACAAAGCACAGCTTTTTTTAATATAAATAAATTAAAGTCAACAGTGTTTGTAGTTTCATGTTACAGTTTTAAAAAGAAAAGGAATTCATGGAGTTAAAAATCCAGCCATTATTTTTGTGGATGGCATAAGTACTACTTGCTTGCAATGCATGTTAGTGTTTGTATGGCATAAGAAAATGAAAATTGTAGAGTTTAAAATCGTAGTTGATATTTTTTGGATGGCATAATTAACTACATATTATTAGGTTTTTAACATCTATGTAACCGGATCTCTCTCTACATTGATTTGTAAATAGAGAACGCTAACTCGCCATATACATGTTCAAACCAAGTTATACTGCGAAGAAAAATAGTTAAATCCATGAAAATATGAACAACATTCACGCTCTAATATTGTAGACATCAATGTCAATAAGATTCTAACATTTTATAGTAATTATACTACCAAGTACCAACTAATTTTTTTAGACATCAAAATAGTGGCAAAACCATAGATTTAAACCGAATTTATCCACGCACGAAAGAATTTTTGAACGTTTTATGGTTGAACAGTGAGTACTAACGATTCTGGTTCCATGGTAAGTTGCAGCATGCACGGCAGTTACCGGTCAGTACATTTTTTTTATTGTTAAAAGGTTTACTATTGGACGCTCGTATAATATAGTATATATCCTTTGGTTTTGTCTGCAAGAGTGGAGTCACTGATATGGTTCGAACCTAGCCATACGGCCCGAGAAAACATCTGGTATAATCTATTGGCCTAAAGGGATCGTGTATTATATAATTCTTTATTTTATATATTTAATGTGTGGTTGTGTACTGCGTTACGTACGAAAGCCACAATTCTTTATAGTTTTAAAATGAACCATCGTGTACAGCATTTTGTCCACTTCTTAATCGGACGGTCGAGATTGCGAGAGGCAGAATATGGCCGTGGCTGTTACGTTGCCGGCCGGGTTTTTTTAAAAAAAGAAGTTAATTATACGCTTCAAGTGGGTCTTTCTCTAATGATATTTCTTTTAGTTAACAGTCTTACCGGTCAAAACGGAATATTAACCGATCGACAACTTATTCAATGAACTAATTACACTCGTGATATATATAACCCAAACCTACCACAATCCAAACCAATCTGAGATCTAACTGTCACTAGATGATCTAGTCTAGATCTATGGAATGGCCAACAATGCATAGTCAAAAATACAAGTTGACCACGATTATTGGTTTCCACTGTAGAGAAACCAATAAGTAAAATAAGTTAAAAAGTACATTGGTGTAATAAAATGGCGGAATAAGGCTGAGTTTTTTTTTTTTTTTTTTCAATCTTCGGAATAAGGAAATGTATCAACATAGATGACAATTTAAAAAAAAAAAAAAATGAGAAAACTTATGGAATTGTAAAATTAAGCTTTTTGATGGATCAAAATTTTGGAGTAATTAAATTATTGTTCTTATGTTTTTCGGCAGATCACGTATACGTCAATCTTGCTCATGAAACTTAATTTTTTAAAATGAGAAATTTGAATTAAAAGTGACAATAGTTGTCCGGTCTGCGTTGGAGAGACTGAAAGGGAGATGGGTACAGTGTATCTCTGGTCCCAAAGACATCGAAAAGCTAAAAACAACACACTTGGCTCTGTTCAAAGCTTTAAAATGGACCATGTTTTACGGTAGAGCTACACATTACTCTTCGTTCAAGTCTTTGTCTTCCTCCTGATTATATGCATCGAATAAACCAACGTTTTATTTAATTTTAAAGAATAGCAGCTCCGATTAGTGGAATTGTGAACGGGTGGTGTTATATGATGTGATTTAAAATAATTGTTCATATGCTCTAAGAATTTACCAGAAACACATTCTAGTCAGCAGCGAACCAATCAGCTCCATCCGCTATCACGACTCAAAACTTGCATATACATTTTTTTTTTACAAGCAGACATGCATTTTTTTTTTTAACCATATAGTAAAACTCTATATATCGGTTTTTTTCTATATGTGTTCTGAGAAAAAGTTCATTTGATTGTTTTCAATTTGTAACTCTCTCCAAACAACTTATCAATGCTCTCTTTCAGTCCAATAATCTTTATAGATCAAAGTAACTTCTCTAATGAAATTAATTCATGACTCTTCTTCTCTAGTAGAACGTTTATCACATAAAGCTTTGAACACTTCCTAAAGTTTTTTTTACCTATCAATAAAACCAGAGGAGGAACACAATAGGCCATAAACTAAAACAATATGGACCTCATAACTACACTATGGGCTTTTAATTACACAGACCGGCCCAACTAGCAGAGTTATGGATAATCTTCGATCCCAAGAGTTCGCTGACTCGTGGGGGACACGTGGTTTGAGACGCTGCACGACAATTCATCTCTCAGGTTCTTCTCGGCGTAATTTACCGGCGCGATCTGATAGCTCCGACGGTTTAGCTCACCGCATCAATATCATCTCTGCTAGAAACTCGGGATTTTCGATTTGAGGCACGGGTGAGTTGAGGCTCCATCGATTGGATTGCATCTGCTTCGGAAATCAGGTCTGAAAACTCGATTTCTCCAGGAACAGAGACGAAAACCCTAGCTATGGCGGAGAAGCTTGCGCCAGAAAAGCGACATGATTTCATCCACAATGGTATCTCTCTTTCTCTGCTTCTGTTATTGCAGTTTGGTTTTATTTTGGTATGTTTAGCTGCGAAGCGGAGATGCATTGATCGATTATGTTCTTCCATTTCCGATGTTATAGGGCAAAAGGTATTCGAGTGGGACCAAACCCTAGAAGAAGTGAACTTGTACATAACTTTGCCGCCCAATGTTCATCCAAAAGCTTTCCACTGCAAAATCCAGTCGAAACATCTCGAAGTTGGCATCAAAGGCAACCCTCCTTATCTCAATGTCAGTTTCTTTTTTCTACCTTTCAACGTTTTGGATTCGTTTCTCTCACTAATCGGAGAAATCCGGTGTGGTATATTACTCTACACAGATGACTACTAATATTTTGTCAATTTTCAGCACGATCTTAGTGCTCCGGTGAAGACGGATTGCTCGTTCTGGACCTTAGGTATTCTAAATTTTTTTGTTTGTGTGTCTGTATTGGGCGTTTTTTTCCCCAGAAAGATTTGATGGTTAGTTGTGACTTGTAAACCCATTTCATTGCTAGAGAGGATAATTCGAACCTGAAAATGTGATCTGAAGTTGGTATAAACTGTACATATAGTTTGGAATTGAAAATTCGAGAGTATAGGATGGATGATAGAATTGTGTTTTGAGCTTATTTGGATTTTCTATCCACGCTCCGTCCATCTTTCTTGTTCCAAAATTTACAGTATGTTTTGGGTTATTATCAGCATCTGCAAGTGTAGATTCATAGTTGCTAAACTGAGCTCTTATGTTTGATTTGGCAGAGGATGATATAATGCACATCACCCTGCAGAAGAGGGAGAAAGGCCAGACATGGTCATCACCGATTCTAGGAGAAGGTCTGTTGGATCCTTACGCCACTGATCTAGAACAGAAGCGGCTCATGCTGCAGAGGTTTCAAGAAGAGGTTAGTTATGCGTAAAGTCTTCTTAATTTAATACGGTTTATGCTTTTTGTAAGTTTTTCTTTTCTTGCTGAAGGCGAATCTTGGTCATCTAATTGATATATATAGCAAATCTTCTTAGGCACCACCATCTACTGGGTAGATTGAATCTATGTCAAAATATGATTACTTTGCCACAGATGTTCCGGTTTGGATGAGTCATGACTATTCACATTGATTGTTTTCTTTGCTCAAGCTCTCTCTTGTTTTGTTTCCTGTGAATCTCTTATGTTCATGAGTAAACAATCTGCATAGAGCTGTGTATATAGTTAACCTAAAGTGTAACCTGTGTTGGTTGCCAGAATATGGTGATGAAATTGCTCACTGTTAGTCTAACCGGAATCATTACGGTTTGGAAATGCCTTGAGCAAATTAACATGGCTAGACGGAACACATGGGTCTGATCCATGTGTGCCTTAACGGATTTGTCTTACTGTTTTGGGTCTACTTTGTGTGCATATGACTTGTTATTTGCTTTGTATTGAGCTCAAGTATGATTTTTCTTCTCTCTTTTGATTCAGTTTTCTTTCAAATGTTGTTTGTCTCCGTCGGTTTTTGCAGAACCCGGGATTTGACTTTTCGCAAGCTCAGTTCACGGGTAATTGTCCAGATCCGAGGAGCTTCATGGGTGGAATTCGTTCTGACTAAAAAATAATATTGCACTTCTCTTGTTTCTATAGTGGTATCCATTATAAAACTCGAAAGTCACCTTCACTTAAACTTTCTGAGTTAACAAAAAGGCTCATGGCTCTGTATAACTCCGAATAATAGCAATCATGTAATCCGTCTTTAAGCTATTTTATTCACCTGAAAATCCATCAAAACCTGGGCCGAATCTATTGTGAGCAAACCTGGGCCGAATTTAAAAGCTATAATTTCGGTTTGACTTTGTAGAAGTTAGGAATTTTGTTACAGTCGAATACACTTCAATTATCTTTTGAGATGTTTGTGCTTAAAAACAAAATAAACAAGAGAAAAGGGAGCTGAATTAGGCGCGCGTCATCTTCCTCGCGACACATATCATAAGACAGAGAGAGGAACGAATCTCGAGACGTTACGTATAAGCTTATAGCCATTAGCTTTGTCTCTTCCCGTTTCTCTCGTATCTCTCCGTAGACTCCTTCTTCTTCTTGTTGGTCGTCTTAGTTGTTATTCCATGATTCTTCTTTCGACTTTCCGCACCTTCTTAAGCTTGCCTCCTCGATGATCCTCTGCGATAGCCGCCATCATGACGCTGAATCCTCCTCCGTCGCAGCAAACGCCTCACTCTCCGCGTCGAATTCCCAATCGCCGAGTCCTCATCGTCGGGAACTATTGCCACGACGTTCTGATCCAAAACGGAGCCGTCGTGGCTGAAACCCTCGGCGGCGCCGCCTCCTTCATCTCTAATGTCCTGGATTCTTCCTCCGTCTCCTGCGATCTGGTCTCCAAAGTCGGGCACGACTTCAGGTACAGGGTCAGCCACGCCCCGATCGTGGTCCCGGAGAAGGAAACCACGGTTTTCGAGGCGTATTTCGATCTGGGCATCGATGGGATCGGGCACGCCGATCGGGTACTGAGACGGGTCTCCGCATGTGATCCGATTCTCCCTTCGGATATCCCCGATTCGAGATTCGATTTCGGGATGGCTGTTGGCGTCGGCGGCGAGATTCTGCCGGAGACGCTGGAGAAGATGGTGGAGATCTGCGACGTAGTGGCTGTGGACATTCAAGCTCTGATCAGGGTCTTCGATCCCGTCGATGGAGCCGTGAAGCTCGTGAATCTGAAAGATAGTGGGTTCCATCACATCTTGCATAGAATCGGGTTCTTGAAAGCTTCTTCAGACGAAGCTCTTTTCATGGATGTTGAGCAAATGAAGCAGTTGTGCTGTGTGGTGGTGACTAATGGCGAGAAAGGGTGTAGGATTTATCACAAGGACGAAGAAACGGTGGTTCCTCCGTTCCTGGCGAAGCAGGTGGATCCTACCGGCGCCGGAGATAGTTTCCTCGGAGGTTTGGTGGTTGGGCTTGTAGAGGGTTTGGATCTTCCTGATGCTGCATTGTTAGGGAACCTCTTCGGTTCCATTACCGTAGAGCACATTGGTCAGCCCAAGTTCGATTTGATGATGCTTCAGGTTTGGTTTTGATTTCTTTTTTAGTTTATTTGAATCGCTTGCTGTGAGTGTTGCACGAATGGTAAAGGCCGATGGTAGTGATGTGAATATGTGTTAAGCCTGGTTTGTGGTGATGTTCTAAAAAAAAGATTGGTATGTTGTGTATATATCATAGTCCTAGTAAGAACCGGAACAGATTCTTTGTTAGTGTTTAGTTTCTTCTAGTAGCATCTCAATAACCAAATTTAGAGCCGGTGAATGAAATCCGGCTATTGGCGAGTGCAAGTGAACATATTATGCAATTTAGAAGAATATTTATTGCGTTTGTCTGTGTGCAGTCACAAGATTTATCCTTTTCTTTGGTTGAATTTTTTTTTTTTCTTTCTTTGTGATACAGAGAGTCAAGGATGAGGTACAAAGAAGGAAAAAGCAATGCAATCTCTGTAGCAGCCATAACAGTGATCAGGAAGAGTTCCATGCGCGTCTAAGTCCAGCTCGGTTTTCGTGCTTTCCCTCTGCCGACTCTCCGCTTCAACCAAAGTTATTGGTCAATGGACACTGTTGTGAGTCTTGTGACCTGTGACTGTGATGATCGGTGGTTGTGAATACGAAGAATCATGAATCATCTTTTTTTACTAACAACACTCTTGCAAGAGTTGTGAGCTTCTTCAACACATTGATGAGTTTTGGATATTTATCTAGTGTATAAAACGCGACGACTAGCGTCTTCACACGCTCGTTGTAACCGCCAACGCAGAAGTTGATTTACGAAAGTTGTTTGGGTTTCAGATTTGAAATGAAAATGTCAAATTGGAAAAAAGTTTGGATGTGATTTTTTTTTTTTTTAAGCGCAAAGACTTTCTTCGCATACCACTAATGGTATTTCACCTCCATAAACCGGTTATTGTATCCCCTAACACGATAAAGAGTAGAAACAAGAAGAGTAACCAGACACGCCAGAAACTAAGAGAATCGTTGCTTCTTCATGTTTTCCAGACACGAACTGTACCATCGACCGAAGAAGTCAACATACAATCTTCCTTGGGGTGGTCACTCACGCTTGTCACCACTGAATCATGAGCTCGAAATTTCGATACCACTTTTGCATCTACCAAATCCCAAAAGAAAACCAATCCATCCTCCGATCCTCCAACCACATGTGCATCCGAATTAGTGAGGCAACAATCGGTTTTAAATGACTTGGAAATATGACCTTTGTAGACTTGGAGTAGCTCTCCTGTGCTTCGGTCAAGTAGACGCAGAGTAGAATCCAAGCAGCCAGCTAAAACGCAGTTTCCATCGTTTGATATCGATATACAATTAACCGGTCGCCCTAGGTTATCCGACAACTCCCTACCGATACGCATGTCGAATGTTCGAACAGTTCCATCGACACCGCCACCAATAATCTCTCAGTCTTTGTCAAAAACAACAGACATGACTGTATCCAAAAACGTATCAATGACCTGAACCGGCTCAGCACTGTGAGATCTGCAGTCCCATACACGCAGCGAACGGTCGAAACCAGCTGACACAACTACAGCCGATGAATCATTGAACTTCACTGCATTGACCTCTCCACCGTCGTGACCACGGAATTTACGGATTACCCGTCCGGCTGAAACATCCCAGTAATAAACTTGTCGACCACCACCACATGAACAAAATTTGGCATTGTCTGAAGCAACATGAACGTCGCGGACTTCGCGGCCATGGGATTTGTAGGTCTCGATTAGGACTCCACGGTGCGGGTTCCAGAGGCGGATGGTTCGATCCTTGCCGCAGGTGAGAGCGTAGTTTCCGTCGCCGTTAAACCTCGCCGCTAAAACCGCCCCCTCATGGTCTTTAAGCACGTGTGCCTCTTTCGTCGGCAGCTCCGCCGTCGCGCTCATCTCTTTTTCTCGCCTGAGCTTTGATGTCATGATTTTAATCAGACAATTATATAAAAACAATTTTCTTAATATTATGCTATTTTGCATGAGTCAACTTTTCCTTTTCACTTAGGAAAGTGACGAATTAATTTAGGAAATTTGTCGAAAAAATATATATTTAATTTAGGAAATTTAATTTTCATTGGTTGACAGTTGAAAGTTGAACCGGGAAAAGCAACGGGCCGGTTGTTTGCTTCGTGAGCGCGAGAGACGCGCGTGTGAACAAACGTGGTCACTATCAGCGCGTGATTGACGTGGCGATTCCGATTCCCAATCAAATCTGGATGAAGAAAAAAAAAAAAGTCCTCTGATATTGTCGTCTTCTTCTTCTATTACGACCCGATTTCTGAATCGTGTGATTTTCGGTTAATATTCCTCTTCCCTCTCTCCGACGCTTCCCGTCGGAATTAGAGGTTTCGTTCCGTTCTGCAAATCAGAAGATAAAAGTATTTATTTTATTTATTTTGTGTTGATTTTTCTACGTACGTGCGATAATGAAGCATAAGAGCCAGCAGAAGAGGAAGAAGAAGAGGTCTTGCGCCGCGAAACCATCCGGTGATGGAGCTGCGTCCGACGGGAACAAAAAAGACTTGGAGGAGGAGAGGAGGCACGATGAGGGAAAGATGGGATCAGAAAAAGTTGAAAAAAAAAATATCGATTCGTTAATGGAGGCCTTTTGCTCGGTTTCCACGGAGGAAGCGACGGCTGCTTATAAAGAGGCGGGCGGAGATCTGAACAAAGCCGCCGAGATTTTGTCGGATCTGGTGGAAACCGGCGATGATCCGTCCACGAGCTCGGTCACGAGCGGGTCTTCGGGTCAGGAAACCGGGTCTACCTCTGAGTACGGGGCTGGTTCAAGCTCGAGCTGCGGCGAAGACCTGACGAGAGAGAGATGGTTTAAGGGAAGCAAGCAGAATAGAGTTANTACCTCTGAGTACGGGGCTGGTTCAAGCTCGAGCTGCGGCGAAGACCTGACGAGAGAGAGATGGTTTAAGGGAAGCAAGCAGAATAGAGTTATTGCTGCCACAGGGATGGTGTCTTCTGTGATTGGGAATGATTACATGAAGCCTAACCCTGTGCGTAAAGAGTTTACGGGAAGGTCTAAAGAGCTCTGTATGAACGGGAAAAAAGCTGCAGATAGAGAGAAGGCTGAACAGTTCCTAAGTTCAATGCTTGGAGACGATTGCGATCTCAGCATGGCTGTTGTTAGAGATGTGCTGTGTGAGTATTTCTTCTTCTTCTTCTTCAGTTAGTTTCTCCCTGGGTTATGATTTTTGTGGAACGGTATGATCCTCGCTAGCTATAGGATCACGTATTAGTGTATTACTCTCCGGTTGATTCATACTTTATCTCTGTCTAAGGGTTATAACAGACCAAAAGTGGCTGTGATCATCGCTATTTTGATATGGAAAGTGATGTCAAACAGGAGATGCTTGATTGCTCTACGAATTGACATGGAAGTCTCTCTTTTTTGCAGGTCAATGTGGCTATGATGTCGACATGGTAAGCAGATTGCCTTCAAACTTATACATGGGGAAGTATTGGTATATTGACAGGAAAGGCCCCCTGACATATGCTGATATTTGCCCGGCCATTTATTTTGAAGCTTAATATTCTTTTCTTCTTAGGCCTTGAATGTCTTGCTTGACATGTCTTCTTCATCAACTGATGATTCGTTAAGTGGTAGATGTTCTGCCATAGGATTCAGCGATAGTGTAAGTTATTAATATTATTTTTTTTGGTTTCTTCACAGATCTGTATCATATATTCGTACACGATAGAATAAAGTGAAATATCCTGACATTATTTTGCAGCTCGCAGAGACATCATTTGATACTGATACTTCCGAAAGTGAACTATTCTGGGGTATAGGCTGTAGTCAAAGGTACTTGATTCTTAGGCCACTGCCATTTGATTCTTAGGCCTTCTTCTGGTCTTTACTATTCACTAGTTTTGGAATTATCAGAGTTGATTCACACATCAGTTACAGCATAATTAGTTCCGTGCAACTTTTACTTTGTTCATCCTATATTTAGTCCTTTTCATTTTCTACAAAAGAACGATAGACGAACTATGTCACGGTGGAGGATTCAGTTCATGAACACATGATGTTTAAATTACTCCTTGAGACAGCCAAAACTTTCAATATAATTGTTTTGATTCAACATTGTGGAAGAATTCATAACTAAAATATGGTCTGTTTTTCCTCATGGTAGGGATTACTCTAAAGCTCTCACGAGTTCTGCAGATCATTTTGCAACTAGCCAAGGAAGTTCTGAGCTTGGTCTTCCACAAAAGGTGTTGGAGTCTCTGTTCAACATTCCCAAGAGTCCTAAACACGAACCAAAGACAATGAGCTGGAGGAATGTCGCAAAGAAAATGCAGTCACTTGGCATTGATGCCTCTTCATCTAGCGGGGAAGGGTCTCAGCCTAATACTTTTGGTATTTTACAATGGCTACTTGATTTTTTAGTATGTGCGTATTTGGCTGCAAATAGCAGGCTCATTTTGCCGTGAGTTTGCAGGCTAAGAGCTTCTGTGTATGTTGTTTACCCGATGAAACACTTGGCAATTTTTGCTATGGTGTCATTGGCAAAAACGTCTGAGGTCTCCACTGCTTGTTTGTGTTGCAACTCTTGAATTAATTTTTCTTACGCATATTGTGCGTTACCAATCAATCCATACATGTGTTGCAGTGAAGGATGACGGATATCATGAACTTCGAAAAGGTGCAAATGACCAGTGGAATGTTACAAAGTCTTACTATCAAAAAGTAAGTTTTACTTGCTTCCATATCTCTAGCACTGGGGGGACTCCTCAACAAAATACAAACTAATGCATTTATCGCTTGGTTGAAGGCTGCAGAAGCATATTCGAAAGGAGGGAGGGCTCATGCGGCTTACCTTTCTGATAAGGTGCACCTCATGGTCTATGTTTCATGCTATTAGGGCAACTTTTTTGCAAGTGAGACTTAAACTTGTGTTCTTATTCTTATAGGGGAGATCGGCATCTAAATTAGCTCAACGAGCAGATGAGAGGGCAAGCCAAGATATATTCGCCGCGAGGTTAGCTGTTTGAAGGCATTATAGAAGTTTTGCTGATACGCTTTTCACCTTTCATTTTGTTGTGAACTAACCCATTGTTGCATCTACATCTGTGCAGAAACAAGGGTATAGAGAATGTGATAACCATTGATCTGCATGGTCAGCACGTTAAACAAGCAATGAAGCTATTGAAGATGCATCTCTTACTCGGATCGTATGTCCCTTGTAAGTATACTCACCAAACTCAATTACAAGGCTTTTCTTCTTTAAGAGATCATCTCGCTTTGTCTTGTCTTCATAAAACCCGAGATATTCCTTTCCTTCTAACAATTATTCAAATGATCCAGCCATTCAGACACTACGTGTGATCACAGGATGTGGGTCTCATGGGTTTGGGAAGTCGAAAGTGAAACAATCGGTAAGTTTCTTCAACACCCTTTCACTTTTCAACCGAATGGGATTCAAACTCTAGACCCAATATACGTATCTGATATCAAACCGGATTGATTGTGTGCACAAAAACAAGAATTTGGTATTGAAGTTATGGTATTATTGATTATTGATGTTCAGGTGACAAAACTGCTAGAAAGAGAAGGAGTTAAGTATTGTGAAGAGAACAGAGGGACGTTGCTGATCAAGCTTGAAGGATGTAGTAGAGAGTTCAGTTTCCTAGACGCAGAGAGTGACACTGAGTAAGTTAAAACTAAAATTAAACTCAGGTTTTAGCTTTAGATCTTAAAACTATTGACTGTTTGTCTATTTGTCTCTTTGTCTATATCTGATGCTAGCTCTGTGTTTAATGTTGAGCATAACTTGGCTTCCTTAATCCTCCTTTTCTATTATTCACGTTATCCAAGAGTTATGAAACACTTTTGGCTGACGCAAACAGAGTATATATTTTTCGTAAACTTTTAATTTGATTTAAATATTACCGATTCTTAGAAGAAAGAGTTTAAAAAAAAAATCGTTGACGAGAATGCAACACTTCCAGGCTTAAGTAGGGAAATGATGAAGAATATGGTACGGACTATAGATAGATAATAATACTGTAGGTTAGATGTTAGAACACAACTCTTCCAGGCTCAATGGTGAAGAACATTCTACGGTGACATTTGTGCATCAGACAGAGACATAAATTCTAATTTTAATGTAGCTCAAGATATAAGCCAGACAGAATAAAATAAAATCAGAACGGTAGAATCTTTTCATAAGTGGCTAAGAGAGTCGTTTAACACAAGAGTAAGTTATTAAGCAGTAAACCTCACATCAATGGAGGATCAGATCGAGAAAGTTCCATGAGAGTTGAGTTATAGAGGAAGCTCACCACTGTCCACAATCACAACTTTACTCTTAGGAGTTCCACTCTGATTCCCCTCAGCTTCGATTTTGTACACCACATCCATTCCCGTCACTACCTTGCCGAACACTACGTGCCTCCCGTCCAACCTGTATAGAGGCCCGAGCTTTCTAATCAAAAGACAGGAAAAAACATATCGATTTATGTGTTTAAAATCCGATTGATTCTGTACTCACCAGCTTGTTGTTACAGTTGTGATGAAAAACTGTGATCCGTTGGTGTCTTCACCGGCGTTTGCCATTGATAGAAACCCTGTGAAAAAAGGAAAACCATTGATCCGGTTAAAACCCGACTTAGGCAATGAGCCGTTGACGTACGCAGAATAACTGAAGAAGCCCCCCCACCTGGACCAGTATGCTTGAGTTTGAAGTTCTCATCAGCAAACGTCTCACCATAGATAGATTCTCCTCCCATTCCGTTTCCATTTGTGAAGTCGCCTCCTTGAAGCATAAAGCTTGGAATGATCCTATGGAACGAACTCCCCTTGTAATGTAGAGCCTTCCCTTTCTTACCTATTCCTTTCTCCCCTGTGAATAAATGAGAATACTGTTTATGTGAGCATTCGTTTCAAGGTGTCTACACTACTGTGCTAAGAAGTGATGGCGGAAGAGTAGTTATAAAATATATCTGATGGACATAGGATTGAGAGTGACTAAATATGTCGTTTCCGTACCTGTGCACAAAGCTCGGAAATTCTCTGTAGAAACAAAAAATTTCAGGTAAGTCCTCTCTTTTGAATAATCTCGCTCATACCTAAGCTTGCAATCAAGAACCAATGGTACAAGAAACATGTCAAGGGTTAAGGGTACCTGCAGTTTTGGGGACTGCCTTGCCAAATAGACCCATGACAATACGACCTGGACAAAAATCATCAGTCGGTATGACAAGTCTCCAGGGGAAAAACAATGGACAAGACGAGAGCGAAAAATCAAAAAGCATTTCATGTCGTCTGACATATAGCACAAGGACTAAGTCCACAAACATGCATCATAAGAAGAAAACAAAACTCAGGATCAAGGTCATACCAGCTTCTTTTCCATCAATTTCGACATCAAAATAAACCTTGTGGGTGATTTCCTTTAGGTTATCCTTCGACTTTTTTTTGGCCTGAGACATGAAACCAATCATCCGGAAATCAATATAAACCACCAGAAGCCGTATCGTAATTATTTTCATCATACCAATAGATTATGGACACACATTAGGCACACATTTCATGCTAGCTCTCTGCAAACACCAATTCAATGATGTTGAATCTAATCACATCTTAATGAACAAATTCAGAAATTTCCAAAACACCATACGGTTGCTCCGCTTCCCTGAATCTCTTACGTCGGCAATTCAACCACTGGAATTTGGATTACCGACTTCCTCTTCCGAATCACATCTCAAACACACCATAAAACTCGCGATGATGGAAACTAATGTTGCATCAAACATCGAATGAAAGAAAAACCAACATGAAATCACAAGACAAAATGTAACATCACCAATCGCATTGAATTCGGTATTATCTAGATCGTGCAAAATCTAAGAACTCAATAAAAAAACATATTCTCTGCGATCAATCGGATAGTGAGAAAAAAAAAGGAAAAAACAAAACAACACCGAATGTACCTGAATAGCGCTTAGGGTTCCGAGAAGAAGAAGACTCCATAGAAGCAGCGTCACTGAGCTCGCCATCTCGCACCGTGCAAAGTGTTTTTCTGTCCGGAGTCCCTTTTTTTTTTTTTTTTTGGTCGACCTGCGCATAACAAAACCACGTCGATATCCAATCAGATTTCGCCACCTGGCTTGACGGTATACAATTGTACATGGTAGATAGCATAATTTGGGCCCCAGATTTTTCTAGAACAGTTATGGGCTATTGAATTATTGGTTCGGCCCATTAATCTATTACTTACCTGGTTTGTCGGTATAAATTGTGCCTGGTACTTGATAGTTGTTGATACTCTCTGATAGCATAACGGTTGTTTTATGCTGTTAAAGAATTCTATGATTAAAGTTGTATATAAACTTCAACTTTATTATGGAATAATTGGTAACAAAAAGAAAAAATGAATTGAAGGAAATTCCGAGTTGGAGATCCTGATGGAAGAGATTAGAGATGATCTTTGGCCCCTCTCAGATGTCAACTCGGGAACACTATGCTCTATCTTCATATATTAAGGACATCATAAATCTTTCTACTGGAGCTTGTAACTGTCTAGAAATGTTGTTACCAAAACTGATGTTTTAGCTAAAGAAGCTAGGACTAAAAATCTACTATGTAATATCATGGAACGTTTAATAAATTAAAAGGCTTGATTAAAAAAAAATGATCGGGTCGGATAACAATGTTTTTTTTTTTAATTATACGAGTCTTTTCATATCTCAGTCAAAACAAACCATAAGCATGTCACACACTACTCCTGTCCAGCTAATAGCCTAATATAATTCTGGTTTTAATAAAACATTTAACGTCAGTATCATTTAACTAAGCACGTTTCCATCCACATTAAATATTTGACTTCTATTTAAATACTATTGTACTATAACTTTTGCTGGCTCAATGCCTCAATCTGTATATTTCTTGTAGCTAGATACCATATCTTTTTACTTTACTATTTATTAACCGAGCTATAGATAATTCCTTCTGTATTTTTCTTACTTTTTTTGTGTGTGGCTAAAAGTGGTTTTAGACAGAACAAAACAAAAGACTTTAAGATCTGTATCTGGCCAATATAGCCAATACTTTTATTTTGGTGCCTTGCTATTTCAACCTATCTGAAATCTGTTTTTTTTTTTACAAAATATCTATATTCCGTGTTCACACACACTTAACAAAAAAATCATCTGAAACAAAACAATATCTTTATCTTTTTGTTTACGGAGAAAACCAATTAACAACACCTGGTGGTATTTTCTCGGTATTATTATAACATCTTTTCTTCTAACATGGGGGTAAGAAGGTTTTACTCTTTTAAATTAGTCATTTGCTTCCTGGGTTTAGAATTAAGAGAAGCATTTTTAAATTATTATTACAGAAAAAATAAATAAAAAGAGATTCAGTAAACAAGTTTTTTTTTGTTTTCTTGTGTTCAGATGTGAGCGTGTTTGACGAGGAAATACTCTGAAATGTTTTCCAAAATAAACAAACATTAAAAATTCAAGAATGATCTGAGTATTTAAGTAGAAGCAGAAAAAGGTATCACCTTTCCACCTTCTTGGATCTAAACAGGACGATATTACATACACAGATACATACACGTATACAGAGTCAGAGAGAGAGAGAGGGAGATGGGTAGTTACAGAATGTGTCTGATCTTCACGAGGAAGTTCAGGGTGACGGAGCCTGGTCCGGTTGATGACGTCAGAGATGTTTTCGAGAAATACGCGGAGGGTGAGGCTCACATGTCGCCGGAGCAGCTACAGAAGCTCATGGCGGAGGAGGAAAGAGGAGGAGGAGGAGGATCGAGCCTGGAGGAGGCGGAGAGGATCGTTGACGAGGTGCTTCGCCGGAAACACCACATTGCAAAGTTCACGAGACGAAACCTCACTGTTGAGGATTTCAACTATTTTCTGTTTTCCACTGATCTCAATCCTCCCATCGGCGATCAGGTTTAACTTTTCTCGGAGTCAACTGTTTTTTTTCTTCTTTCATTTTCCTGTGAAAATGCGTGAAAAAAATGGGCGAAGAAGTATCGGAGGATTTTCGGAATCGATGGTGTTTGTCTGTTGACCAGATTGACAAAGAAAGATTACGACTTTTGGGAATTTTTCTCTGTTGATTTTACCGGAAAAAATGTCTGTTTTTTTCTCTCTCTCTCTCTCTCTCTCTCATCACTATTTGGCTCTCTTTCTTTTAGGCTAATTTCTGGATTTTTCCTATATAAAAACTCCCTTTTACTCTGCTTCTGAAATTCTGGGATCTGATTGTTTGATTCACCATTCTGAATCTAGAAAATTCTATTTTTTTTTTATACTTTCTATTCTAGGAGTTGATTACTCACTTGTGGAGTTTCTCAATTGTGATTTAACCGTAAATGTTTGGTATTTCTTTCAGGTCCATCACAACATGGACGCTCCTCTGTCACATTACTTTATATACACAGGCCACAACTCCTACTTAACCGGGAATCAGCTAAGTAGCAACTGCAGCGACCTTCCCATTGCAGATGCATTGAGACGAGGCGTGAGAGTGGTTGAGTTGGATCTCTGGCCACGTGGCAACGACGATGTCTGCGTTAAGCATGGCAGGACCTTGACCAAGGCCGTTAAACTGGGGAAGTGTTTGGAATCAATTAAAGCTCATGCCTTTACTACTTCGAAGTATCCTGTTATTATTACTCTCGAAGACCATCTCACCCCTAAACTTCAATCTAAAGTTGCCAAGGTATGTTTTTTTTTAGTCCTTTTTTCATGATTCCATCTGTGTATATATATGATGAATGCTGCAAAATTGTTTGCTCTTTGACAGATGATAACTCAGACGTTTGGAGATATGTTGTATTACCATGACTCTGAAAGTTCCAAAGAGTTTCCTACACCTGAAGAGTTGAAGGAAAAGATCCTTATATCGACGAAACCTCCAAAGGAGTACTTAGAAGCTAACGATGTGAAGGAGAAAGATAATGGAGACAAAGGGAAGGATTCAGATGAAGATGTGTGGGGCAAAGAGCCATCAGATCTTATTTCCACGCCATCTGATCTCGACAAGGTTTTTGTGATCTCTACCATGGGATCAATGGCTTTTGATTTGTCTGTGCATGTTCGTTTTCTCCAAGTTCACACCATTTCATTTTTTTTAATTGATTGATTTTCAGGTCTCAAATAATATAAATTATCTCAACCAAGATGATGAAGAGAGGGGTTCTCGTGATTTTGATACGTCGTGCCCATTACAAGCACCAGAATATAAGCGGCTTATCGCCATCCATGCCGGGAAGCCAAAGGGCGGCTTACGAATGGGTTTAAAGGTTGATCCAAACAAAATCAGACGGCTTAGTCTGAGTGAGCAATTACTTGAGAAAGCTGTAGCAACATATGGTGCAGATGTTATAAGGTATCACATGCTAAACAAGCACTACAATATTTGCTTCTAGTATTTCAAGTTGATCTTTTAGTAACCTCACAATATGAGCAGATTCACACAGAAGAACTTTCTGAGGATATATCCCAAAGGCACAAGGTTTAACTCTTCAAACTATAAACCTCAGATCGGTTGGATGAGTGGAGCTCAAATGATCGCATTCAACATGCAGGTTTGTCTCAGATCTTCATTTTCTTGTATCCGAGTTCTTTACCGTTATGAAGCTAGATAATACTTTCGAAAACATAAATGCAGGGGTATGGAAGAGCATTGTGGCTGATGCAAGGAATGTTTCGAGCGAATGGAGGGTGCGGTTATGTCAAGAAGCCAGATTTTCTTATGAATGTTGGTCCTAATGGACAAGTCTTTGATCCCAACGAGAACTCCTCTCCAAAGAAAACTTTAAAGGTTGGTTAGCTTATTATGCTATAATAGTGTTGAACATCCGTTGGTTCCTTCTCTTATGCCTCTAATACTATCTTGCTTAACATCTAACGATGGGCAGGTGAAAGTCTGTATGGGAGATGGATGGCACCTGGACTTCAACAAAACCCACTTCGATCTCTATTCTCCTCCAGACTTCTTCGTTAGAGTATGTGTACTCTTTTCTTCTTCTTTCCTTTCCTTATCTTCTTGATCTTGAATGGAATTTGAACTTTTGGTTCAATACAGGTGGGTATTGCTGGAGCACCTGTTGATGAGGCGATGAAGAAAACAGAAGTGAAGTATGATACGTGGACACCCATTTGGAACGAGGAGTTCACATTCCAGTTAACTGTTCCTGAACTTGCTCTGCTCCGTGTTGAAGTCCATGAGTACGACGCTAATGAAAAAGACGACTTTGGAGGCCAAACTTGTTTACCAGTGTCAGAGTTAAGGCAAGGCATACGCGCTGTTCCGCTCTTCAATCGTAAGGGTCAGAAATACAGCTTCACGCGGCTTCTTATGCGCTTCGAGTTTGTCTGAGACGCCATTTTTTTTGGTGCGTGTATCCATCTAGATTTACTACATCTTCTCTTCTTTATTACATATGTTGTGTTTTATGTGTCTTATGCTTCTTCATCTGAGGAATAAAAAATCCGAATTTTACCTTAGAAATATAAATTCCTTTTCTTTACGGTTTTGTTTTATACATGTTACCAGTTTCTTGGGATGAAGCTTCGTTCAATAAGAACCAAAAACTTAAAAGTTCTTGTGAAGTTATAATAATATTAACAAGCATATCTCATCTTAGCAAAACATAATCTCTCAATTCTTTTTTTTCTGGATTGGTATTGGATGGCTTAAAATAGTTATTTATATGCATACTTATAGATCAAGAAGCTTCGAATCTTTAGCTTAAAATAGTTACTTAAGTCTTTGTCGCTCTGTTTGCTGCACTAAACACGTGAAATTTTAAAGTAGAGTATATATTCTGGAATCTTTTTGTTGTTATATGAATAATCCCTTTATGCTAATTACTTATTATTTTTAGCGTTGCTTATTTAACAATCTAAAGGTATATATTCCTAACCCGTAGACAGAGACCACGCCACTCATATATGCTTATAAGTGAAGAAAGATAAGACTCTTTTGATTCTGTTTTATCTTTGGAGAGCATGGTAACTTACAGATGTTTAGAGATTCTTCAAAGACTTTAGGAGCATTTTAACAATTGACTTGAGAGATTTTGGGCACCGTGAAATGTGAAAGGAAAGAAAGAAAATGATAAGTGTGAGAAATCCAATCGTTGAACCCATGAAGCTTCCCTGAGCAAAAACATCATATGCTTCTGGAATTAGATACCATAATATTTGTTTAAGCTGGGTTTTGGAAAGTGAAGTTTTTTCAACATGTGTCTCTGGGCTGGGAATATATGGAAGAAGAGGAAAGCAAAGAGCACTGGGCCAAAAGAGGCATACCACTATAAATACAATAAAGTATGGAAGAAAAAAAAAGATGGATTTATAGTTGGTTGATGAGCATGAAGATGATGCCAAATATGCAGGAGTTGTTTACCAACCAAATTGCAGGAACTTTCTGAAGAGAATCCAGGAGATTTGAAACATATAAATAGAGATTGGCTGTTGAAAGGAAAGCTGGTGTGATTGTTAAGTATCCTGTTGCCTGAGATTTTGATTGGACACAAAGACCTGAGATGAAGAGAGAGCTTGGGAGGTACAAAATGGGTTTGTGTTTCAGTGACAAGTTGAGGATGAACAGAGGAGCTCCACCTCCGGATGTGGTGACGGCGTTTGTAGAGTATACCGAGGGCGGGAACCACATGACCGCAGAGCAGTTGTGTCGGTTCTTGGTTGAGGTGCAGAACGAGACCGAGGCGTTGGTTTCAGATGCAGAGAAGATCATAGAAAGAATCACAAGTGCAAGACATCATATCACTAAGTTCTTGAGGCATACGCTGAACCTCGATGATTTCTTCAGTTTCTTGTTCTCAGATGATCTGAATCATCCAATCGTCACTGAGGTATCCTCTATTCCTAATGTCTTTGTTCTTCTTGCTACATGGAAAGTTTCAGTCTTTTGAGATTTTTGTTTGTCTCAGGTGCATCAAGACATGGCCTCTCCCTTGTCTCACTATTTCATTTACACGAGCCATAACTCGTATCTGACTGGGAATCAGATCAACAGCGAATGCAGCGATGTGCCTCTCATTAAGGCGTTGAAGAGAGGTGTTCGAGCTCTTGAACTTGACCTGTGGCCAAACTCTACGAAGGACGACATACTTGTTCTCCATGGCTGGTATGCCGTTGTGTTATGTTGTATATTCTGACATTTCTTGGTTGAAAGTTTGTTGGAAAAACTAAAAAAAAAAGAGAGTATGTTTGATGCTTTTAGGGCATGGACACCTCCAGTGGAACTGATCAAATGCTTGAGATCTATTAAAGATCATGCCTTTTCTGCATCTTCATACCCTGTGATCTTAACTTTGGAAGATCATTTGACCCCAGATCTTCAAGCCATAGCAGCCGAGGTGCTTTCTTGATCTCGCTGAGGAATCATTCATTGCCGTGTTAGTTAAACAAGTTCTTGAAAATATTGAAAAAGTTCTCTCTTTTTTGTTTGTTCCTTTTCTCTGTTGCTGCAGATGATGAAAGAGACATTCATGGATATGGTTTATTTTTCCGAGTCTGGCGATTTAAGAGAGTTCCCTTCACCAGAAGATCTCAAGTACAAAGTTGTAATATCCACAAAGCTTCCCAAAGGGAACCTGAAAAAGGAAAAGGATTCCGAGTCAGACGTATCAGGAAAGGCATCATCAGATGTTTCAGCCGACCAAGTAGGCGATGAGAAGGTACTTGCAGTCCATATTTAGGAGTTTTTGTTTTCTCAACGTCATCTTAAATTTCTGTCTTTGCTTGCAATATTGACCCTGTGTAGACTGAGGAAGAACCAAGCGAGGCCAAAAATGAAGAGGATGGATTTGATCAAGAATCCAGCAACTTGGATCTCCTCACCTACAGTCGCCTGATATTGATTCCTTCTGGAAGTGCTAAAAATGGATTGAAGGAAGCACTTACGATCGATAATGGTGGAGTTAGACGGCTGAGTTTGAAGGAACAGAAGTTCAAGAAAGCCACTGAAATGTATGGAACCGAAGTCATAGAGTAAGTATCATTACATCCCTCATTCAAAGAGGCTATTGCTTCCTGTTTTTCCTGCTCTAGCTGACTAGAATCGTAATCTAGATTCACACAGAAGAATCTGTTGAGGATATATCCCAAGGCCACTCGAGTAACCTCCTCCAACTACAAGCCATTCAGCGGTTGGATGTACGGAGCTCAAATGGTTGCTTTCAACATGCAGGTTTGCAGCAGTGTTTTACTACCTCTCTCAGGCCTTTTTAACAAATTACCGAAACCTCAACATAGCGATGCACCTTCGGCCTCTGGTTTTTCAGGGGTATGGAAGAGCTCTCTGGATGATGCATGGTATGTTCAGGGCGAATGGTGGATGCGGGTACGTGAAAAAACCGGACTTTATGATGAACAAAGGCGACGATGGAGAAGTGTTTGACCCGAAAGCGAAACTACCGATTAAAAAAACTCTGAAAGTGAAAGTATACATGGGGAAAGGATGGGACTCTGGTTTCCAGCGAGCATGTTTCAACAGTTGGTCTTCTCCTAACTTCTACACAAGGGTAAGCAACTTAGTTGGCTCTGTTTTACATTTTTGAAAGAAATAATGTAGACAAGGAATACTGATTTAGATGCGTATCACATAGCTGAAAATATGGATTGCACTATTGTGTGAAACCAGGTGGGGATAACAGGAGTAAGAGCTGATAAGGTAATGAAGAAGACAAAGAAAGAAGAAAACACTTGGGAGCCTTTTTGGGACGAGGAGTTTGAGTTTCGGCTTACAGTACCGGAGCTCGCGTTGCTCAGAGTTGAAGTTCACGACTACAACATGCCAGAGAAGGACGATTTCTCGGGGCAGACATGTTTGCCTGTGTCAGAGCTGAGACAGGGCATACGTTCTGTTCCGTTGTACGATCGCAAAGGCGAGAGACTAGTTGCAGTTACACTTCTCATGCGGTTTCAGTTTGTTTAAAAAACAGAGTTTTCCTTTCTTCTTCTTCTTATTATATCCTTCAAAAGGAGTTTGTAGCAGAGAAGCTTTTACCGCAGATTAATATCAATTATCACTAATAACTTGTGGATGAATGAAACAACACAATATAAGGTATAACGAATCAAATAACTATGGTTGGATATCTTTTTTGAAGCAATAGTATGCTTTTACAATGTATGAGCTCATATGTTGCGTTTTGCCTATAAAGAAGATTTATATATCAGTTTTTAGTTTCTTTGCCTTTCCATGTTACTAACTTGCTATGATTAGAATTTTAGAATATTATAACATAGAAATGAAAAATGTACATGTAGACGCAAACAAACATGCAAGAGACTAATTACTCTCGTTTTGCCAAGTGTTAATTGACTTGGTCTTTTTAGACAACGTAGTAGTTTTTTACTTTTTTGAAACGCGTAGTTTTTTATTTGATTATTAATAATAAATTTGACTTTGTAACGCAGAAATTGATCATCGTGTTAGTGGGGTTTAATTTTAATTAAGAAATTTTCTAAAAAAAAAATCCAAGTTCTTTCTCTCTGGCTTGCGATTGCATTCCAAACACAAATTATTATTTTTTTTTTTTTTTTTTTTTGTGNAAAAAAAAAACAGTTTTACAATGGATGCATCAGTTTTTTAGAAAATTCAAACTCAGCGGAAACTTCAATAAACTAATCTTTAATTTAAAATTCGAATAGAGAAACCAAAGAAGATGGAGTGGTGATCTGATTGTCTTCTATGGCTGGGTTTGAGCAGCGAACCACGTACCCAGTCCTTCCTCGTAGGCGTGATCTCCTATTATCCGGATTGAACTGAAACGGTTGCGTATAATCTTGTCGATGAGCTTTATCATGCATGAGGAATTAAGTGGGTCTTCACCATGCCGACGTCTATTCCGTTCCCTCCATATGCTGTATATAGATGATTGAAACACATACCTTACCGTAAAGGTTGTGAGGTGATCAAATGGTGAGTCATGGATGAGAGAGAGTAGATGCTCCCAATTGGTGGTGAAGTGTTGGCCGAGCAGTTTTGCCGTGAGCGTCGTCCATATCTCCGAGGAAAACTCGCATTCAAAGAATAGGTGACTACGAGATTCATCAAGACGCAATTTCCATCTTCATGGACCGGAAATTCAGCGATTTAAGTCTTAACGACGATTCCTCCTCTGCTTTCAGCGATTGTAACAGCGACAGATCCGGCGAGTTTCCAACGGCTTCCTCCGAGAGCCGACGGCTCTTCCTCTCCTGTGCCGTTGAGAATTCCGATGATTTGATCACATACCTTGTAGCGCATCTCGAGTCTTCCTGTTCGATCGATGAGCAGAAGCAAGCTGTCATGGAGATCAGGCTCTTATCCAAGAACACACCAGAGGATCGGATCAAAATCGCTAAAGCCGGCGCGATCAAACCGCTGATTTCTCTCATCTCGTCTTCGGATCCTCAGCTCCAGGAGCACGGAGTCACTGCCGTCTTGAATCTCTCCCTCTGCGACGAGAACAAGGAGCTGATTGCTTCTTCCGGCGCGATTAAGCCGCTCGCTAGGGCGTTGAAACTGGGGACGCCGACGGCCAAAGAGAACGCCGCCTGCGCTCTGCTCCGGCTATCGCAGATCGAGGACAACAAAATCGCGATCGGGAGGTCGGGAGCGATTCCTCTCCTGGTGAACCTTCTAGAAACCGGCGGATTCAGAGGGAAGAAGGACGCGTCGACGGCTCTTTACTCGCTGTGCTCAGCGAAGGAGAACAAAACCAGGGCCGTGCAATCGGGGGTTATGAAGCCGTTAGTGGAGCTGATGGCGGATTCGGAATCGAACATGGTGGATAAATCGGCGTTCGTGATGAACCTGCTGATGTCGGTTCCGGAGTCGAGGCAGGCGGTTGTGGAGGAAGGAGGAGTCCCGGTGCTGGTGGAGATCGTGGAAGCGGGAACAAAGAGACAGAAGGAGATGGGTGTGTTGATACTGTTGCAGCTTTGTGAGGAGAGTGTGGTGTATCGAACCATGGTGGCTCGCGAAGGAGCGATTCCTCCGGTGGTGGCTCTATCGCAGAGCAGCACGAGTCGAGCTAAGCAAAAGGCGGAGGCGTTGATCGAGCTCCTGAGGCAACCGAGACAACAAAAACGTGAGATTAGAGAGATGTGTGATTGAAATATTTGGTATTGTGTAAACCGCCTGTCGAATCGCATTCCACAATTTGTGAAAAGCCAACGGTTTATAGAGATTAGAGATGTATATATATATATATATGCGTGACGCCTTCCAAGGATTTGGGCTTTATTAATGGGCCTTTGTACAACACATCTCACACACACCTAGTTAATTTATGGCCGGGCTAAGTTGAGCACATATCTCTCTATCTTTTACACTTTGAATCTTTGATTATGATGATCATACTCGTGTGTTCTCATCTGATTCTGCAACTAAGTGAATGTAGATATACGAGACCAACCATGTTTACCTCTGTTAACTCAACTTGGTAACAATTAAATTTACGTAAATATAATAAAATGCATCTAATAAAATACACACATTTACGGAAGTCTTTTAGGAAATTTCAATACTTAAATTGCCAATAAAACATAAGTAAGGTATGTCGATGTGTTTTGCACCACTGTTGCATAGAATGTATACAGCACTCGCATCAAAACGAGTACGGTCTCTTGACCAAAACAAAAAAACGAGTATTGTCTTTTTAGGAGATAATCTGTGAGTGGATTTAGAGAACAAGATCCCTATAGAAAAAAAAAAAAAAAGCATTAGATTCTTCCACATACATTAATGGAGAACAACACAGAAATAAATGCAAGACAAGAGAAGATTAGCATATGATTTGACCTAAAAAAAAAAAAAAGAGGAGAGAGAAGATTAGCATGCCCTGCAAGGATGACACGTACAAATGGAGAAATGGTCCAATTTTTTTTTTAATCAAAAAATGCAAGACAGGAAAAAAGGAAGTAGAGAAACGTATTGGCTAAACATGGTACTAATTGATGATGCTCTCTATCCATAAGCTCTATCCATGAAGTTTTAAAGCATTGGGTTTTTTTTTTAAAAGCATGTGATATGTTTATAGTATTTTTTAATCATCAACCATGTGATTATTCGAATAAAACCATGATATTAAATTCAAAAGAATTGACATTAAAGTACTGTCTTGTTCCGTATGATAATAAATTCACTATTATTGACAATAAAGTCTCTCTCTTACATATGATAATAAATTCAATAAAGTTGACAATACATGCTCTGTTTTACATGATATAATAAATGATACTCCCTCCGTTTCACAAAGAGTGTCGTTTTGAGGTTTAATTCATGTTTCACAAAGAGTGTCGTTTTATATTTTCAATGCAGAATTTTTTAAAAAATCCAGTTTTAACCTTATAGTTTTAGTGTATTAATTAGAAAGAGAGATGTATTTAGTGTATTAATAAGGGGTAAAATAGAGTTTTTAATAGATTTCTTAATATGTGTGAAAAATTCTCAAATGACACTCTTTGTGAAACAGAGGGAGTACAAAGAAGTTTTGATCTTTTTAAATGGTAAGTCGGTGAAGAGATTACCACCAGTTTCTCAGCTATTGGTTATACACTGTACCACGTTAATTTAAAAAAAACATTTGGTCCTTGGTTCTGGAGATGTTTTAGTCAACGGCTCTGTTTGGCTATAAATTTTATCCTAACTTCAATTCAGACAGCCGACAGATCATTTCTCTGCTTCAATTTTTTATATATTTCTGTAATAAGAAAAATTCTCAGATCACTATTATTGAGGTTTCTTGCCGCCGAATGGTAACATCGTGTTAGGCGGTGCGAGAAAAAGTAGATTGAAAGTAGGCTATGGTTCAACTGCGATACATGCATGAAAATATAATACAAGACAAATGCGGTTAATGTTTTTTGTAATGTATATGTATGCATATGTGTGTGTTTTAGTCGATTCATTAGATATTTTTTTTAAAAAATTTAATATTATTTTTGAGTAATTTTTTGTTGAAATTTAAATTATAAATTTAACTTCAGTGTAAAAGTACAAAAATAAAAAAGATTTATCTTACCTTTAATAAAATTTAAACGTGCAAGAAAATGTACGAAAATTGTCACATACATATAGCATTTAATTTTATTATTAAAAAATAATAATTATCCAACTATGTGTATTTTTTTCTTTGACCCATCCACCTCTTTACATGTGTAAAAGAGTTTTAAAGCGATTTTCATTATCAAGAATTATTGAATATCCACGATCATACTTTATTTTAGTTATACCAAAAACGCAAAATACATAAAACCATGTGTTTCACAAACAAGAAAGAGGGATGATTTGGTGAATAACCATAATAAAAAAAAAATTAACAAAGTAACCAAAAAAGATAGAGAAAGATAGGAATAATTAGAAAGATAAAATGGTTAGTTTGTAAATTAGGTTCTTTTTAATGGTTATTCACCAAAAAATTCCAAACCCATGATTTTGTTGTTAAAAAAAAAACATGATTTTATGTAATAATATTGAAATACGCACCGCTGCTATCTGGAACAACAAATAAAATCTCTCTGTTGCTTTTCTCTCTCTGGCTTAACTTTCACAACAACAAAAAAAAAAAATGAAGGAATCATTCAAAGTGTGTTTCTGTTGTGTGAGAAGCTTCAAGGTGAAATCCAGTGAGCCACCTGAAGAAATCAAGACACTCTTCGACGAGTACTCCCAAAACGGCAGGATGTCTGCGGATGAGATGCTCAGGTTTGTGATCCAAGTTCAAGGAGATAAACACGCAGATTCAAACTACGTGAAGGATATATTCCACAGACTCAAACATCACGGCGTTTTCCACCCTCGTGGACTTCATCTTGAAGGATTCTACCGTTATCTCCTCAGCGATTTCAACTCTCCATTGCCTTTGACCCGCGAGGTAAAGTTTAGGATAAGATCTGTTTACTTTTGAGAGAGGACTTTTTGTCTAGTTTGAATCTGTTTCTATGGGATTTTGGTTTTCAGGTTTGGCAAGATATGAATCAGCCTTTATCTCATTACTTCCTGTACACGGGACATAACTCTTACTTGACTGGGAATCAGCTGAATAGTAGAAGCAGCATCGAACCGATTGTGAAAGCTCTGAGAAGAGGAGTTCGTGTCATCGAGCTTGATTTATGGCCTAGCTCTTCGGGAAAGGAAGCTGAAGTTCGTCATGGCGGGTCTGAATCTTAACTATTTAAAAAAATTCTTGGATCACTCTGCAATTTAGTCCTTGTAGAAGTCTATATACAATTTCTTGATTTGTTTTGTTGATGATCTCAGGACGTTAACAAGTACCGAAGATCTGCAGAAGTGTCTTAACGCTGTAAAGGAGAACGCGTTTCAGGTGTCTGATTATCCTGTTGTGCTTACTTTAGAAGACCATTTGCCTCCAAACCTTCAAAAGAAAGTCGCTAAGGTGAGATTCTGATAAATCATGGAATCTTGTTTAGAAACACTGAGCTTGATTGATGGTGAAAATGTTTGTAGATGGTGAGTAAGACTTTTGGAGAAACTTTGTTTCGATGTACGGACGAACATACAGAGTCTTTTCCTTCACCAGAGATACTCAAGAATAAGATTTTAATCTCAACAAAGCCACCAAAAGAGTATCTTCAGACCCAAATCTCTCAAGGCTCAGCAACAGATGAATCCGTAAAAGCTAAAGTAAGAATAACATAAACAGAGCTAAAGTAACCATTAGTGTTTCTTAATGTTGTCTGAGAGTTTTGTTGTTGTGACAGAAAGTTGCAGATGCAGAAGAAGAGATTCAAGATGAAGATGAGGAGAGTGTAGCGATCGAATACAGAGACTTGATCTCGATTCACGCTGGGAACCGCAAAGGAGGATTGAAGAATTGCTTGAATGGAGATCCTAACCGAGTCATACGGTTAAGCATGAGCGAGCAGTGGCTTGAGACTCTGGCGAAAACTCGTGGACCCGATTTAGTAAAGTTCACACAGCGGAATATTTTGAGGATATTTCCAAAGACTACACGATTTGACTCATCTAACTATGATCCTCTCTTTGGATGGATTCATGGTGCTCAAATGGTTGCCTTTAATATGCAAGTAAGTGATTCAACACTCTCATCCTCTCTGCTATAACCAGAGATTTTGAATAGAAAGTCAAGATTTAGAATATACCAATTATACTTGGTTTTGTGTAAATGCAGAGTCATGGGAAGTATTTGTGGATGATGCAAGGAATGTTTAAAGCCAATGGTGGATGTGGCTATGTGAAAAAGCCTGATGTTTTGCTCTTTAACGGTCCTAAAGGTGAAATCTTTGACCCTTGCAGTCAAAGCCTCCCGATCAAGACAACTCTTAAGGTTTTGTCCTTGTCTCTGTTTCTTATCTGCCTACGTTTCATCCGTTTCTTTAAGTGCAAGAAAGGATCTTAGCTTTGTGTCTGTGGTGTATGAGTAGGTGAAGATCTACACTGGATAAGGATGGAATCTGGATTTTCCTCAAGATCACTTTGATCGATACTCTCCTCCCGATTTCTACGCAAAGGCAAGTATTCACTCATATGAAGCAGCTAAGAAATAGTATAACTAAAATAAGTTTAGTTTTCAAGAACCCTAGTTAGGTTTCTTGCCTGTCAAGTCACCTGACTTACCTGTTGTTTTTTTTTTTTTTCCAGATCGGAATCGCAGGAATACCTTTAGACACAACAAGTTACAGAACAGAAACAGATACGGACGAATGGTTTCCGGTTTGGGACAAAGAGTTCGAGTTCCCATTGCGTGTTCCTGAGTTAGCGCTTCTATGTATCACAGTCAAAGACTACGACAGTAACACTCAGAACGATTTCGCCGGTCAGACATGTCTTCCGTTGTTGGAGCTCAAGCCCGGGATTCGTGCCGTCCGTCTCCACGATCGCGCCGGAGAGGTCTTCAAGCACGTGAGACTGCTGGTGCGGTTTGTCTTGGAGCCTCGTTAGTCGTTTTGTTGATGATGTTCATTCATCACACTCGTGTCAATAAATAAAGTGTCGGAAAGTTAGTCGTGCTAAGCGACATGGCAATACGAGATGAAACAAAACTATTGTATAAGATCAGAAAAAATTATGAAATTTGTGATTTTTAGTGTCAACAATTTGATCAGATTTCAAACAGTTGATCAAAATATAATATTTGTTTAAGCCGTTGATGTGGTCCACTAACCACTAATACCAATTGCATTCATTATTGCAATTCACACTAAAGCAAAATTACATCATAGCAATCCACACTAAAGCCAAACTTTATCATGGCAAAGCAATTCACATCAATTCACATTATTATGTTTATTAGAGCATCTTCAACCCATTGGAAATTTGGTACCAAATAGTATTTTGCAATAAAATCTGCTACAACCCAATTTTATTTTCAATTGCAAAATAGCATAATGCTATTTTTGGTTTCAAATATGAAACCATCTCATTTTCAATTGCAAAAATGCAATTGAACTTTTTTTATTTATAAAGGAGTCCTTCAAATTTAAGATATTTTAACTTTTAGAGTTATAAATAATTATTTTGATGATAATTTTTTTTATGATTATAAATATTAGAACACTTTAATGTCTAAAATAAAAATGCAAATAACATTATTTAATAGAAAATATAATATCATAATACTAAAATTAAAAATAACAGAAAATATAAATCTACTTTGTTTTATCATTTCTATGTAGTGTAATGTGTTTTTATTTATATTATAATAATTAAATTTCAATAATATCATAATTTATGGAAATTTTGAAAGAGATTAAATAAATGGATCAATGTGTAATTTTTTTATAAAATGTGTATAATTAGCAATTAGAAATAAAATAGAAAAAGAAGAATATACTTTAAATATTCTTTTTGAAATGAAAAATGCAATTATGGGTTGGAGAGAAATCCAATTGCATTTTACAATTATTGCATTTTGCAATGAAAAATGCAATTATGGGTTGAAAATGCTCTTATGTTATAGAAAAATTAATTTTAAAAGATTGTTTGTTTAAATTTCACTATCACAATAGAAAAATAGTAGATCGATCGTCGTTTTATTGTTAAACAAAGTATTTTAATATTCAACAAATCAACAATGTCACCAAATAGATGTTATGAATAAATATGAAACTGCTCTCTATGGATCTCTCACCCAAAAATTAGCACCTAAAATTACCTAAGTTCTCTAAAATCATCGGGGCCAGCCCAGAATTATTTGAGACTCATATCAAAAATAATATTGGGCCTTTTGATAAATTACAAAAAAAAAAAAAAGTTTAGTTTTTCTTTTGTTCGAGTCTTATGGATGGACATTAACAATATTATGCATATGCAGACCCGGCTCAGATTCTTAAATCGAACCAAGCCGAAACGATTTAATTAATTATATACTAGGTGATAATATGACGCAGGATGAAAAATCTATAAATAATTTTATTAAAGATAATTTTGAAAATTGTTTGAAGTAAAAATAATTTGATCAGTTTTATACATACACTTAAATAATATAATTTAATATTTCAACTTTTTGACATAATATTTTTAAGTTTAAATATTTATATTATTTGGATTATTTATATGGTTCTATTAACAAACCATATAACCAATAATATATATTTATAAATATGGATATCTATTAAAATCACACATATCAAAGTATTTTTTATTGTAACCAAAATTATAGTTTTAATTTGTTATAATTTTTTTATTATTAAAATCACACATATCGAAGTCTTTTTTATTGTAAATATATTTTCTGCCTAATAAAAAAAAAGTATTGTGTATATCATAAATTGTGTATAAATTATATTTCATTGAATGATATTTATTAAAACTATTGTTTTATTCATTTTTAAGAAATATATTGTGTAATAAGATGTATATCATAAATCATCACATAACCTAAAATTCGATTTTAAATAATTCAGAAATCAAAACATAATTTTCTGGTTATATTAAAAGTAATAAATGGATAAATACATATAATGTAATTAGTNATGCTCTTATGTTATAGAAAAATTAATTTTAAAAGATTGTTTGTTTAAATTTCACTATCACAATAGAAAAATAGTAGATCGATCGTCGTTTTATTGTTAAACAAAGTATTTTAATATTCAACAAATCAACAATGTCACCAAATAGATGTTATGAATAAATATGAAACTGCTCTCTATGGATCTCTCACCCAAAAATTAGCACCTAAAATTACCTAAGTTCTCTAAAATCATCGGGGCCAGCCCAGAATTATTTGAGACTCATATCAAAAATAATATTGGGCCTTTTGATAAATTACAAAAAAAAAAAAAAGTTTAGTTTTTCTTTTGTTCGAGTCTTATGGATGGACATTAACAATATTATGCATATGCAGACCCGGCCCAGATTCTTAAATCGAACCAAGCCGAAACGATTTAATTAATTATAAATCAAACCGAATTCAAATCGAAAACTAAACCGAACCAATGCCAAAAATGCATTAAAAAAAATGGTCTCAATTTCTAGAAAACTGGTAAACCCAAAACCGAATAAAAGTAAACCGGATCCCACACCTCTTACCCACTACACCACATGATGATAAGGTGAGAGAAGACTATTAGTAGTATCTTCAGTTTGTTCAACCATTAGACACTAAAATCTCCGACACGATCAGAGAAAGAGTGGAGAATTTGGGATGAATCTTGGAAGGCCGATCTTGGTCCCAAGAGACTGAACATCCGCCTGAACTTGAGCTTCAAACTCTGAGTAAGTGAATGGCTTATAGTTTGAAGACTTTATCACACAATCTCTCTGTGGGAACACAAAATAACACACCGAGTGTCTCTCTCTCGTCCTATCCTTCTTCTTCACTCTATGCTTCACACTTTTGTATTCATCATCGCTTATCGCCTGTATATATTAGTTTCGTGTTTACATCAAAGAAAAGACACAATAATTGGGCCAAACTCATGAATATATGTTTTAATTTACCTGCATCATATCTCCCAGATTGACGATGAGGGTATTAGCAACAGGTTTTAAACGGAACCATTCTTCACCTTTCATGATCTCGAGCCCTCCAGTTTCATCTTCCTTTAATATCGAGATCACTGAACTATCCGTGTGGACTTCCATTCCCAGAGCCTCTCCGGCTGCCTCGTCGACGGAGGAGCTCCGGGGATACCGGTAAACCCGTATGAGCCCTGTTGACTCCGATAAGTATGCTGATCTCCGGTCACTTGATAATTCTAGGTTCAGCGTTTGTGCTATAGCTTCAAACAAGGAAACAGCAATTCTAGTTATGTGCCTTCCATATTCCTCCATCAACACTCTGCACACTCACAACACACACAAAAGAATACGATAGTGAATTTTAGTCAATTAAAATCCGCACTCTTAAGCTTTTGTAATTATTCAAACGAATACTTTTTTTTTTCTTCAAAAGACATCATTATGTGGGGGATATATATATACGACACTAGGGTTTGAAGTTTTTATTTGTCAAAATATATCACAGGCGTTACAACAAGATTGAAATGCTGAAATCAACACTATACGTGGAAAATTACGTGCATGTAGGCGTGGCATTGTTTTCTGATTTTTGTTTTCAGAACCGGGAGAATCAGAAACTGAAGCCCATATAAATCTTTAGAATTAGTAGAAATTTGGGTTTTTTCATTTATAAAATTTACATTGGACCGTTTATAAAAAAATAAAAAAATTTACAATGGCTAATCAGAATTAAATGGCGGTGGAAAAAACTAGAACCTTAGTACTCTTTTATATTTTAGGATAAATCTTTCAACTAATTGACCATCTTAGGTTGGTTGTTTTGAGGCATTTTACAATTTTGGATATTTATTTAAAAGTTCAAATAACATCATTGGATTTGAACATATTCATATATAAAATGATGCTAGGATTACGAAACCGCTATTGTTTACCATTTTCCAAATGCTGCCAAAAATTTGGAAACAATTCTTTGAATTTAGGGAACAAAGTACAAATACAGTGGCCAAAAACTTCAATTAAGTGGTTAACTTTCAGAAAACGTCAGCACTAACCCGGATTTTAAATTGATTTTCTTTGAAAAGCGTAGTAGCCAAACGAAAAAGTAAACATCTCGTCAATCAAAACCCCATGCACGTGTCACTTCGTGACACGTACTGTTCGTCGTCAACTCTACAGTCTACAGTCTACACCCCCACACATATACTCTTATCTCTGATATTTACAATATCTTATAATCATATATCATCAACTGGTTTTCAACGGACTAAAATAAATATATTATTTTATATCAAGACCCATCTCGAAATTTAATATACAGAATTAAATGACCATGTTCGTCGAAGTTCATGTATTTTATTATATAGTATAGACAGTTCATTTGAACATTAGCTAGTATTTTTGAGCACAACAACTTGTTGTCTACAAGTGTTGACTGTTTGATTGATTAATTAATTAGAAAAACCATTGATAATAATGATTAATTAGCACCTAAGGGAAAAGAAAACGACGTCGTATGTTTACCTGAAAGACTCTAGTTTCGAATGTTGAGCATCATCATCATGACAAGAAGTAGAAGCTGGAAGCTTTGAGAGAGGAACGTTGAAACCTTCGACCATGTTTACGTTCGAAGCTTGAGTTCCTCTCTTCAGTGCATCTCCCGAACGATTTAGAGCAGGTGTTCCCCAGAAATACGATAACGGAGAGTTAACGGCGGCGAACAATTCCCGTTTGTTCTCAAACGGCAGACTCAGCAACGATTCCGAGATCTCCTGAAGCTGTGACGTCAACGCCAACGGTACTCCGTGATTCTCCAGACGGAATATTCCCCACTCCCTGCATGCCTCTGTTAGTATCTCCTTGTCCAAACGCTCAAAATCGATAACCGGGATATGGATATCCTTCTCCTGGACAAGAACCGGTTCGACCTCTGCCGTAGCTGGAGGATCTCCGTCGTTGATTACACGCCGGAAATCCGGTGGATATGACTCGCTGATGTTCATCTCTCCGCCGATGCAATTCTTAAGCTCTCCCTCTCTCTCTTTCTCTCTCTCTCTTTAGATCTCTATCTATCTTTGTTTTTTTTCTTTCACAAATCCAATAAATTACTTTAAACAAGTGAAGTGTGTGTATTTGGTGTGTGTGCATAACTGTTATTAATAGGTGCATTTTACATATGATTAATTAATTATAAATTATTTGTCTGTAATATATAAATATTTCCTCCATATGAAATTTCCTTATAGTATAATATTTCCTAATGATATGAAGACATTACCACTTGTCACGGATTTATATTTGTAACACAAATAAGGCATATATTCTGACCAAGGTGCATGCTACATGGATACGTGTACCGTATCTTCATTGCTGTCGGTCCATCGCTCGTAAACTTCCAATACTTTTCTAAATGAACCAAAACTTCTTTTTTGTCTTTTTTTTAAATGAAAACGAAAAGAACTTATTATACTTTTAAATAATTGAATGCTAATTTAGTAGACGGGGAGCGATTTAGTTTCTAAATCTACTGATTCAGTTTCTAATTCTTTGGTTCATTTAATCAGCTCTTTAACCAAAGAATTAGAAACTGGTTCAGCTTCTCTTTTCTAGATTTGACTTGAGTGCCGTTGTAACAACTAACAACGAATCCATCATAAACGAATATGATCCGTTTCAAGTTTAGCCGATTGTTAACTTCTTTCTATTAGTTTTGATTCGACTATGTGGTAGGAGTTTATCTATACAAACCTTTAATTGGCCTTAATGAATTCAGAGCCGATCCTGAGATTTAGAAATTTGATAAAGATCGTAAACTATTGAAACAAAAATGGGTTGTTTTGCAAAAAAAAATTAAGAAAAGGCTGATTTATCTTACATATATTTTATTTTTAAAATAGAGCCACAAACTCATGTTTGATCTATTTGAACTCATGGCCGGCCTGAGTGGATTCCAGTATTCGATCTCGGCGAAATGTTAACAGTATTTTTTTGGAATTAATTCTTGATGAATTCACATAACTTGTTGGACATTTTTATTACTGTTTCACAATATTTTTCGTGTGCGCGCGATTCCAATTTCAATTTTAGTAGGAGAAAATTAAGGTTATAATTAGTTTTGGACATTCGGACATCCGTTCATATTCGGATCAATTCTTTAAGTTTCATGTATTTTGGTATTAGAAGTTTAGGATCCGTTCGGATATATATTTTTTTCCGAATTGAATTTCGTTCCGTCTGGATCCGGATCGGATTCATGTATCCAAAGTATTAATTTTTGATAAAATTTGGTTTAATTTTACAAAAATTAGTTTATTTTTAACAAATATAAGTAAGAATATTTGAATATTTTAGTTATTTTGTGATTAACGTCATATATTGTAAAGATATTATTATACTTTTAAATAATTGAATGCTAATTTAGTAGACGGGGACCATGGATGAATTTTTTCGATTTTAATTATACTGGGTTATGTTTTAAATAACAAACGTATGCGATGGTAAAAATGTGATGGTTTAGAGATTGGTACAAAGAGTTAATTTCATTGTGTTATAGATTTAGTTTTATTTAGGAAAAATGATTTACGTGTGTCACGCGTATTAACAACCGTCTAATTCTGAACCCATAAAAACTAACTCAACCTCGGATTCAAAAATATATATATACAATATATAAAAGTAAATAGTATTCTACATGTTTTGGAGATTAGTTTAGGTTTATACGAATTACTTTTTTTATTCCAACCTCTATCTCATATATTCACGTTCATCCCGCATAACTCACAGGATCTGCAAAATCAAGCCGAATGGGGGGGGTACATGCCTACTATTTTAGTCCCGATGGTCACAAAGCAAAAAGTTTTTAAACCCACTCCGTGATGGATCAGACGGGGCGGGTATGAGTATGACCCGTTTGAAATTAAGAATAGATGGGCGAAAAAAGTCAACAAAGAAAGTAGGGGGCGGTGGGAGAAGAGAAGGGGGGTATCATCGTAAATTCGTAGTACGCTGCGTTGACGAACCACAAAAATACACACAGTGACAGTCCCTATCTTATGCAGCCACACTTCCACTTGCTTGGCGATGATGTGACATACGTGGCACCACTCTTTGCACACGTCATCTCCCACTCCCGCATGTACCATGACACGTGTCCTCATCTTTTTGGTCTCCCTCTGACCTTTTTCCCCATATCCGCATACTTTTTTTTGCCCTTTTAATTATTAATCAATTTATATATGAAACGTATACAGTATATTGATTTGAGATTTGTGAAGTAAATCAGTTTGGATAAACACAACAAAACACTCGGCTGTCGTTTCTTTATAAATATACGACGGACACGACACGAATCTGTTACACAAGTTTTTTAAGATTACTTCTTCCCCAAAAAAAAAAAGCTCTAATTTTATCAGACAAAAAGAGAGAGAGAGAGAGAGAGAGATGAATTTTGTAGTTCGTCTTGTTGTGTTTCTCTTATTGACGCTTACAATTACATCTTCCGCCCGTAATTCTGTCTCCGTTTCAGGTTCTGATCTCTTCTCTTTGTTTCGTTGTTCCGATCCAATCTTTTTTTTTTTTTTTTGGATTTCTGATTGATTTCGTTTGGTTTTTAGGTATTGGAATCGAAAGGAGGTCGTTGATGGTGAACGTCGAGGATTACGGTGACCCGTCTGCGAATCCAAAACACAATCCCGGCGTTCCTCCGGCAACCACCGGCCTACGTAGCCCCGGCAGAGCCTGAACCTAACGTTAGTTGAACGAGAACGGAAGAAATGAAATCATCAGTTTACGTGTTCAGTTTATCTGAGATGAAATGAGACTCTCAGTTTTTTATAATTTTCTCCAATCTGTGTATATTTGATATCAATATTTCTCGTCTATTTCCAGACAAATTTCTTCTTTTATTTTTCTTGAAGATGGCTGCCTTATTTTCCAATTTGTGATTCTACGACAAAATGATTGAATCAAAGCGAACAAGGTATGTGCTACACCAACTGACAAAATCGGGAAGGTTCAAACATGATGTTAATTAAAAACATAAAGACACCTTTTTTGGCACATTGAGATCGAAACACCATCGTGTTCAAATACTCGCGAAACTTTCACGAACGGGTTCCACCTTTTCTACACCTTTCACATCGAAAGCTTCTTTCTTCTGATGATATACTACACTTCAGTAGCTACCTGCGGCGATCCTAGGCCCGGTTAAAGTTTTACTGATGAGATCTCGCAGCTCGATCTCTCCCGGGAATCTACCTTCTTTCAATTTAGAGAACACCTGTAATACAAAGTACCAGATCGTTAGAAGTTACTGTGACTGATCTTAACTCCTTAAAAACATATCTGGACTGTCGGTCAATATTGAAAACATTGATAGTGAATTCAATTACTAACCAGTTCCCCGTTGCAGTGAACTTCAAACGCGCCTGAGCTTTGAAGGTAAGACTGCAGAAAGTTTCCGATAAGCCAAGTGGAAGCCATGGATCCAAATCTATTGGCCCTCAAGGAGTGGAACCATGCAGGTGGCTGCGTAATTCCAATCATGGGAAAGATACGATCACCTGCAACTATCAGACCGATAACTCCCATCTGAGCAACCGGCACAACCTTCGCTAGAAGGCGCTTTGGTGCCGGTGGCGGGTAGTTTGCGAGAATCACATCTAAACCGGGGAAAGCCGTCTCTAACATCTTCTTCATGGTGACTGCAGTTCCCCTACAACCACAAATTAGAGAGAACAAGCTTTTAAAATGTGCAGAACACCAAGTCACACTGTCCAATGCTAGGGTTGTGCCTTTTACGAAGAAGTTCAAAAGGTATCATCTTTTAACATGCATCAACAGGAAATGGGGATCTGATGCGTCAAATGGTATTTCGAAGAAATCATATCCTTTAGCATTCATGCATAAGAAACAAAATCAGGGCTTCTCAGGGTTCGTTGCATCTAAGAACCAACCATGCCCAATGAAAAATTTCCAAGAAATTCATAGTTTATCTCGCCCACACATCTAAAGGCGATAACTTACTTGTTGAAGACACTGAAGTTTATCAAAGATTAATTAGGATTGGTCAAGTATCTCACTATAGCTAGGCCTGATATTTCTTATGCAGTGTCCAAACGATCTCAGTTTTCTTTCTCGCTTAAAAAGCTCCCTAATAGTGTCTATGACTACACTAGAATACTATAACCCCGAAGCTAAATTACAAGAAGGAACGTTGAAACAAAAACCAATAAGAAAGCAATGATCACATCAAATCGAAATCCTCAACCCCGATTGCAGATCCAGACAATTCAAAGTAAGAAATCCAAATTACTTGAAAGAACAGGAGACGCAGAAGTTGATCTCTACGGTATTCCCATATCCAATTGCTCCTCCTAAGCTGTTTGATTTCTGCAGAAGAGCAAGTTACAAGGGCGATAACTGAGAGATCAAAAAAAGAAAAAAAAAAGCGGAGTGAATTAGATATGAAATACAAGAAAAAATTTACCTGTGAAGGAAAATCTAGGGTTTCGGGAATGACCACAGCCGGACGCTGCTGGTGAGGGATATGCGGTGGCTGGTGGGGACGGTGATGCTGAGGTTTCGGAGGCGGAGGAGTGAAAAGGTTGAAGAGATCCGAACAAAATAAGAATATCGGTAGACCCAGCAAGATCAATTGTGCCCTGTCCATGGCGAATATAAAACCTCTCCGATGAACAGAGTCAATAGAGAGACGAGGGAAGAAGAATAAAAAAGCCGATCGAAGGAGGAGGAGATAAATATCTATATATATATATATAATATATATATTTAAGCCTTGTTTGGATGCTGTAGTATTACTATCCCACCCAGTGTTGACGGCTTCAATTTGTACAAATTCGATTAACTACCCCCTTACTTATATTTGAGCACATTTACACCCCCACACTTTAATTAAATCAATAAAAGTTACATAAAGCGGCTTACATTTTTCCTTTTCTCTAAAATTAGGCTCAAATGTTTTTAAAGTGACAATTTAATACTCAATTATACAATTTATTATCTCGATTCCGCTGTAAAATCTAATCAGCAGAAAAAGAAAAAAAAGTGACAGAGGTTTGTTACACAAAAGCGGCACCGGACGACATGGAGTCAGAGTTCTCCGGGAAATTGACTTGTCAAAGCGCGTGCAGTGCACATCATCTCTACTGTTGCTGTTCCTCTCTCAGTCACATAAAAATACAAAAAAAAAAGCTGAATATATTTTTGTTTTATATTTTTCTTTTTGACTGAGAGAAGTAGTTCAAATCCTAGATCCCGCTCTGTTTTGTTCACACTTTTTTGTTGCTCTCCATCACTTAAACCGAAAAAAGCAAACAGAAAAGCTATTTTCTCAATACGTTACTCCTCCGTTAGTTTCGAGACTCTGACACATTAGGCGTAGGCCATGAAGATGAAGTCTTCACTCCCACTCGGCTCAAAGGCTCATACTTTCGGCTGTATATCTTTGATTCTTCAAAGATTTCTCTGTTCCGGTACCTCTTCCACGTACCCATCTGATCAAACCACTGAGCCGGGTTTCAAGTCTCCTGATTTCGGCTCCGAACCACCCAGAGGCAGAGGAGATGAGCCAGGAGCTGTGGCGAGGCTCATGGGTTTGGACTCAGTTCCCGTAACTGACAAAACCAGAGTCGTCTCAAGGAGCCGTTCAGCGAATTCAGTTGGTGATTTGGAGAGAGAAAACGATGAGATTCAGGGAAAGCATAGAAGAGTAAAGTCCACTCTGGATTCGCACAAGCTTCTGGAGTATGTTGCTGTCTCTTATACACATCTAGATGTGTATAAGAGACAGGATCAAGAGAGACCGAAGTCCGACTTTATGGCTACCAAGAGATGTGGCTCATGATCTGCAGACTCGCTGTATCTGAGCTTGAAGGGTCGAATTGGGTTTACGGAAAAGCTTCAAAGCTCGAAGATTTAGAAGGAATCATAGGCGAAGATATTGTCTCAAATATCTTAGATCAACTCTTAGAAGAAACAATTACAACACTTTCCCTAACTTCACACTGTCTCTTATACACATCTAGATGTGTATAAGAGACAGGATTTAGCCAATTGTGAAGTGAGGTCAACGAAGGAAGAAGACGAAGAGTGTGGAAGCTGCGATGATTCTAGCCCTGTCTCGGTTCTTGATTATGACCGGTTTGCTGGTGTTCGAGTAACCCCATCACCAGGTTGGTAAATTTTTCAGAATCAAAATTGGAATTGTCGCTTCTTGTGTTAAAGCGTACTTGTTTCATTGTAACAGGGAACAACACTTCAAGAAGACGGTTATCTTCGGAACTAGAATATAGTAAGAGTAATGAAACAATTCAAGAAGGTCACATCGCATTGCCGAACAGGTCAAGAGAGACCGAAGTCCGACTTTATGGCTACCAAGAGATGTGGCTCATGATCTGCAGACTCGCTGTATCTGAGCTTGAAGGGTCGAATTGGGTTTACGGAAAAGCTTCAAAGCTCGAAGATTTAGAAGGAATCATAGGCGAAGATATTGTCTCAAATATCTTAGATCAACTCTTAGAAGAAACAATTACAACACTTTCCCTAACTTCACAAGTGTAAATTATATTACTACTACTAAACATATATTTTCAAGTCTTTGGACTTCCTTTGCTTAGCCTAATACCGGTTTTGATCCGGTTCAGGGCTCCGTTAAACTAAATCAAATTCCGTTTATGTTTGGTTCGGTTAGGAATAGTAATAAGTAATAACTAATTAACAACAGAGAAACATGGAATTCATCAAAAACAGCTGAATAACATAACAGAGTGATTGTTGCCAAGAAATGAAAAAAAGCGATTACTCATTGTGAATAGTAAAGAATCAAGGAAGTGAGGTGATTTAAGGTTTCTTTTGGTTTTGAAACCTTTTCACCTCTGTTTTTATATGGAGACGAGAGAGATAAACAAACTCTCTCTTATCCCCAATATTTTTTTTATTTCTTTTTATTCTAAGGAAAAAAAAAACAAACATTAAAAAAATAAAATGTAATAGATTAGCAACGAACTCGGAAATTTTCGACTCTTTCTCTGCTTCTTGTTGGTTGAAAAGGTTAATGAAGTTCAAAACTTTGATTCAAGCCACGGTCTGTTCTGTCTCCATGTATGATTGCTCCATCCAAACTGGAGCTAGTCTTGTCTCCTGTGGCTCTTTCACCAGCGGCTCGACCCAAGAGACATCTGGTTCCTCGAGCCCGGTCCCCTCGGTGGGCAATCTTGATTCCATGCCTCCGGCTCTGAGACGGAAAGAAGTGGATTTCCTGAGCTTCTGTAGCTCGTCTCCATGGACGCTCCAGTCGAGTTTCCCGTCCAATGAGCCCCAATCGTTTAGACAAGTTGTAGTCATCGAAGAGATTGCGGGATGGTGATTCAGTGCGTTGCTGCGTTCTATGAAGCTCTGGCTTCGTTGTTTAGCAAATGCAGCTGCTCTTGAAGCCAAGACTGCGGAGGAATCCAACGAGAACGGTGAATTGGCTCCCACAGGTGATGAAGAGAGACTGTTGGAATGCAGCTGCGGGTTAATAACGCTGCGTCGGATCTGCAAACCCGACGTGCTATCATCTGCCCCGAACATATCGCTGAGGCTATTGACCGGGCTAATTCCTCCTCCCGCAAGCCTGTTCATGCCCTTCCCAGAGAACGGAGATGAAGCAGCTGACACAGGCGTGCTGTTGTTCCACCTAGACGTTGGAGTAGAAAGACTTTGAATCTCTTCAGAGAAATCGATTTGTCTTGCGTTCAACGCAGATTTCAATCTGCTCCCTGGAAGCTGCAATGCAGGAGGGGTGATGCTAGGCCAGTTCATCCAAGTTTTTCCACCATTGTTCGGACTCAAAGGAGGTGTGGTTGATACGCCGTTAGGACTCAGAGGAGGAAGTGGGCTGATCGGTCCCATGTCAAAAGCAGAGGAGTTGCAAGATGAGAAGGAAGACCGTGGGGAAGGAACACCCGATCCAGTCGAAGGGTACAACGGACGCAGCTCCTCGGGTTTGTGTGCAAAGAAACAAACTCTCCTCGAGCAAGTCGTCTCGTCCTTGCAGAGACGGGTCCGGTACTGAGCAGGGTGAAGCCAGCACTCAAAGATACCGTGTGCATACTCGCAAGAATCGCCTCTGGAGCAAGACCCTTTACGGAATTCAGGACAGGGGACACAGCTGTAATGATACTTTCTCGGATCACGCCTCCTCGCGTTCTCACCCGGATGAACAAACGGGCATTCAGTCCAATCGTGCGAGTATGCTCTAGAGCACGGCTTGATCTTGAAGGCGTACATCCGGAACTCATCTGTCCCGTAGATACCGTTCTTGATATCTGGAAGCGTTGGATCAACCGGATACTCCTTCCTCTCAGACCCCCGAGGAGGCGAAACCGAAACCTCAACCTCAACCTCAGCCTCTTCTTCTTCTTCTTCTTCTTGCCCTTCCACTTCATTCAAACCATTACTTCCTTTCAACAAACGCTCCAAAACCTTCTTCCTCGCGCTAAAAACCGGACTCATACACGGGAAAATCATATCTACAGGCTTGTTACCATAAGCATCACAAGGATCCGGATCAGCAGACCCGTTCAGCAGAAGACTAACGACGTCAAGGCTATTCGCAGACAAGCCAGAGACAGCACAGTGAAGCGCTGTGGCACCATCAGAGCCACAAGAGCGGTTCACATCTACAAGACCAGTACTGATGATGTATTCAACGATCTCTTTGCTTCCAAACAAGGCAGCAACCATAAGAGGCGTCCTCTCCTCAAAACCCATCTTCTTTGATCCTATTCTCCTCCCATACCACAAACCAGAACGATCAATGCTCTCGAGACCCTCTTCTTCAACTAGAGACTTGAATCCGCAGAGATCATTGCAGGCTGATGATTCGAGCAGAGGAGAGAATTTGATGTGAGACAGCTCATCGTCTCCCATGGCAAACGCAAAAATCTTTCCCGCTCGATTGATTTCACTGCAAAGGTTGGAGAAATATATTGAAATCCAGAGCCAAAACACACGATGAATCTTTCCTTCTGATTAAAGGTATACATAAACATATTAAATGAAAACAGAATTTTAAAACTGCAGAAACCGATTAATTAAAATTTAGAGAGAGGGGAGAAGGAAGAGTTTGTTAGTTGGGATACAAAGTTTCCAGCTTTAAACAAACACAACCAAAAATAAACACTAACAGATCCATAATTAACCATTTTGCAACATCGAAAACTAATCATGGGAACACAAAATATGCCCTTTTGTTAATAACTCATTTCCGAATCAACAAATCAATTAAAAACAAACAACTTGAGAAACCGAAAAAAAAGTAAACCGTTCGATAAATAAACACACATGTACGGACAGCGAACTATGCAAACGAAACTAAATATCCAGTGACTAGTCAATCCATAAATGGAGCTCCCAAATTTCCAAGTTCGTCGTTTTGTCGGATTTTTGCAGAACTTTTTTCAGTGGTAAAAGAAACAAAGAGAAAAAGCTTTTCTACCTCTGAGAAATTTGATCGCAGAGAAAAAGCTCTCTCTTTTCTCGACCACCACCACCACCAAAACCGCTCTTCACTTCCTTTAAACTACCCAATTTATTGAAAAACAAATCCGACTTTTTTTCCTCCAATTATGTTTTTTTTTTAAGTCTTTCTTCTTCCTCTTCTTCTTCTCGTTGTCACTTTCTTCTTAAGGTCAAGATAATAGAAAAATAAAAGACGAAGAAGCTTAGACTAAATAATAATAAAATCCACCACCATCTCCATCCTTCTTCTTCTCCTCCTCGTTCTCTCTCGTCTTTTTCCGTTTTATTTCTTATTTTATTTATTTTCACCTCTCAATTAAAAACAAAAAAGTCCACATTCAATTATGTAAAGTTTTTATTTTTTAATTCTCCAAAAATATAAGTCTGAAGAAAGCGAAGGTGTACGTGATACCTCACGCAGAGGATCGGTGCTCATCGGTTTTGTCACGCTTCACGCGTTTCTCCAGTTTTTGGTGGGCTGACGTGGAAACCATGCATCGTCAGCATGTTTTTAAAATGAGCTACTTGCTTTTTTTCTCCATTCACGAGCTAAAGATAAAACGACCGCCTGTGAGATAAAGTTATACGACAACAGCTTTTTAATTGGCCTGTCACCGCTCAGAATAAACCAATATACACGAAAACACACAGAATCGGAACCGTCTCGAATGGGTTTGATAGCAACTTCTTTTGTCCTAGCCTGATTTGAGTTATTCATGAAAATTATCATAAAGTTTAGATGATTGATACGTTTTGTTATTTTAAGTTCGATAAAGTCGAGAAATCGACCTTTATGTTCAGTGTTTTTCGGTCGACAATTCCAACAAAAAAGACGATTAGGTAATACATATATTCTAAAAGATTAAAATACTGTACTATTTAGTTTCGGTAATGGCTAGAATTCGAACAAACCTGACCAAACTTTGTATATTCTGTCCCCTATGGTTGTATTATATTAATAATATTTTAATTGATCTGATTAAAAGATTGTGGTACGTGATCCATGACAATGTTGTACTGTACCATATATATTAATATATTAAAAAAATACTAGTACATCGAAAATAGATTAATATTTGTTTGAACGACTACTGTTTTGTATTGCAACCAGACCAAATGCAAATGCGTGAACCAAACCCATCACAATGCTTTTGCAGTGGCATTAACGAAGCTGCTCCACTGGGTTTTCTCACGTAAGAACACAACTCTTTGATTTTGTGGATAAACCTGTTAATTTTTATTTTCTTCTAATTTACAGTCATAATATAAAAACAGTAATGCAAAAATCGTAAAGATGCTAATGTTTACTTGTATTATTTCCGGAGCTTTTATTATATCGCAAAATCTTAGATTTTAAAGAATTTTTTTCCCTTTTTAATATAATAAATAAAATTAATTTATCGCTATTCCTAAATTGTATTATTTCACTTGATTCGATGGATAACATAACACTGTTGGTTTTCCAATGTGTATCAATTTAAAAGTTTTGTTATAAGTCACTCGAACAACAATATGAAAAATGCAAACAAATAAAACCGACGGTCAGGATTTGTCTTTTTTCGCTGACATCAAATAGATAAAGGGTCAGATCTTGTCTTCGGGATGATAATATTTTAGTTTTTAGAATGTATAAAGTGAAAAAAGAAAAAGATAAAAAAAAGTCTAAAGTGTACCAAAAGAAAATGGACCCACAAGAATCCATAATCTGACTAGAATGAATGGAATAAGAACCATGTGGGACCTACTGAAAGCGACTAACCATTGAGATATTACCAGTCGACATCGCTGACGACAAAACGAATGGCCTACACAAATGGCAGAATCTTACTGGACAGACCATCTTGACTTTTATGGTCCTTGAGGCAGTGAATGATTCTCTCCGACTAGGCGCCAAGCACTTCTGGCCCATATGAGCAGATAACGACACGAACCCGGCTATACGAGCTTAAATAACCTGTCAAAAGGCCCATAATTAAAGCCCTATATTTGGCCCCCATTAGTTCGTCTTCTCGATTTATCAAAACGCTGTCGTTTTCTTTTATATGTCAGGAATGAAATGGTGGTAGTCGGTTGGACATCTAAAGTCTCTTAGATCAACCCCAATGGTAATACCAAAGGGTCTAAACTATAGTTCTTAATAATAAAATAGATTAAAAAAATAGTTATGGGTGTCTTAACTTTAAGACTAGTGTCTAAAATAAGACCTTTTTCTAAGTTAAGACCCCTTACATGGCACTACGTGATTGGATGAAGAAAATATAATGGGCAAATTAAAAAAAAAAAAATTACTTAAACTTTTTTAAAAATATTTTTTTACTTAACACAAGTTTTTACTTAAATGTAAAAAAAAAAAAAAAAATTTTGGTTTTTAAGACACCGATCCAAAGTATCTCCATTGTATACTGAAAAACAACAAAATATTATAAAATGTCTTAAATCTATAAAATACACAAAATATTAATATTTAATCAATAAGACACCACACTAAAATGTCTCTATTGGGGTTGCTCTTAGTCTAGCTGATGAGAAGCAGTGGAATGAACGGCTTGGTAAAATATATGGATCAGAACTTTTGCTGGGTTCTTTAATTTAAAAAAAAAAAAAAAATAATAATAATAATAATTAGGTGGCAGTGAAAGAGAAGAGAAACGCCGACACGTGACGTTATGCGATTGGTTAACTTTTTTTAAAAAAAATTGTTTAAAAATAAAAAAATTAACAATTAAAAAAAGGAAGAACCGATTTTGCGTTAATGATGCTCTAAGGCACCATAAGTACACCCCGGATTCTAGATTATTCGTTTTTATTCTCTTCCTAATTCAGGTTAAACCCAAATTATTATGTTTTCATGGATTTTCCTTTTTTGTAAGAATTTTCATGGATTTTCCTTTTTAGTAAGAATTTTTTTCCCTATTTTTGCTTGTCATTATCTCTTCCTTTTCACACAAGCAATTAAATTCCTTATTTTTTATTCTTTCTAATCCGAAAAATATCTTATTTTTCGTGTTTATCTTTTTTTCCTTTTTTCAAAGTCTATTTCGTTATAAATAAACCCCTTTCTCATAATTCCTCATTATCTAAAAGCTAAGAGTATAAATGTCTCTCTCACACACCTTATTAGGAGTGGATCCTCATGAGCTGGAAATAGGCAAAGCTTAGATGTCACAGGAGGGAGTGACTGTGACCCATGGGACAAAACTAATATTACATGAAGTGGTCTAGGCAAAGCTTAGATGTCACAGGATGGAGTGGTTGTGACGCATAGGACAAAACTAATATTACATGAAGTGGTTTCGTGCGGCGCGCCTGAAAATTACGGGTTTTAGCCCAGAACCTCTTGGTAATAATAAAAAAAAAAAATTGGTGCCCCTCATCATAAATTGTCTTATCTATTCTTATATAGTCTAGGGTTAAACCGAGCTTTCTGCTAGATAAGCTATTTGGTTCATGTGTTGTTTATTTACTATCGAATTGAACCTTAAATAATAAGCTATGACCTAACATACTATAATTACTTGAAATTGTTTGTTAGATTAGGTTGCTTGCTTAGTCCCTTAAAAAAGATAGGGCCTAATCTGGTATTGCGTGCAATGCTTGTTAGTTATCTTAGTAGATACAAATCATTTATGATATTGCTTGTTAGGTTCCCTTCATTAAGCAAGGGAAACAGTCCCCCCCTGCTTATCTTGTTTGTTGGGGCTACACTTGGAGAGCCAAGCTGGGTTCCGTAGGATTTGTTGATGCTTAGTTGAGAAGTATCAGCTCCCCAAAAAATTGACGAGCTCGTGGTGAATCTTCAGATCAATGTGTTAGATCTTCAGATCATGTGATGGATCTTCATATCAATGTTGGAATCATGTTTGTTCAAATGTGGTGGAACTCCTGATTAAATCAGGCATTGGCTTTCGTCTCTTTCCCTCTATCCCTCTTACGCACGTTGGTGTATCTTTGTGTGTTAATTGCTTGTGCGTCACTAAGACGTGATGATTGTTTGCTTGGTTTTAGTCGGGAACTGTTTGTTTCTATTTGTGGTAAACTTGTAAGTATATATGACATTTTTTCGCCGAGTAACTCACATTACTCACGTCTTTTTCTCTTTCGTTCTATCAGATTAGGAGAGACGTAATTATATATGCATTGTATATTGGTGAAAGTGTTTTTGGAAGCGGGTGTCCCACCATCTCTAGTACTCAATGACGACTCAACATGATTTTGAAGGCCAAATCCACTATGCACGTGATTTGTGTCTCACTCTTAAAATCTTATGATAACGAGTTTCACACTAGTGTCACAAACTCAAAACTCTTTTCAATCTTTTCGATAATACTGTATTGACTTTATGATTTCCACTCTTTTTCGATAAACGTTGACTTTCTGTTTTCTAAAACAAGCGTTCGTGATGCACATGCTGAATGGTTTTTCCATCATTCACAAAGGCTTGATCGGTGTTTCTAGTGGAGCAAGATCATCGCTTCAACAAATTTGTGAAATATTCTTCTCATCATACGGATGATGCAAAAAAAAAAGGCTCCAATAACTGAGGTAGCGGTTGATGGCTTCAACATTGTGGCACTAGGCTACGGGTGTAGTGGAGAAAGTCTCTTACCAAGTTTGGTAAAAGAAGAAGGAAACAAAAAAAAAAGTTATGGTAAAAGAGAGAGCAAAGCCACCTGATTAATTGGGTAATTTGGAATTTTTAATTATTAGTGCATGACTAATTGACTATTGTGTAAAATGTAAATTAGCAAATTTCCATTCTTCTCGTTGACATTCCCAAACCAAGGCCAATTAACTGAGGGAAAATAATCATTCTCCTTATTTAATTAGATTAGATGTTTAATTTGGATTAAACTATAGCTGTAGAGAATAGCGTTACTTGGGGAGAAAGCTGCTCTACTCACACAACGGAGCTGCTAAATTCCATCTCTTGCTGAGAAATCTCCTCTATTTTCTCGGCTTCGGAAAGAAACGGGAAATTATCACAAGACGGCGTTTTTTTTTCTCTCTCAATTTTTCACTTTTTTTTGGGATCTCAATGCTGGCGACTGAGGAAGAGCCGATATTCGGCTGGAACAGCAGCGGTGGACGAAATCTCCGCCGGAGAAAGATTCTCGTCGGAGAAAAAATAGAGGTAAACCCACCCATTGCTTGTTGATTCCCCTCCCACTGACTATTCCGTTTCAACGATGGGTCTTATTGATTGTAGGGTTTATAGGGTTTTTGAGTTTCCTAATTTCGCCGATTACTCTGGAATTTTTTGATGAATTTTGGCTGTTTTTGAAGGTTATTGCAGTATTCTTTCCCGTTTTGGGTTTGATCGTGGAGCCTAGTTGTTGGATTCGACTTTCGCGAAAAGCTACATTGTCTGTTTTCTCCATTATATAATCGGCTTTTGGTTGCCGCATTCTCATTCTTTTGCGTCTCCGTGTAGCTTTTTAGAAGTTGGGTTTAAAAATTCTGTAGTTTCTATTCCCAGTGCAAACATATATCTAGCTTTTTGGGAGTTTTTTTCTTATCCCATCTGTTTGATGTATTTAATGTTGCTTCTGCTTCTAATCGTAGAAATTAAATTGTTCGGCTTGTTTAGGTAAGAAGCGTTGATGAAGGGTTTCTGGGTTCTTGGCATTTAGGAACTGTAATCGCCTCAAAAAGGCGACGCCAGCTTAGTGTCAGATATGATCACATTCTCTCTGACGATGGTACTGATTATCTTGTGGAAACTGTTGATGTTTCGGAGGTAGTACAAGGGCTGAGCTCTGATTGCGTAGACGTTTCTGATACTTTACGCGGACGTTTAAGACCTGTGCCGCCGAAGCTGGAAGTTGATCGATTAAACCTTGCATATGGACTCTGCGTCGATGTATTTATCGGTGAAGCTTGGTGGGAAGGTGTGCTTTTCGACCACGAAATCGGTTCCGAGGAAAGGAGAGTGTTTTTCCCTGATTTGGGTGATGAAATGAATGCTGGTCTTCAATCTTTACGTATCACTCAGGATTGGAATGAGGTTACAGAGACATGGGAGTGTCGTGGGAGATGGGTGTTTCTTGATTTGGTTGAGAAGTATAGAGAAGATAACTACCTCCCGGTTTCGGTAAAGCAACTTTGGTATGACATACGGGACAGGATTGGTTTTGCGAGGATCCGGGAATGGACTTGCTCCACTGGGCATTTATGGGAAGATTTGATGCTGGAGGTTATCTATGATAATCTTAAAATCACCATAAATCAGTTTCTTCATGATTATGATGCTGATAGATATCCACACCAAGAGTTCGAGCTCTTAAAAGAAGCCTCTCAAGCGGTTAGTGAGACCAATGCTTGTCCCAGTGGTGTGGTAGTGATTGCTCCACAAGAACAACAGTTTTCCTGCATTGACAAAGATTACAAACCAGCGAGCCAGAGATGCCTGACCTTGTCTGTCTTTACTTCTGTTTCTGGCGTAAGGTCGGAGGAGAGTTACATCAATAGGGTAACAGAATCTTCTAGCAAGAAATCTACTGCCGATCATAAAAAGATGATACTACCCAAGAAATCTGGAAACTGGCAACCTATTGATTGTGTTGCTAAATCATGCCCACAAGCTGTATCGAGCTATATTAGAACAACGTCACAGAATGTTGCTATACATGTCAAGAAGCATCTTAAGTATATGGGATGGACTATAGAACAAATGGTAGATGAATCTGGAAAGCAAAGGTTTCGCTACATCTCACCAGATGGAAAGCTAACGGAGCAATCCCTTCGTCAAGTATGTTTCATATTGAAAAAACGTGATGAATCCCCGACTCCTCCGAGGATGGATAAGCCTCTTTCTCTGCCTTGTGAAAACTGGGCGTGTAACACCCAGGAGATGAGGAGCATTGTTTTGGCTTTGCCTGCTTATAATAGAAGTGTCGCTCATGGTGATGGAAGGAAGGCGTCTGCTGAATCCTTGCTTGAGTGTGAAACGCAAGGAAAAGAGGAGGTCTTCAAGAGAGAAAGCCGCAATATCTATCCTAGTTATGCCATCACGGCTCATAAAAGAACACTCTGTGTTAGGCTGGAGCCACAAACGAAAACTCAAGGGTTCGCAAGGTTAAAAAATAAGCCTAAACAGAAACGAGTAGTTGGTTTTCGAAATGTCAATCTGAGCGTGAGAAGGGGGCAAACTTCACGAATGTTAATGGATATCAAGAATCGAGTATTTGGTCGTGGTAAAACCCGTGTGTCAAGATCAAGCAACAGAGTGCCGCGAGTAATAACTCCCATCTCCAGACATCATAGTCCACGTAGTATTCTTTCCTGGCTCATCGACAACAATGTGGTTCTACCAAGGGAAAATATACGGTGCTGTAACCAAAAGGATCACACTGTGAGAAAAGAGGGGAAACTAACTCGTGAGGGTATAAAATGCAGTTGTTGCCGTAGAATTTTCACCATAAGTGGCTTTGAAGTTCATGCTGATGGTGGATCCTGCAGAGCAGCAGCCAATATCTTCCTGGACGATGGAAGATCTCTTTTAGAATGCCAAGTAGAAGCCTATAAAACAAGAAAGAAAATACAACCACCTGATATTCTGAGGATGAAATTGCGTCAAGGGGAGAACGATACAGTTTGCTCCGTTTGTCATTATGGCGGGAAGCTGATTCTTTGTGATGGATGTCCATCAGCTTTCCATCCAAATTGTCTTGGGCTGGAGGTTTTATCTTTTTCACCAATATTCACTAAGACCTTATGGAAATTTCACAGCTTTTTTTACTCGTGGTTTCTTAACACGTTATCGTTGGAATTTTGTAGGACGTTCCAGATGGTGACTGGTTCTGCGCATCATGTTGTTGTGGTGCCTGTGGACAATCCATTCTCAAGGATACTAGCAAATATGCCAAGGAGGAAAGGTTTATCAGTTGCAAGCAATGTGAACTTAAATGTATGGACTTCTTCCCCATGCTAATACTAAGGGTCAACAGAATATTTGAATGATTTAAAGTTTTGATTTCTATGTGTTTCATATAGATCACCCTAGCTGCCTGCGTTATGATGGTGCCGGTGATTCATTGGATACATTCTTGGGGGAAAAGTGGTTTTGCAGCAAGGACTGTGAAAAGGTACATAAATCCAGATCCCATTTTCCATTCGTGTTTGTTAACAGCCATCAGAAAACTAACTAAGCAGCCAAAGTAAATAACTGCAGCAGTTGTGATAATTTATTGCATGTCATACTCAGCATTGCTCTTACGTAAAAAATGTTAATCCAGATATTTGTAAATCTCGGTGAGCTTATTGGAAAACCGAGAGAGGTGGGCGTGGAGAAGAATTTAACTTGGAGACTGTTGCAGTCCTTGGAACCAGATACAGTTGGGACTGACGCTTCTAAAATTGAGGCAGTGGCAGAAAATCATTGCAAGCTCAGTGTTGCTCTTGACGTGATGCATGAACTCTTCGAGCCAGTGAAAAGACCTCATGGTGCGGGAGATCTTGCTGAAGATGTTATTTTTAGCAGATGGTAAGAGACAAACAAAGAATACCATAAACTATTCCATTTAAAAGCCTTCTATTACATTCCTTCGCATCAGACTCCCTAACTCTAAGAAAACTGCAGGTCAAAATATAAACGTTTGAACTTCAGTGGATTTTACACGGTACTTCTAGAAAAGAACGACGAATTGGTTACTGTGGCTACTGTCAGGTAGGTTTCATAAAGCTTACATTGTCTCTTAAGGTTACGGAAACTCTAGAATTTTGTATTTGGCCCTAGCCTGACTTGTTCTTTTTGTTCTCTTTTAAGAATTTTTGGGAAAAAGGTTGCAGAAATGCCCTTCATTGGTACTAGGTTCCAGCATCGCCAGCTCGGGATGTGCCGGGTTTTGATGAATGAACTCGAAAAGGTGTTTTACTATTGAATTCTTCACTTGCCCTTTCGGCTCAAGAAGCTTATTTTGCTTATCCTGAAGACCTCTAACTGTTCTCTTGAAAATGCTGTGTTCTCCAGGTGCTCATTGGCTTGGGAGTTGAGAGGCTGGTTCTGCCTGCAGTTCCATGCGTGCTGAACACATGGACTAACTCATTTGGGTTTACAAAAATGAAAATCTCCGAAAGGAAAGACTTTCTGCAATTTACCTTCTTGGAATTCGGACGAACACTATTGTGCCAGAAGATCTTGATCAAGAGCAACGTGGCAGATCCAATTCCAAGTACAGGTTAGCCCTCAATGTTTCCTATGTTATCATTAAAGAAGGTAAACTGTCAAACTCAGTCATCTTGAATAAGGTTTTAAACTTCAGATCTTTATTATCATGCAGTGTCTCTGGGTGAACCACACTGTGACATGATCAGGATTGAAGACAATTCTGCTTCTGATGATAGATCAGAGGTGCATCAGGCAGAACAACAACTTGAGGAGTCTAGCTCCACGAAAAATCCATCAGAGTATGTTGTTCAGACTCTCACTCCTCTCGATTACTAATCCAAAAACACCAATAACGAGAAAAAAACATGAAAACGAAAACTTGATGCGTAAATGTCTTACATGGGTCTGAGCAGTATCCAAGATAAAAGACTTCGAATAGAGAAATCTAGAGGTTAAAAATAAGAGAGTCCATGAAAGTAAGGATCCTTAACATGGTGGCATTGTTGTGCCTTTGATGCTTTGCACGGCTCTGTGATATAACTGTAACTAGAGTAAACCCATGAGTTATAAGAGGACAAGTACAGATTGAGAAACAATGTTCTAGAGATCTCGACTATTATTGGCAACTAGTTGAGCCCATAGATGATGAATCTGTATATGACTAGAAAATTCATGAATCTTATTAGTGTTGATAGGTTCATACAATTTTTTAATCTATTTTTTGTCGTTTTTTCAGGGAAATAAAAACAAATCAGGAGAGGTTGTTGAAAGAGAACCGTATTCTAAAGTGTTACACACGAAGAAGGACAAAATGTATGAGGTTAACATGACGTATGAACAACACTTGAGGGTCCAAGGAGAGCATTTCCACGAGTTTTGTTCAGAATCTTCGGATATCAAAGGTTAAGATTTGACGATTAATGTTTGGTGTAGTAAATCTTGAGTTGGGTGCTTGACACAACCCAAAGGTGTCGAAATGTAAAAAATTAAATAAAACAAATTTAAAGAAACGAAGGAACAAATGCTTACCTCTCTTCTGACATTTTATGTATGAAGTTGGGGAAAGAGGAAGCATATGTAAGTAAGCAAAGTATTCTTTGCCTTTGTGATCATCATATATATTTTAATTTAATAAAATTATTGTAGATTTATTGCTTCCAATGATTTATCGTGGATTCGTTTATAAATCTAACTAATCGTGTGAACATGCCAGAACAAAAGCCCGTTGTTTTTTTAGCAATGTTTTTGATTTCGTCTCGAAGGTTATATATATATATATTTTAATTTGTCAGCGAATATTATAAATTTTGAAATTTGTAAAATATTTACACAAGTAAGAGGACCCACGTGAACACCCATGCCCATTTACACAGAGACACCGATAAATGGATCCAAAAAATTTCTTAAGATATTTTCTCTCTCAATTATTTTACAGCTTTTTTTTTCTTTTTGGGTGGGTGTTGTGTTCGGAAATCTCTCCTTTTTTTTGGGTTCCGTTAAAGCAAGGATGAGTTTTCTTCTTCGCATCTCAGTCTCCGCCAATTTATTTCTTGTTCTATTAGTGCTTCAGCAAGAACCATCTTCTTCAGCCATTATACTGAGCTTGAAGAAACGCCATGGGAGCAGCAGCAGCAGCAGCGGCAGCAACCAATACAGCTCGAGCAGACCATCGTCTTTCCAAGGGAACAGGAGCACGTGCTCTCTCTTCCTCGGCACGTGGGTCCGCGACGACTCTTATCCTCTCTACAAACCGGCGGATTGCCCCGCCGTCGTCGAGCCTGAGTTCGATTGCCAGATGTACGGACGTCCCGACTCCGACTACCTCAAGTATCGATGGCAGCCCCAGAATTGCAACTTACCCACGTATGTATATATATACTCCTCTTCTCCTTTCTGGGTTTATCCAAGCTGCTCAATTTCGTCACCAATTTCATCAGTTTCTTGTGTCGTGTTATTCGTGAGATTTTCATATGAGACAGTAGCCCATTGCGAGATTCTAAGTGTTTTAGTTTTTGCTCTTCAAAAATATAACTTTTTGGATTATGTGTTAGTTAAATTGTTAACGAAATGATTGGTGATTTAGGTTCAATGGTGCTGAGTTTCTGTTGAAAATGAAGGGCAAGACAATAATGTTTGCGGGCGATTCACTGGGGAAGAATCCTGTCTCTTATACACATCTAGATGTGTATAAGAGACAGGTGAGAAAAGAGGGGAAACTAACTCGTGAGGGTGTAAACTGCAGTTGTTGCCGTAGAATTTTCACCATAAGTGGCTTTGAAGCTCATGCTGATGGTGGATCCTGCAGAGCAGCAGCCAATATCTTCCTGGACNTTACTCAAAAGTTAGTTCAATCAAATCACAGTTTTTTGTCCTGAAATCACTTGTATATAATATCATCAGCCCGAGTGACTGGGCGCCATCATCGTCTTCGGGATCCAAGAACTGCTACGGAGAGACAGAGCCGATCACAGGAGCGGCTTATCCAGTGAGTTCTTACACAGATCAGCTAAGATCAGTGATCGTTGAAGTGCTTCACGGGATGCACAATCCGGCTTTACTTCTCGACATTACGCTCCTCTCTTCCCTCAGAAAAGACGGTCACCCTTCTGTCTACAGCGGTCTCATCAGCGGTTCGCAGCGGTCTAAACCAGACCAGTCTGCAGATTGTAGCCATTGGTGCTTGCCTGGTCTCCCTGATACTTGGAATCAGTTGTTGTATACGATTCTCTTCTATTAGCTTTTTCTTTCTTCCTTCTATCAATTCATTCGGTAGGAATTTTTCTAACGCATTCCAGGAGAATCCTAAGTTTACGGATGCATTCAATTGTAGAAACACATTTGAGGCACATTTTCTTTCTAATGATTATAAATTTTATTTCATGCAACACAGTTGTTGTTTAGCATTTTGATATTGGTCGTTTATTTAGCCCTCAATTTGTTGAATAACCATAAGAAAAACAAAAATTAACAAACTAACCAAATGATTAGAGAGAGATAGAGAGAGATAAAGAGAGAAAAAGAGGGGTTTTTGGTTAATTTGTAAGTTTTTGTTTTTCTTATGGTTATAGAGTTAATTTTCCTAACCAAAAATAAACGACCAAACAAACATTTCAGTCTTGTACGTATGTATGTTGTAATCTCGGGCTTCGTACTTTTACTTTATTGGGCTTGTTAAAAAATACACTCAAATGGGCTTACTGAAAACCTTTTTAGGGTTTTCCCAACAGCAAGCAGTGTCAAAGATCCTCAGCCGTTCATCAACTTTCCTAAGACTCGCATCTCCACCGTCGATCCCGCCTAAACCCTCTTTATAACGAAATCGATTAATGCTTTCAACTCCATAGTCGATTTCTAGGGTTGTAGCCGCAGCAGTTGAAACTCGATTACCTGTGAATTTTTTTTATTATCCTGAATTTTTCATAGTTTTTGGGTTTTCTCTTTGTTAGTAGATCTGAAATCTCCTGTTAATTTTTTTTTTCTTCTCGATTTCGGAATTGGAATTTGGCTTCATCAGATAGTCTATGTGGATTTGTTCGTTCCCATACGATTCGTTCCCTTGAAGCAATACCAATCGTGCTGCCCTCTTTTTTTAAATACTATCCCTAATCATTCCAGCATCATGCTGTTAATTCTAGTATGATGCCGATTCGGGAGCATATCTTGAGCAGCTACATATCTTTTTAGGACCTAATATCTGTTGTTACTTATATTCTGGAAGAACAGTGATGAGTCAATTTACAGACCTGTAATGATTGCGGTAATGATCGCATTTCATTATGAACATCTAAGGGACTGAGTTCTTCTTTCTAATTCTCTCTTTGTTTGTTAATCTGATAAGATGCCGATGAAGATTAGATATAATGGTTTGCTGAAATTTCAAATAGAGTGTTGAAATAATATCTTATTGACTAGGACGGTCTGAGGCTTCTGTCTGTTTTTTTTTTTTAATAACATTTTGGTTTTGGCTTTTCATTGAGAGAGATTCAGAAGGATGTATTGAGATTTGGTTTTGGATGATGAGAACAAAAATAATACAGTTATCCCTGGCTGAGGATTTAATCCCGTTGATGATTTATTTGTAATCTGACACAACACATACCAAGTAATAACAATTTGACTTGTTGACAATTCGTTTGATTAGAGATTCAAATGAATCGACACAACTAGTAACAGTCTAAATGATTTTAATACGACGAGTTTGTAATTGTAATTGTTAGCTTGACTGTTGAAACATTAAACGCAGCCCCTCGTCTTCATCTGTAATCTTTGAACAGATAACCTTGGCAAAGAAAGTATAAAATGAAAAACATACACGAGGGAACTTTAGATTAATAATCTTAACAATTGAATTGCGTTGTCATTTGATTCACACACATCTCTCTATCCATTATACAAGGATGACAAAACGGAACAGGCTTTTATTGTTTAGTTGTTGGATTTGTGGCTGTCATGGTCGAGCCCGCAGGACAGAGGAGTGCACGAGCCCCTGAGACGATGTCGTATCAGTTTCGTTATATTACATTTCAATGATTTCACACAAATTTTTTTTTTCCTGTATGTACGTTTTGATAATATCTTTATGACTTGAAATAGTATTGACAGATATTGAAATCTAGTTTCTAGATTTTATCTTCTAAAATATACTAAACGTTACCGACAACTAACACGTGTCTTTTACGTAGAATATGTTAAGATCATAGCAACGGTACTTTGACGAGAAGCTAACAAGTGTATACAACAATTCAATAAAAGAAAAAAAAAAAACAACTCTTTATTGCAGTTTTGAAATTTATATTTGAATGTGAAACACGTTCCCAAATTCTATTACCGATTGTACCTTTCTTAGTAAATGACTAACTACTTATATGTTCTGTTCGGAAATTTCAAAATAAAGTACAATTCTTGTCTATAAACCGACTCTTGAATGAATGCCAATGTTGAAAGATGACAGAAAATTCAAAGCATATTTTAAAGTATATCCATTTGTAAATAATCCAAGTCAGACTCAAGACTCCTACATGCATATATACACACACTTTTCGGTTCGTCAAATAAGATCCGGTCAAAAATTTAGTCATGGTGAACGACGTTAGCAATTCAAAGATCTCTTCTTCTTCTTCCTCTTGGTGGTTCAGAGGCAAGGTCATAGGCAGAGGCTGCTTCGGAACCGTTAATCTCGCCTTCGACAAATCCGACGGCAACCACATATTCGCTGTCAAATCCGTTGATAGTGCCACGTGTATCCCACGTCAGCTTGAGTCGTTGGAAAACGAAATTCGTATCCTCCGTTCTGTTTCGTCACCGCACATCGTGAGGTTCCTCGGCGATGACGTGACCCGAGAAGGAAACGAGTCGTTCAGGAACCTTCATCTCGAGTACATGCCACGTGGAACTCTCGCTGACGTGGCGGGTCAACACCTTGAGGAACATCTGATCCGACGGCTCACGTGGTGCTTGGTCTCTGCGTTGAATCACTTGCACACGTGCGGCTTCGTCCACTGCGATGTGAAGGCAAGAAACGTTCTACTGGGAGAAGATCCGGGCTCGGCCAAGCTCGCGGATTTCGGTTCGGGTTTAGAGTTTCGACCCGGAAACGGATTCGGGTTCGAGGCTCAGATTCTGCCACGTGGTAGTCCTCTGTGGATGGCACCGGAGGTAATTCGCGGCGAATATCAAGGACCCGAGAGCGACGTGTGGTCTCTTGGATGTACGATCATTGAGATGGTCACCGGAAAACCGCCTTGGATTGACGGCGGCGCTGAAACCCTGAGAACGATCGGATTCCCCGAAGAGTTACCGAAAATTCCGGCGAGGTTATCGGAAACCGGGCGGAATTTTCTTGAAAAGTGTCTGAGAAGAGATCCGAGTGAGCGATGGTGCTGCGATCAGCTGTTGCAACACCCTTTCCTCTCTTGCTCGGCTGTATCGTTATCTCCGAGGCATGTATTCGACTGGGTCGACTCGGTATTAGAGGAAGGCGAAGAAGAAGCAGTGTTGAGTGAGCCAGTGTCCGAGTCGGATTCGATTTTCGCCAGGGACAGGGTCGGTCAATTAGCAGCGATGAGCAGAGGGGTAATTTGGGAATCTGATGGTTGGTTGATTGTTAGAGGTTCGGATTGTGAAGTGGAGGAGACAGGTCAGCTTGTTCCGGATTCTTCACGTACGGAACTCGTAATAACGGTGAGGAGGACAAGTGCATCGTACTTTTATCATCCGACGTGGCAAATACTTTGGGTGAAGATGATGACATTTTGCCCAAACAGCGTTAGATATCTGTCGTGGCGAAATTGTAAATATGTGAAAGCTAAACGTACGAACGTGAATGCGCCGCCGCAATGTTGCGGTTGCGGTGTGTCTCAAAACGTGGATTTGGCGGTCGCCGACCCACCGGTGATAGTCTCATGTAGTAGTACACTGTGTTGTGCCCAAATGTTCATAAATAAAATTATTTATTTTGGTATGATTTTTGTTCTCTCTATAACTTACACGCCCAAAATAGTTATAATCCAAGTACGTAATGATATATATTAGGCTAAGAGCAACGCTAATACAAAACTAATATGGTACAAGTCTCTCAATGCATACATAGTTTATTATATTTACTTTGTCTAGGAATATCTCACATCAATAAGAAACTATAAGACAGATATACAATGGGTATATATGTACTAAGAAAACCAAATACTTCATACACTTAATTATAATTTCATAAAATAACTTTTATTGGACTCATACTCATTTATCTGATTATCTCATGGTTTTTATTGTGTCCTCCTTATTTTGGATTCATATATACTCACATGTTTCGTATGGCACCCACACAATTATAAGTTGTACTAAAAAAATAAGTGATAATCGTCAAGATATAGCGAAAAACAAAAAAAAATCTATGACAGAAGGTAATGAAGATAAGCAAAATGTGTCACGGATGGAGATCCTTCGAGGGTATCTCTATCTTCTTTATTTATTTATTTTACCACTTTCGGTTCTCTTAAGAGTTAAGAGAATATATATTATTTAAATATTGTATAGTAGCTTTTATGTCTTTGTGGATAAATATTGTATAGTAACTAGTCAAGGACATTAGATAGACTTTATGGGTTTGGGACCTTTGGGTTTTAGGTTGTGGCATTCCTTAGCCACGAGGTCTTCTTCTCCTCTATAGTAGTATTACTATCATATTTATTTACCCCAACTATGCAACGCACTCTCATTGGTTCTTAATTCCGATTTAGTTTAGACCATGTTTCCTTCTGGATCACACACTTGAATAACGTTGACATTTGTATATAGTTGTATAGTTGTATTCAACGTTTTTTTTAAAAAATGATCCGGGAATAAGGACTGAAATTCGTAATTCCTTTGTATATTCAACACTGTTATTCAACATTAATTATTTCGTATTCAAAACTCATATGGCGTTTAGTTGACAATATGGTAGTTACTAACCCATATCAATTTTTGTTGATGTGAATTTGAAATGAGATTACAGAAATCTATATTTTTTTTTGTAAATAAGGAAGATGATTAACCAAATCACTACGAGCATACTACGAGGATACTGAAGAAAATTAAATCATATATATTGGAATCGTATGGAATTTTGTTTGTGCCTTAAAAATGTTTTTTCAAGATCTTATTTGTTATTTTCTCTAATAACCAAGAAGCTTTTAATCTTATGGTAACATTAGTCATTAGACCAGAGTAGAGGTAATCAGTCTCCTTCGTTGCCAATAATTATCTGCTATGTATGTGTCTGAATTTTTTAATGTTCTATGCATGCTATAATTGCATGATTGCCATTGCAAATTAGATATAAAAAGCTGTTAATTTTATGGGCCGTTAGTGGGCTGTAATGATTTTGAGGCTAAGGCCAAGTAGCCCAATAGATAATCTGAAGCCTAACTTTGATATAAAGTAAAAACCCTCGTTTCAGATTTATTTTCTGGTTCTCGAAACTTCTTCTCTTCCAAATCGAGTGAGCAAGTTGCAGAGAGTACACACACTTTTGACAGCTACACAGTAAGATGGCGAGCACTCAGCCAGAGCACGAACACCGCGAAGAGGAGGCCGAAGTCCACGAAGACGAGGACACCGGAGCTCAAGTTGCCCCGATCGTCAGGCTTGAAGAAGTTGCTGTCACCACCGGCGAGGAAGATGAAGACGCCGTCCTCGATCTGTATGTACTCACTCATTCTCTTATTCTGTTTGTTCCGATATCTCTTCCCTTGTTCTCTCTTGCTAGGTTCGTCTCCGATTTTGTGCTATCTCATCTGATCTTAATGTAGGAAATCGAAGTTGTATCGATTCGATAAAGATGGGAAACAATGGAAGGAGAGAGGAGCTGGAACTGTTAAGCTATTGAAGCACAAGCAGAGTGGCAAGGTTCGCCTTGTCATGAGACAATCTAAAACCCTAAAGATCTGCGCCAATCACCTCAGTAAGTGCGCTCTTTCTGTGCCTCTCTGATCTAGTTGTTTCGGGATAAACTTATGTATCCTATGTGTGTTCTCTGCAGTTTCGTCTGGGATGAGTGTTCAGGAACACAGTGGGAATGAAAAGTCGTGTTTATGGCACGCTACTGATTTTTCCGATGGCGAGTTGAAGGATGAGCTTTTCTGCGTTAGATTTGCATCAATCGAGAGTAAGTATACTTGTAGAATCCTGGGTTTTCTCATTAAGGTTTGAATGTACTGCCATCACTATTCTGTTCTGTGATCATTCACGGCTTACTTGTTTTCCCGTAGGAGTAATGTGGTCAGTTTTAGTGTTGGATATGTTCAAGTAGTAATTTGTGGTAGGCTGGTTAGCTGAATCAGCGAAGGTGGTTTTGAAACACCTCTCTCGAGACTCTGGTTGTGATGATTGAAGTCGCTGTCTTTAGCTGTGAAATGTGATTAGGAAGATCCTTATAGAGCGCTCGTGACTGAAATGAAAACACTAGTGCTTTTGTAGTAGCAGTACCTGGTATGTTGCCTCATGTTATAATTTCAAGAAAATGTATTGTTTCGACTACTTGTGGAAGTTTTAAATCTTTGATCAGTCTTACGCACTTAACATGGTGCCATTTTCCTCATCACAAAACGCACAGACATAATGGTTCTGTAATATGTAAGATGTTAAATAACTGCCATAATCGTATTTATGTTGACATAATCTGTAAGATGCTGGTACCTCTTGCTTTACTGTGAGGATTGAAAATTTCTATTAGAGTAGAAGAATGTCCTAGGTATCGTGCTGGGTGCATCGTCTCTTTGGTTTTACATTGTCAAGTTGCTAACTGCTGATAGTCTTGCATCAACAGATTGCAAAACGTTTATGGAGAAGTTCACTGAAATAGCTGAAAGCCAGCAAGGAGGGAAAGAGAGCACAGAGGGCGACGAGGCTGCTGGTTTACTTGAGAATCTTTCAGTTGAGGATAAGAAAAGTGAAGAGAAAGCCAAGGAGGAAGAAGAAGAAGAAAGCCCCGCAAAGGAAGAGAAGGAAACAAAGAAGGAGAAGGAAGAAGAGAAGAAAACGGAGGTGAGCACTTGATCAAATTAAGTTTGGTCATGGGGTTTTTGATTGTTTAGCTTTAGCATCACAATGATATGCTTTATTATATTATATTATATTATACTTGGCACTGAACATGATGGTTTGCTTCGAAAGGAGTCATTCCTTTGTCATCTCTCAAAGTTTGAGTCTTTGCCCTGTCTTAGAGAAGAGAATCTTATGATTTTGTTGCAAGTGTTTTGACTTTGTGTGGTCTCTTTACTGAGTCGTTTTTGGCTTAAGATATTAGTATTTGTCATCAAATTATTATTGTGGCTTTCAACTTTCTTTCAGACCATAAAGCTATTATTACCCTAAGAATAAATATCCACTTTGATTAGCAAAATAAATCATCCGAATTGGATCGACCAGCAGATTCCAATTCGTTATTTGTCGTCTTTGGTCGAAGCAAAAACATCTCAAAGCAAAGAAACTGGTTTGTGTTAATCTGGTAGTTCTAAAAAGTAAAAAACCTAATTAAGTTAATTTAGGGCCCAATAGATTGTATGGACCCTAAACCCAAAATACGAACGGCTCCACCACCAAAAAAAAAAAGAACACCATATTTTTGATCTTAAGCCCTTCTTCTCTTTCTCTCGCCTCACCATTTAATTTCTTCTGTCCACAAAAGCTATTAATAGGCCACTTTTGAGCTGTTCCTGCCTTGAATATCAAATTGCATCTTTTATGTCCGATTTTTACGTGCACTTGAATGCATTTTTATCTTCATAATACTACTCGTAAGTGGATGTGTGATAATGTTTATTAAAAGTTTGATGTAAGAGGTAAACAGTAAACTATTGTGTACATCCAATATTCCAATTGCACATGGTAGTAAAATATTATTCCTTTCTCAAGGGTGGGAAACATAAATCGGAACCGAACCAATATTCATCAATTCGAAACCGAATCGAATTTTTTTATACCAAATAAAATTTAATGGGTAAGATAAAGTTTGATAACCAAACTGAATAAATCAAAATCTATCAAACTAATATATTTTTTTAATCCAAAAGCAAAGCGAGCCAAACCGAATTAAGATACAATTTGGTTTTGGTTCCGGTCTTTCTAAGCCTGCGAGTTCGGTTTTTTTTATATTTCGGGTCGGATAATTCGGTTCTTTGGATAGTTAGGTTCTTCGGATAGTTTAGGTTTTAGAAATTCAACCGAAAATAACTGAAGTAAAATTTGGTTCGGTTCGGTTTGGATATCGAATAGTTCGGGTATTTTTGTTTTCTACCAAAACTAACCGAAACTTTTGGTTTTTGTAATAAAACAACCTTTCATTTTTTCAATATGAAAAAGTAAAAATCGGTTAAATTCAAATAAATTCTGATAAATTTGGCTAAATTCGGATAATTTGGTTTAATTATGTATAGTTTGGTATGATTCGGTTCGGTTTAATTTTGGTTAAAAAAAAATATAACCAAATCGAACCGAACCAAAAATCGAATTAGTTTTCAAATATGGTCGATCGGAACCGAAGTAGAACCGAGAATTCCCATGGCTAAGCCTTTCTATCAGAAACTAAAACATTATTTGATGTGAAGTGAATCGAAAAATTGAATGCCTAGAGCTAACTATTAACAATTTAACATGACAAAAAAACGAAAGAAAAGAAAATAGCTAGGTCAAAAAGAAGGAAAGAAGGCTAAATGCTTAGAAGTTGGAAAAAAAGAAAGGCTCAAAATAAGGAGTAGAGGTGCTGTTTGCAACTGCAACTGCAACCCTTATATTATGGGAAGAAGAGTGACTTTTTGGTCAATAAAGTTCTTAGACTCTAATAATCCCCTCACCTATCTACATTTATATCTATCTTATTATTTCCATGACTGCCATTTTCAAGGATTTGTCATTTTCTTACAACTATTGTCTAACAATTATTATGCCACTCAAGTACTCTACATACATTTTACATGTGAAATATTGCAACAAAAAACAAAAGGCTCTAATATTAAATGGACTCTAATATTAAATGGAAACATGTTTCGACCATCACTTAGCCGAAAATGAGGAAGAAGCATAATTCTACATCAGAAGTGAAAAGAATAATAATCATTCAAAAATTCATGGGGATATGTGTTCTTTTTGGGGTAAACTCCGTTGCCTTGACGAGTCATTTAATTTTAAAGACTAATTAACAAGTTTCGTCAAAGACCCTTCTCAGCTCCTCGTGGTTAGGTTCTGTGAACCTCGAATATATATTTACGCAGGTAAATATGAATATATGATATTATATAATATACTATTTTATCCAACGAGGAAACTATACATAAGAATGATTAATGGAGAAACGTGTAAAGATGTTTAGATGAAATTGCATACCGTTCCTCGTCTGCTACTTTTGCTTTATGTTCACGTAAAATCTCCCCATCTCTCCCTACTTGCCTTATTTTCTAAGCTATCTTTCATGCGACCTCCATGACCTACTTATCTTCTGTTATTTTATTTGATTATTTCTTCATTTTACGTTAGAACTTATTCTTGCGACTACAAATTTTCCGAGTCTTCCACGATTTTTTTTGTTGATGCTTCTATTTTTATTATGAAAATATAAGTGATAAGAAACAATACTAAACATCTCTTTTATAAAGAAAAAATCACGAGTAATTTAAATTCGTTCAAATGCATTTATTTGATCCATTTTTTCTACTAAATGACAATATAGGAGATTTCCTGATGTACTATTTTGTCTTCTGCTTAATGATAATGGATATGTTGAACACTTGAACCTAAATGTGAGTGTACATACTAAACACTATATAAATACTTATAAGAAATCGATATGTTTAGAATTTAGAAATTGATTCATAATAAATAGTTATAGGTTTTGATTGGTAACCAAAAACTTTACCGTAAAACTGCGATACAAGCGTTTTAATAGTTATCAATCACAAAAGCAGTACATAAAACGTTACTAACAGTATTACACTTAATTTTTTATACCGTTTTGACGTACAATTTTACAGTTTTCAACTATTTTATAACCACTTTATCACTGCAGCTTACTGTTAAAAGATTCAGCTTACCGATGAAAATCTACTGTTACTAATCTGACCCATAGAATATAGAGAGATATGCATAGAAAAATAAACCCCACCCGTCTTTTAAACTCACAACCTCCTCCACTCTATTATTTGGTTGCAACCACAACACACTAAAAGACAAAGGCCCACAACCTTTCATGCAAGTACTTGTACACATCACATTTCATCAATATTCCAAACCAAGATTATGCATGTAATCCACATATATAGATTAATAATACAATATGACTTACTTTTCGCAAGGATTTTTTGTTTCTTCGATATATTTTAAAGACGACAAATGGAAAGACAATTGGTTAGAGAATGAGTTAAAATCCTTTAAATATTTTAAAATTTTAAAAATTATATCCTTGACCAAATATCCTGATTATGTGGATTTGCATATAAATCAATGAAATTGACTAATATATGTATTTCATTTTGTTCTCAATACAATACACATTCGTCTTTTAATCGCATATTTTTTTTATAGCATTTATTTATACATAGTTTTGATTTTCCCTATACACTTCACTTTACACACGTATATAATTAACCCTCCAACGAAAAAAGAAATCATGAGCTGATCCGAGAGAGAAAAGGGAACTCTCCGAAACAAGAAGAAGAAGAAGGCTCAATGAGTGTGGGAAGCAATAATCTCTCGAGTTTCCTCAAAATCTTGTCTTCTTACAACTCCAACGTCCTCTTAGCTGCTCTCGTCTTCCTTCTCTTAATCGTCCTCTTCGTCTTGCTTCTCCATTTCTACGCCCGATTTTTCTGGTCACACTCCGACCAAGAATTCTCCGCCGCTCGACGCCGCCGGAGAAGAAGAAGAAACGGGAGAAGAACCGTCACAACGACAAGGATCATACCTTCTGTTCCACTGGGAGGTTTCGACGGTGGAGTTTCTGCTGCGGCTGCAACAAGCGATGACAAAGGTTTGGATTCTTCAGTGATTTCTTCGATTCCTCTGTTCGTTTACGAAGACGACGAGAAAGACGAAGAAGAAGGAGAAGAAGAAGAAGAGTGTGTGATATGTCTGGGTTTGTGGGAAGTGGGAGATTTCGGAAGAAAGTTGAGAAATTGCGGACATGGGTTTCACGTAGAGTGTATAGATATGTGGTTGTCTTCTCATTCTACTTGTCCTCTCTGTCGATCCCCTGTTCTCGCCGCCTCTGATCAAGATAACCTCAAGCCGGCCGTTAACGATGACGCCGTTTATAACGGTGTTAATGGTGTGGAAGAAGAAGAAGTAGTAGCAGCAGAGGTTATACTGCAATTGTTTCCTGCCGGAGATAATGAGAACGTCTCCGCCGGTGATCGGAGATTTTCACTGTCTCTTGCTGTGACGGAAGACAATTTCAAAACAGGGGTTGACGACGTAGACGGTAACGGCGTCGGAGAAGGAGAGGTTAGGATTGAAGTGCTTGATGAGGAGATCAACGGCGGAGGATCAAGAGGTGATCGGAGATCAACGTCTTCAATGACGTCATCAGCATCGAGTTCGTTGAAGAGGATGTTGAGTAGTAGAAGTAGATCGGAGTGTAGCAAGGTGTTCCCGTCGGCGACGCAAGATTCGTCATCGTAAACAAGTCATATATATATATATATATATATATAAAAAAAATAAAAAATCTTGTGAACAATTTTGGAAATGGAATATGAATAACCAAAAGCCTCGTTCGGTAAAAAAAAAGATGTATGTGTATACAAAAGAGGTAATCATCTATTTTTGATTAAGCTTCGGTTGAAGCTAATGATTATGATCACGACGTGGCTTTTGTCGATGTCATCAAATACTTCCGCAGGTAAAAGGCAAAATCTAAGTTCATGTATCTTATTTACCTTCTCATTTCAATTGGATCCCAAAATCTACATGCGAAAATGAAGAAACTAAGGATTTTTAAATAAATAAAAAATGAAAAAGCGTAGAAAGCGACAACAAAATGTGATAGAGAATCTCAGAGGGATACATCATCACTCACATCTCATTTGAGGTCAAAGCATCTACTGTTTTACTTATTGCTGCAAACTTTAAACTATGCTTTTGTATTTGCCATTATTCTTGGCCTCTTCTTCTAGCCTCCGTATCATTTCATATTCAGTAGGACACAATTCTTCGCAGTTTTATAAAAGACTAGTCATTTTCATGTACATACATCATCGAACTAAGAGATGGAGAAAACGAGTGATGAATTTGGAAAAAACGCTAACTTTCTAATGACCACAACATATAAACCTATGATATTTTAGTGTTCAATCAAAGCATGGTTTCCACATCAAATGAGCTGAGATGTTGTTTTCAAAGGCTGCTTTTTCGTTGATTACTATATCATTCTTTGTATTTATTTCTAGACATAACCCTGAAACCTCTCAAATTTCTTCAATCCAATTATTCCCAAAGACAAAAGCTAAACTATTCACTCTCAGTTAGAGAAGATAAGGTGCAGAGATAAAGAGTGGTCACACAGTGGGAAACCAAGAAGAGGCAAGAATCGATAGAGCCAGTGATGAGCTTGCTACGCTTTCCAACAGGGTGAACCTATTTTTTACACCCCTACTTTAATCAACTGTCTAACCTATAAAATATGTACAATACAGTACTTTACAACCCTCTAAATGAGACTTATACTGTTCGAACCTTCGACCTAGGGATATCTAATCAAAATGAATGTTTGGACCCATTGAGTAACATTCAATGCCTTCGAGAAGGTGTCACCAAAACTATAACCCATTTGGTTGAGGGTTCGATTAACTTTTGCTCAATCTATTGATGATTATTGACAATTGGGTGTTTATGTTGTTGCATTGAAGGAAAATGTTCAAGGAGTAATCAGAGCTGAAGACAAGGAGTTTGTGGTGTTGATAGAGTTGCTAACGATGCAAATGCTTAAACTAGATGAGATTGAGGCTGATGGAGAGCTTAAAGTGGAGAGGAAAAGAGGTGAATTGAAAGCTACTAACCTGTTTTTCCCCTGCCTCTTTTGTGAAAGCAAACAGTCAAATGATGTCTTTGAGTTTCTCCTTACAGGTATCTCGTGTCCAGAGCTTTGTGGAATCGTTGGACGTATTGAGGGTGAGAAACCGCGACATGAACCGCAGAGCAACCTCACAGGATTTGCTTTTGCCAAGGTCCGGAAGTCTGTGATTTATCTTCAGCTCCGAAAACTTCAACAATCATACCAACAACAGTGGGAACTGTTTGGTTGAGGATGCTACAAAGTTTCTCTGATGATAGTTTGTAAATTTCAACATGATGGTGTATTTATTAATATATATTGATACCAAAAGAGTCATTTCATTTCAATCTGTAGATTGACATGCCAAGGCTGTCAAGTTGGTGAAATAGCTACATTATGAACCTCAGCTACTTACTTTTCGATTTCTTCCTCTCTTTGTGCAACCTGAATATAAACCTATCAATACGATTTATACCAGTCTGGTGGCGTCAGTTACGAGCTACATTGCAGTTTAGCATAAGCCTCTCTCGTGTAGGTTGTGCTTCAATCTCCTTTCCCGTCCTCTCGAACTGTGCCATTTGAGCAGTCCTCACTTGCAACACCAGGTGATCCACTTGCTAACTGGTTCTCGCTACCAGAATTTGGATGAGGAGAATATCGTGGATTTGAGCTGCGTCGTGAGTTCCGGTTCTGGGCAGCCGTTGTGCTCCTGGTCGCCTTGGCACGAGCCTTTCTTCCCTGTTAGGCGATTGCCAAAAAAAAAAACAAAACAATTAAGGACCAGAGGCTCAAACAACACATTTTGGAATAGTATATCCCAAGGCCATAAGGAGGCATGCAATAGAGTAGATCACCTTCCCCATGCATTTTTCCAGATGAGGAGCAAACTGGTAAGTTTGTGATTACTCTACTCTCCGAAGAACAATCTTAAACTTCTGAATAGTACGATGACTTTATTGATTACGGAATCGAATACAAGGGAATCAAAGAGAAAGGTTGAGTATCGGAACTTCCCCAATCTGAGAATTCCGATCACTCCTCACGAATCCTCTAAACAGAGTATCGCCACAAGACTCACGTCTCACTTCTCTCTCACTCCAAAATAATCGATAATCCCAAACGTAAAAGAGTATCGAAGGTTATAAGCAGCAAAGAATAAACAACAAAGCCTCCAATAAGAAAAGAGTCTTTGATGAGCCAGCTCAGCATCTCCAACTTGTTCACACTCCTGACCCACCTTCTTCTTACGAACGTAGACTTGCTCAAGCTTATCACAAACCTTCCTGCAACGATTTGTCGCCCACAGTTCATGCAGTTAAACACTTCACTAGCTACAGCAGGGTGAGTCTGACCAAATATATCAACAACATATTTGGTGTTGGTTTCGAAGTTGTTGCTAGGATCAGCGACCTTAGCACGCGCTTCCACTGACAACCTCAACTCTTCTTCTACTACCTCCAAATCACGGTCAAGCCCTAGCCGTGCTATCCGGTGACACTCAGATGCTACATCAGCAATCACTGAGTCCACAAGATCAAGAAAAACCTGGGACGAAAGCTGCACACGAAATTCAAGACCAAGAAACGTAACTCAAACTTTAGTTTCACTAGGAAGTTACTTTCAAAAGGAGGAAAAGTTTTATATAGCTTTATAAACGAGAGTGCGGTGGATTCGACAAAATATTTTCCTATATTAGCATACATTCTTCACTGCCCGAGACTAGCTGATCAGAGTTACTAGTTTCCGATATTACTAATAGATCAAACAAAATACCGAATGATGCACAACGAGATTGATTGAATGCTTGAACTTACTTCATATTTTAGTAACGGTGTCAATTGTTGAAACAGTGTTTACTGGCAGATATATCCATAAACAGCAGATGAATTCATTGTCAGATGAGACTGAAATGTACAAATACCTGAGCATGGGAAGATTGATTATCCTCTGCGCCAGACATTGAATCCTCCAAATGCGAGATGCTCAAAAATGTCTGCGAAATACCAAAACCAAACGAAAATGAACAAATCGTCAAATGGTGACTACAATTAGAGACTTCATCCCCACCACGAGCCCTAGAAAAGCGTGTTTCCACAGAGATGAAGAAATCCGAATCGATGATCGAGAGGAGGTCACAAAATGCGATCCCTATCCACCAGATTCGCTTTGGAGGTTCGCAATTTCAATTTACAGAAAACGAAATCGCCATAGAATCAGAAAGCTTACAGTATACAGCCGAGTCGCGGCGGTGAACGGAGGGGAGAGAGAGAGAGAAAGTTTTCTCTCTGTGGTCTGTAAAACTTTTTACACTCGGCGAAAGAAACGACCAATCATGACTTGCCACGGCACGGAGGGAGCTAATTCAGTTAAACGGCAACCGTTTCTTATCTTCCCAAACAAAACGACAGGGTTTCCGTTTCACCGTGAAGGAAAGAAAAACCGCACTCTACGTAGTCGTAATTCGGGGATATAAAAATATAAAAAGCCCATCTCAAGGCCCATTCCAATATAGATCGGCTTTTCTCAAATGGTTTGGCACATTTTTTTCTGAAAAATCTTGACAGACAACGTTTTCTGTTTGGAGAATGCGTGAAGAAATATTAATAATTTTAATAAATGGACCAAATAAAATAGGAGTCGTGACTAAATTTTTGTTTTTTAGTTTAGAGAAGGGTAGAAGAAGAAGCAAAGAAACGTGAGGCACGTAAGGAAATTTCCGGGAAAGTCACGGAGCAGAGTGATGGGAGCCACACGAGAAGGATTTTTCATTAAAACGACGAAAACGACGTCGCGCTTAAGATATCATTCCGATGCCCATATGCAGCGCAATCATTCACGAACGTCGCAGTCTCGCTTTCTACATCAACCTTTATGCAAAAGTCCAACTAGCAATTATCTCCATAAATATAGATTTAAACTTTTATTTTCTTCTGTATCGTGTCATTTGATTAAAATATTCTCCCAAGTTGAATTTATATTTTTTAAGAAACAGAGAAAAAAAAAAAGAAACTCGGATAAAGAAAGGTTTCAAAGATGATGAATCTATAATTGAAGATAACCTGTAATGGTCACTTCGACGGAGGAGGCCCTGAGCCCTGAAGACGGCGAGCGACTTCCCATCACAAGAGACGGACACTACGCGATGCATGGTGAGATCTTGACGATAGTTCTTGTCATATGCTTCGCCGCCTTCCTCCTGTTCCTCGTGTTGCTTCCTTGTCTGAAACGCCGATACACTCACCAGTCCGACCTGTCAGAAGAATCTTCCTGGAGCGGAAGACTCAATCCCTCACCTGTTGTACGCAAACAATCCATTCCGAAATAGCCGAAATAGCCCAAACAACAAACAAGCATGTATTGAGTTTCTAGTACAAATTGTAGAAGCGTCTGTTAGTCATCATATCTCTCACTACATTACAACATTGTACCCAACTGCAGTTGCAGCTGAAAAAATAAGATCGTGGACAGCAACAACAATATATGAGATTTTCCACTAAGATGGGAACTACGAATGTAATTTTACTCCATAGAGGCAATCAAGCTCGACTCTGTATTTGATGATACAGGACAACGAGAGTCNAGGAAGTTACTTTCAAAAGGAGGAAAAGTTTTATATAGCTTTATAAACGAGAGTGCGGTGGATTCGACAAAATATTTTCCTATATTAGCATACATTCTTCACTGCCCGAGACTAGCTGATCAGAGTTACTAGTTTCCGATATTACTAATAGATCAAACAAAATACCGAATGATGCACAACGAGATTGATTGAATGCTTGAACTTACTTCATATTTTAGTAACGGTGTCAATTGTTGAAACAGTGTTTACTGGCAGATATATCCATAAACAGCAGATGAATTCATTGTCAGATGAGACTGAAATGTACAAATACCTGAGCATGGGAAGATTGATTATCCTCTGCGCCAGACATTGAATCCTCCAAATGCGAGATGCTCAAAAATGTCTGCGAAATACCAAAACCAAACGAAAATGAACAAATCGTCAAATGGTGACTACAATTAGAGACTTCATCCCCACCACGAGCCCTAGAAAAGCGTGTTTCCACAGAGATGAAGAAATCCGAATCGATGATCGAGAGGAGGTCACAAAATGCGATCCCTATCCACCAGATTCGCTTTGGAGGTTCGCAATTTCAATTTACAGAAAACGAAATCGCCATAGAATCAGAAAGCTTACAGTATACAGCCGAGTCGCGGCGGTGAACGGAGGGGAGAGAGAGAGAGAAAGTTTTCTCTCTGTGGTCTGTAAAACTTTTTACACTCGGCGAAAGAAACGACCAATCATGACTTGCCACGGCACGGAGGGAGCTAATTCAGTTAAACGGCAACCGTTTCTTATCTTCCCAAACAAAACGACAGGGTTTCCGTTTCACCGTGAAGGAAAGAAAAACCGCACTCTACGTAGTCGTAATTCGGGGATATAAAAATATAAAAAGCCCATCTCAAGGCCCATTCCAATATAGATCGGCTTTTCTCAAATGGTTTGGCACATTTTTTTCTGAAAAATCTTGACAGACAACGTTTTCTGTTTGGAGAATGCGTGAAGAAATATTAATAATTTTAATAAATGGACCAAATAAAATAGGAGTCGTGACTAAATTTTTGTTTTTTAGTTTAGAGAAGGGTAGAAGAAGAAGCAAAGAAACGTGAGGCACGTAAGGAAATTTCCGGGAAAGTCACGGAGCAGAGTGATGGGAGCCACACGAGAAGGATTTTTCATTAAAACGACGAAAACGACGTCGCGCTTAAGATATCATTCCGATGCCCATATGCAGCGCAATCATTCACGAACGTCGCAGTCTCGCTTTCTACATCAACCTTTATGCAAAAGTCCAACTAGCAATTATCTCCATAAATATAGATTTAAACTTTTATTTTCTTCTGTATCGTGTCATTTGATTAAAATATTCTCCCAAGTTGAATTTATATTTTTTAAGAAACAGAGAAAAAAAAAAAGAAACTCGGATAAAGAAAGGTTTCAAAGATGATGAATCTATAATTGAAGATAACCTGTAATGGTCACTTCGACGGAGGAGGCCCTGAGCCCTGAAGACGGCGAGCGACTTCCCATCACAAGAGACGGACACTACGCGATGCATGGTGAGATCTTGACGATAGTTCTTGTCATATGCTTCGCCGCCTTCCTCCTGTTCCTCGTGTTGCTTCCTTGTCTGAAACGCCGATACACTCACCAGTCCGACCTGTCAGAAGAATCTTCCTGGAGCGGAAGACTCAATCCCTCACCTGTTGTACGCAAACAATCCATTCCGAAATAGCCGAAATAGCCCAAACAACAAACAAGCATGTATTGAGTTTCTAGTACAAATTGTAGAAGCGTCTGTTAGTCATCATATCTCTCACTACATTACAACATTGTACCCAACTGCAGTTGCAGCTGAAAAAATAAGATCGTGGACAGCAACAACAATATATGAGATTTTCCACTAAGATGGGAACTACGAATGTAATTTTACTCCATAGAGGCAATCAAGCTCGACTCTGTATTTGATGATACAGGACAACGAGAGTCGGTGCGATTATTAGAAGAGTAGAGTACCGACCAAGGCAGAGGTTAAGGAAATGGTGAGATTGTCGTCAATGTCGGTGCTTATTGGGAGTGATTCCACAATAGTCGATGCTATAGAGATGATCAAGAAACGAAGAATCATATCCACTCCGCTATCCTTGATGTAACCAAATGAAGCAAAGTAGTACATATATCCGACAGATGCTAAGAAGCCGGCGATTGCCATCCCAATGCTACCAGCTACTGATTTGTTTCTGTTGTAAGGAAGCTTCTCTGTTCCGAGCCGCCTCCCCACGATGTCAGCCATACCTTTTTAACATGAAGCGAGGGAACAGGAGTGTGTATAAGACTCATCATCCAGTGGAATCATCATTTTGCTAATACAAAAGTTGCTAATATTATTACTGTATCAAACCAAAGCTAATCGTACGTACCATCTCCTGCGCAGAGGTTGCATATCACTGCGATCGCGATTGGGGATGTTTTCCAGTAGAAGATACAGGCCGATGTGATTGACAGTGCATAATAAAGCGGTCCCTTAAGTAGTTCCCTGATGCAGAGCGCGACTATAGACACTTTGTGAAGTGACAAAAAAAAGGTGATATATTACACAGAGAAACCAAACCTTGATCCTATAAACCAAGATTACTAAGAGAGCGACTATAGACAATTTTGTGATCGACTTTAGGCCAAATACTAAGTACGTGACAGGTACTGTATACAATTCAGCTACCTGCGGTCTCCGTGTCTGCTCATTGACTTGATCGTTCCTTCGTCTTGGTACACTCCAAGCCCCAGGAGCAGCATCCTTATTATATTGAGTCCAGGTACAAGAGAAGCGAAAAGCGCTCCTTGGAGTCCATTACTGAAATAATTGGTATTTGAGTTAACTGGTGAAGCAGAAGAGCCAAAACTGCTCAGTCAAATTCGGTCCTTTGAATAGGTATTACCTGAATAGTGGCCAGCAAAGCATAAAAACTAGCCCAATATTTATATGCACGAGCTTCCGGATGAGTTTCTGAAAAGCAAGACAAGGCACCAATGATTTTAAGTAGGTCAGAGTGACATATGCTAAACCAATTCCTTACTCAGAAAGCCATGAAGACTCATACAAGAAATTAAGAAGCTAACTATTCTTCATCTATCCTACAATATGAAGACTCGTACAAGAAATTATCCTCTTCCAAGTATATATAGCAAACAAATCGTGCAACATTTAATCCTACAAAATTTCATATATCAAATGTATATGGTTGAAGTTTCATTTTACGATGATATTGTGATTATACGCACGGGTTTCAAAAAAAAAATAAAAAAAAATATCATCCCCAATATGGTTTCTGATCAGTAGAGAACTTTTTTCTCTCTAATTTACCAGATTTGGGTTTACTTTCCCTTTCTCTTCACTGCAAGTTTATCAATACATTCTACCCAAATGCGTCTCCATTCACATTAGAAATTTCCTCGCCATTAATGCACAAAAGGCCACTACTCAGAGCTTATTATATCTGCTTTTACCAGGAATAGCAGATTCGAGCAAAATCCCAAAAAAATATTAAAAAAAAGTTATACAGATTCAAGAAATCGACGCCTGTATTCTACGTGTAAGTGTACGTATGTGAATTGAATTTCTCGACCTGGTCGAAGATGCCGCGCTTGCCAATCTCTCCCCAGAAACCGAGGCACGAGAACGCGACGACGCTGGCGACTCCGGCAGCGCAGACATCTGATAGCACCGAGTTTNAAAAAAAATATCATCCCCAATATGGTTTCTGATCAGTAGAGAACTTTTTTCTCTCTAATTTACCAGATTTGGGTTTACTTTCCCTTTCTCTTCACTGCAAGTTTATCAATACATTCTACCCAAATGCGTCTCCATTCACATTAGAAATTTCCTCGCCATTAATGCACAAAAGGCCACTACTCAGAGCTTATTATATCTGCTTTTACCAGGAATAGCAGATTCGAGCAAAATCCCAAAAAAATATTAAAAAAAAGTTATACAGATTCAAGAAATCGACGCCTGTATTCTACGTGTAAGTGTACGTATGTGAATTGAATTTCTCGACCTGGTCGAAGATGCCGCGCTTGCCAATCTCTCCCCAGAAACCGAGGCACGAGAACGCGACGACGCTGGCGACTCCGGCAGCGCAGACATCTGATAGCACCGAGTTTCCCGGCAGCATCGCGGCGAGTGAAGGCGTTAGACGACTCCGAGGAGACCTGCGGGAATCAGTCGCCGGGAGCCTGGGGATTGATCTGAGGCTAGTGGCGATTCGAAGAGTCAGGAGCCGTGGAATCGGAGAGAAGAAGCAAGGGACGGCGAGGGACGAAGAAGAAGAGTCAACGAGAGGAGACAACGGAGAGCTTAGTAGCCATTTTCTGCAAACCAAACGAACAACCATCCTTTGGAATATCTTAATCGCATTAAATTTTCGACAGCATTTTGTTACTTACTACTTGTTACTAGTAGTACTCTGGTTGGTAGTTGTTGCTAACGCACAATTTGGTTTGATAAGATTTACTTCCTCAAAAGGATGAAAACTCGATATTTTGTTTTGCGTTGATCGCTTTTGTAAAAACTAATTAAAGGGTTGTTTTAATCATGGATATGGGAAGACATTAATCTTTCGTGTCTTTCGTGTTTTTATGAAATAAAATCAACCCGGTCCGGTGCGGTCAACCAGACGGACCACAATTTGTTATTATGGGCCTATTTTGGGCTTATATTTGCTAAATATGTCGGGACTGCTTGGACGACTTTAGATTCAGAAAATTCATGATTCTTTTCCTAAAATAATCATTTTTTTCAGGATTAATAATAATTCAGTCACGAAAACACATTTCGTTATTCTGCAAATATACGCATAATATTTGAAAAGCATAGAAACAGTGATTCAGATTCCCTCACATGGGTTGCCCGAGACACATGACCACACGTCTCTTCTTGCCTTTGTTAATTGGTTCTATTTCAATTTTACAACTATACCAAAAAAAAAATTTATATAAGTGGCTCATACCAGTTTAAACTTAATTTATTTCAAAGGTCTGGGATTTTTTTTGTTTTTAATATTTTTTGGGCATCAAATAATGCCAACCTAATCCTCAATTATTTCTCTGTTGACAAAGAAAACAAAAAAATCCTCAATTATTTTGCTATTTATCATGTATATCTTTTGAAAGTACACTTACATGTGTTTTCCAGGTAATGCGGACAAATAACATTAGAATTGGTTATAATCGTTTGATCCTTGATGTTAATTTGAATTGTGTGACCAGCAAAAATGATTTTCCAAATGTTTAAATTAATTTGATCCTTGATGTTAATATGTCATATATAAACCAAGACCACTTATTTGCTTGTCAGTTAAATCACAACTAATCTACCAAGAAAAAAACAACTATCTCGTTGACTAAATAAATAGGTAACAACACTCTTAAAATGTTAATTTGAATTGATGATACACGAATGTAGGAGATCGCTGATAAGGACCACATACCTAGTTAACCAACCAATTTTGGCATCACATCAACCATGGCGTTGGATATTATTATTTAGAGAGGCTTATTTAAATCACAACTAAACGAACCAACCGTCCTATCTATTTATTTTTTCTTTTAAACTGTGTCTATGGTGCAATATATTACATCATCATTTCTAATATATATTTATAATTAAAAAAAAACTTAAAATAATAGGAATGATGATTTGACATCTGTGGTTCACACAAAAAAAATGTATCGGAATCAAATAATCATTCTATTCAATAGTTAGATGTACATTGATCATGAGAATATAGCAAAAGTGAATAGTAATATCAACGATGATTACTATTCATTGATACTCCATCTCATGATTATCAAAGTTGCTTAATCTAGTGGTATTATTGGTTATAGAACGTGTTACCCTATAAACATATTTCAATAAACCGAATATTCACAGAACAGCCATATATATTGTTAGATAATGATTCAACATTGATGGAGCTAGAAGAAGAAGCTTGAAGACTGAAGAGTGCTTTTACGCTAAGTGTGGTAAACACTGTGGCTGAGCAAGAGGGTCTTACAAAAGACCAGTTAGCAGGAGCACGTGAGATACATGTGCAAGGACTAATAGTTGACTTCTTTATAAGGCACAAAAGTCTAAATCTATTGGTCAAGTGAGAGAGAGACGAGAACGTCTTCTTCCTCGTATCTTCTTCTTCGGAGCTTAGAGAGAGAGAGAAAGAGAGAGACTTAGAGAGAAAAGACAGAGAGATTTATATTCTTGGGGTCTTCTCTTCTTCTCGATTCTTCTTTCTTGTAAAACCGATTGGTTTGTAATCGGTGGTGAGTGATCTTCGTGTAGAAACCAGTCGGAGGTGATTTCCGATGACATTTATCCAACTTGGGGATCGAAAGATCCTAACCGGACGTAGCGGTTTTAACACCGTGAACCGAGTCAAAGTGGGTGTTGTGTTCTTGGTTGATTTGAGTCTAGAATCGTGAATTGGGATGAATCGATGGGATTGATTATGCAACAAGTGGTATCAGAGCTCAGGTTCTTCGATTCAAGGCTTCAATGGCGATGGAGTAAACTCAAGGAAGAAGAAGATGGCGTCTGGTTACTGTTGAAGACGCTGAAATTGGATAAAGGAAGATTCTTGAAGAAATCTAATCGGATAAGAAGATTTCAAGTTTCATGAAATTGGAAGAATCTGTAAGTTAATTTCTCCAATGGTTCGTGAGTTATCTGTTGTGAGTTCTGGTTCTAAAGACTCACATGAGAAGATGGTGATGTACACGAATGGATTAGAGATTGAAGAAAGAATGATCATCAAGAGATTTGTTCTTGGTTTGTATTTTGAAGAAATCGGTTTGAGGTTGTTGTGATGTAGAAGTTTCTGCAGTTGCTGTTCGATTCAAATCAGAGAGGTTTTAGTTCTGGGTTAGCGACTAAAGGTCTCGGTACTCAGAATCGGGTTACCAACCTCAAAGGCTCAAATCGTTGTCACTTGATTTTTGCTTCCGCTGCGTCATAAAGGTAAATTTTGTGATACTCGTATGGTTTTTTTGTTTCTGGTCATCCATGTTCGGCATCGTTGAAGGATTGAAAACTGGTTAGTTCACATGGATTGCATTCGTTCTTTGCAAAAGAATGGCCAAGGTTCAGATCTGGTGTCAGATTGTAGGTTGGTCAAATCTGTTTGTTTGAGTTAGATGCAATGTGGTTCTAGAATGGTTAAGAGAATTGCAGTTGGTGGCACATGTGGATCTCAGGTCTAGGGGACGCCTTAGAAGTTGGATTGGTATGTGAGTCTGCTGTTATTTGAAGATTGGTTGAGATTTCATGATTCATGGGTAAGAGAGTTGCTGGTGGATGAAGAGACAAGTTCAGAAATCTGTGGGTAATACGACAGGTTAAGAATTATGAGGAAAATCAGCGTGGTTCAGTTTTGAGAGGTTTTGTTTACAAGGGCCAGTCTTGGAAGAATGAGTTTAGATTCCTGTGAATCTAAGAAGCTTAGGTTTGATGATCAAAGGGCAAAGCAGATCATCGTGGAGCTTGTTGCAGTCTAGGAGATCCAAAAGAGAATGGATTAGATTGCATTTTTGTTGTGATCTGTTCAGTGGCAAATGTTTGCTGAGTTGATGGGTTCAGGTGTAACAACAAATGGGTATTTTTTCCCTGACATGGACTATCCAAAGATTATAAAAGAGGAAAGCAAAGAGTGTCATCAAATTCAAGAAGAAGCTAGTTGGAGCAAAGCTAAAGCGTGACAATAACAAGTTGTAGCAGTTTGCAGGATCAATAGTAGCTCTTGTGGGAATAGAAGCAAGAAGCTATTGTTAATGTCTGGAAATAGTTGAACGTGTGCTCAGGTCAAAGCTGCTGTGACACAAAGAAGATGTGTCATATCTTGGCTGGAATGATGATAGACTCTTAGTGAAAACTGATGGGAAAATCAGTGTTGTAGAAACCAAGTTTGATTAAATGGTTTCTTATTCTTATGACTCAAAAGACATGAGTATAAGAGTGGTGGATAAGCTGGTTATAGGAGAGAGCTCAGATGTGGAAGACTCAAGGTTTCAAGGTCTGCTTAATGTGAGATTTTCTACAAGTGAAAATGGTGAAGTTCAAGAGATGTTTGCAGAAGACATAAGTTCTGATTGGTTCAAGTCAGAATGTGGTGAGTTTTGGGTCGAGTTAGTTAAGTCTATAACAGGTTACAGCTTGTCAAAAGTCAGTATGACTAAGACATTTCAGTGTCTGATCAGTTTGGTGGATCAATGACAAATGTGGAAGCTTCAATCAGTTAGGGTAATTGTGATCTTCTGGTGTAAGGAACATGTTAAGTGGATGTAGTATGAGAGAGCTTATGTCTAGTGGCTGACAAAAGTTCAAGGAATGAACCATGTCTATACAGTCAAAGTCTTAAGACTGATAAGAAGATCTAAGCAAAAGGAAGTGAAGCTGAGGTTATAAAGTCACAAGAACTTCTGAGCAGTTGCTATTTCAGGTGGAGCGGTTTATGTTTCAAAGATTGTAGTATATTCAGAAGGGATTTGTTTTCTAGGTGGAGCTATGTTTTCGGCAGGAATCTGGAATTTTGGATCAGATCTTCAAGTAACAAAGAAGTATCTGGTGAACCATAAGATTCTGCTGGTTTAGGAGGCTGCATATTTTTTTTTAGTGTGAAAGGTGTCTCAGTGTTATCTTGCAATAGACTGAGTCTTGTGTGTGTATCGAAAGTGTTCCTGATATTGGGTGTTAGGCGGCGTGTCTTGTTGGTGTTAACAGCGGTATATAGAGGTTCATGTTGGTTTTGTTTGAGGAGAAGTCAAAGGTTATTTGATTTTGGTCTGAGGGAAGATTGGTGAAGAATCAGTCTAAGTTTTGCACAAATCAGAATATGCAGAAGTCTCTGAAGTTGAATGAATTCAAGATTGCTCAAACATAGAAAGTTGCAGGTTTTGTGCATGAGAGAAGTACACAAGGTGTTTGGTCTGAGATGAAGACTATTGAAGTGATGGTTATCATTTTCCCTGTTGAGGAATCTGAGAAACATAAGCAGATCTTGCTGGAGTTTTCTTAAAGTTATTCGCTTCAAGAAGTTGTTAATCTGCTTGTGCATCTAGCATGGCGACATGTCATCTCAAGGTTGGTATATGCACCTGATATGAAGACATAGAAAGTGTGAAGAATGCAGCAGGTTTTTCCAAACTGCATTTGTAAGACAGTAACTTGGCAAGTTATGAGTTTTCTGTTTGCATCAGGAGGAAGTTTGAAGTCATATTCTCAGAGAAAGACACTTGCAGGTTTATCAAGTGTGGAAGCTCAGTGTAAAGCATGCTGGACGAAATTGTTGAGCTAGGAATGGTTATTGTTCCGGTCTGAGAAAGGTTATGATGCAAGTACCAAAGGTTTTGGTGGAGTATGCACACTGTTGGATGTGTTGCAGGTCTATTTTATGGCTGGAGAATCACGTCATGAGCTCGAGATTTGATGTGAAAGGAGCTGTAAAGGAATATCTCAGGAGCATCTCAGGTTTTGATGATGAGAGATATGGTAACGGGTACAAGTAGTGAGTCACAAGCTGCTGGTACTAATCTGTTCACTCAGAGAATTGGACAAGAAATTTGTGTTGAAAGTATTCATGGCAAGGTGGAGTTGTGAGGAGAGTTCTGTTGGTATTCAACAGTGGCACAAGTTTGGTTCAAGGCTGAGTTGGTGAAGCAGATTGCTGTAAGTATAATCTCAGGTTATTAATGCATTGTTTACAAACTAAAAGTTTGCTGAGATTGTTTTGCAGGTTTGAATCTTAGATTGGTTCAAGTATGAAACGTGAATGTTTATGGTTTTCTGCATGTGATTCAAGAAAGTTTGATTCCAAGCTCAGTGCACATGAGGTGAATCAAATTGGTCGACAAATGAATCAGGTTTGCAGAGAGAAAGATAAAGGTTAAATGCAGTCACTGAAACAGTTTTATGGTGTTTGACAGAAGCCATGATGAAATCTGTGTGATTGTTGAACTCATAAGTGTTAGCTTATAAAGTTGTATATTGGTTTAGCAAGTTCTAAATACCTTAGACTTGTTAATGGTTTTGTTTATTTAGTGGTTATCTCAGGAATATCCATGATATGAATGGTCAATGAGAGTTAAGCTTAGCACAAGTTTGTGTCTAAGCTGGTTATGTAACTCAAATAGACATTGGAATGTTAATGACTCTGGAAATACAGTGTGGTTTTCACAGTTGGAGTTCGTTAAGCATTATGTCTGATTCGTTGGTGATTAATCAGGTTTATGGTGATCAAATCTGTTTAATTGTTTGGTGTTGTGTAAGTAAACGCTTATGCAGGTAAATGGAGATTTAAAATTGCCAAGTTAGAGCTGGGTTCAACGGTTCTAAGGGGCAGCTCACAAGTGATTCATCAAGGTTGAATCAAGGTGGAGAATGTTGGATAATGATTCAACATTGATGGAGCTAGAAGAAGAAGCTTGAAGACTGAAGAGTGCTTTTACGCTAAGTGTGGTAAACACTGTGGCTGAGCAAGAGGGTCTTACAAAAGACCAGTTAGCAGGAGCACGTGAGATACATGTGCAAGGACTAATAGTTGACTTCTTTATAAGGCACAAAAGTCTAAATCTATTGGTCAAGTGAGAGAGAGACGAGAACGTCTTCTTCCTCGTATCTTCTTCTTCGGAGCTTAGAGAGAGAGAGAAAGAGAGAGACTTAGAGAGAAAAGACAGAGAGATTTATATTCTTGGGGTCTTCTCTTCTTCTCGATTCTTCTTTCTTGTAAAACCGATTGGTTTGTAATCGGTGGTGAGTGATCTTCGTGTAGAAACCAGTCGGAGATGATTTCCGATGACATCTATCCAACTTGAAGATCGAAAGATCCTAACCGGACGTAGCGGTTTTAACACCGTGAACCGGGTCAAAGTAGGTGTTGTGTTCTTGGTTGATTTGAGTCTAGAATCATGAATTGGGATGAATCGATGAGATCGATTCTGCAACATATATTTACTAAAATAAACAAAGAAAAAACGATGAGAAGGTAAAGTGGTCTGGTTCATAGCGCACCCATTAGAACCCACCAACGTAACTAATCAGTGAAGTTCGCAAACTGTTCCCCTAAAAAAGCAAAAAAAATAAAAGAAAGTTTTTATAATACAAAAAGTTTTTGGCTTCGCTATGCAGACCGGAGGGAGAGAAAATGCTCAGCCTTTTTTGAGAATCGACGCCATTTCTTGTAAAAAAAAGCAGTCTTTTTCTCCCCTAAATTATTGACCTTTTTTAATAATTTCATCAGACTTCATCGTCTTCTTCTTGTTCTCTCTCCTTTTGTCAGTGTGTGGCACCGTAGACAGAGCGTGTGTTTTCAACTCTCTCTCTCTCTCTCTCTCTCTCTCTCTCTCTCTCTCTTCTTGCAGAGACTCGACCAGACTCTCCTTTCCCTCTTCGAATCCCTCTCGTCTCGATTTGTTTCTTCTTCAAACCCATTTCTCCAATTTCTACAGAATGCGCAATCTAAAACTATTTGAGAGATTTAAGAGCACCCAAATCCACGCCTTCAATTCACAAGACTCTCCCTCAAGCAACAATGGTAGCCCTCGAATGAAGTTCCTAGGGCATCCCAAATCCAGTTCCAAATCGATCTCTCGTTCACGTCTCCCTCGTGGGTTTCCCACGACGGAGATCCTGGAGCCTCCCTTGGATTCTTACCTCAAACCCATCGACTTGGTTGAGTCATTATCCAATCTATACCGGAGAATCGAGTCGAGTTCAGAGTCCGACACGTCGATGCTCTACCTTGAGCAGTACACTGTTCTCCGCAGCCTCGGCGACGCCAAGCTCTTGCGCAGGTGCCTGCTCAACGCCAGGAGGCACGCCACTGATGTCCCTTGTAAGGTTGTTTTGTCTGCTTGGTTGAGATTCGACAGGAGTGATCACGATCTCGTGGGTGTTGAATCAATGGATTGTAATGGGTTTGCTATTGAATGTCCAAAGACTAGTTTGACTCATGGTTCTGATTTGAATCTAGTCAACGAGCACTGTAAATGCTCTACACTATCCGATGAAGAGTTTGGTAGTGATGACATTAAAATCTCTAGGGCTGATGAGTTTTCTGGTCTAGGCGAGGATAGCGATTTTTCCTTCTGCGTAGGTTCAGAGAAGGCTAAGTGTGTCAGGTCGCGAATTGCAGCGCTTTCGCGGCCTTTTGAGGCGATGCTATATGGTTCTTTTGTGGAATCAAGAACTTCCGAGATCGATTTCTCGGGGAATGGCATCTCAATTGAGGCAATGTTGGCACTGAACATATACAGTAGGATCGAAAGAGTTGATTTGTTTCGTGTTGAAACCGTCTTTGAGCTACTTGGATTAGCCAGCAAGTTCTGTTGTGACGATCTGAAGTCTGCGTGTGAGTCTCGCTTGGCTTCATCTGTCACTGACATCGATAAAGCTCTAACCTTTGTCGAGTACGCCTTGGAGGAACAAACAAAGCTTCTCTTATCTGCTTGCTTGCAGGTATTTCTGAGAGAGCTTCCTCAGTCTCTCCACAATTCCAAAGTGATGAGATTCTTCTGCAGTTCTGAAGCAAAAGAACAATTAGCTTTTCTGGGTTCCGAGTGTTTGTTCATGTTGTACTACTTTCTCAGCCAAGTTGGCATGGAAGAGAAACTCACCACGGAGCCTATGCTGATTTTGCTAGAGAGAACTCGAGAGTTTGCTCGCACAAACTGGCAAAAGGCTGTGTCTTTGCATCAAATGGGATGTGTTCTGTTTGAGATAAATGATTACAAGGCAGCTCAGTTTCATTTCAGATTAGCTTCAAGCTTAGGGCATGTCTACTCATTGGCTGGGGTATCAAGAACTGAATATAAACAAGGGCAGAGGTACTCGGCTTACAAGCTCATGGCCTATCTCATCTCTAATCACAAGCCACATGGATGGATGTACCAGGAGAGGTCTCTGTACAATGTCGGGGTTGAGATACTAAAAGATCTAGCAACCGCCACTGAACTTGACCCGACACTAACTTTTCCGTACAAGTACTGAGCTCTGATGAAATTCGAACAGAATCAGATTAAAGAAGCATTCGAAGAGGTTGATAGATTTATTCAATTCAAGCTTACTCCTGATTGTCTCGAACTGAGGGCTTGGCTGTTTTTAGCCATTGGTGACCGTGAGAGTTGTTTGAGAGATCTCAGAGCAGTGCTTTTTTTAGAGCCAAATTATGTTGTGTTTGGTGGGAAAATGAGAGATGATTTGGTGGAGGCTTTGACCACGCAATGTATTGAAGTAGAGAGCGAAGCGGTTTGTTGGGTGAGGCTTTACGAGAGATGGTCAGCCGTGGATGATGTTGGATCATTGGGTGTTGTTCATCAGATGCTTCAGAATGATCCCAGCAAAAACTTTCTGAGGTTTAGACAATCTCTTCTTCTCTTAAGGTAGGAAGATTTTTTTGTTTTTTTTGTTAATTTTTGTTTTTTTTTTTTTTCAGGAGTTTACAAAAGCTACTTTGTGTTGTGATCTGTGACAGATTGAATTGTCAAGGAGCTGCGATGAGGTGTTTGCGAACGGCATGGAACTTGGCTGCTTCTGAGGCCGAGAGGTTGGTTTATGAAGGGTGGCTTTTATACGACATGTGTTATGTAGACGAAGCTCTTATTAAAGCCGAGAAGGCAATCTCCATTCGGCGCTCCTTTGAAGCATTTTTCCTCAAAGCCTATGTTCTAGCTGACAAGAATTTCGATCCGGACGAGAGCTCTTTTGTTGTTCAGGTTCTAGAGGAAGCCCTCAAGTGTCCTTCGGATGGGCTACGCAAAGGACAGGTTGACATTATAATATTTCTCCTTTTAATATATCTTAATCGCATTGTTTTCTCATTAACTTTTTTTTTTTGGTTATGTTTATGCAGGCTTTGAACAATCTTGGGAGCATCTACATCGATTGCGGGTTGCTAGATCAAGCTGAGACTGCATACAAGAACGCTCTAGGGATCAAACACACTCGTGCTCATCAAGGGCTTGCGCGAGTTTATTTCCTGAAGAATCAACGTAAAGAAGCGTGCGAGGAGATGACAAAGCTTATTGAGAAGGCGTTTAGCAAAGCAGCAGCCTACGAGAAACGGTCTGAGTACTGTGAACGTGAAAAAGCCAAAGAGGATCTTGACAAGGCCACAACACTAGACCCTCTGCGAACCTATCCCTACAGATACCGAGCTGCTGGTAACTAACTCTTCCCCGTTCCCTATTACCATCTTGTGAATTCTAGTTGTTAAAGAAGCGATTGGCTGTGTGGCAGTGCTGATGGATGATCAGAGAGAGACGGAAGCAGTGGAAGAGCTGTCAAAGGCGATAGCTTTCAGACCGGAACTGCATACGCTGCATCTTAGAGCAGCATTCCACGAGGCCACGGGGAACCTGTCGTTGGCCTCTCAAGACTGCGAAGCTGCTCTCTGTTTGGACCCTAACCACACCGAGACGCTCCATCTCTACAGCAGGTCCAAGGATCAAGCTTCTTCCATTGACAACACCATTCTTGGCTTAGATTAGTTCTAAGGTATCAACCGCATTTTCCCTTGTGTACATTTCATTGGGATATTTTACCTTTTATTTCCTTCGTTTATACATCAATTCTGTAAAGAAACTGCCATTATTAATATCACCAATGGTTTCTATGCAAAACCAACTGTTCGTATATATACAATATTTAGGTTTTTAATGCAGAAAAAGTAAAAGATGATCATCATTTCACAGTGACATTTATGTATCTACAGGGGACACCTAAAAGAGGGCTCCTCTTTCTTTTTAGTTTCCTTCTGTGGTGATGATCTCCAGCTCCGTCCACCACCGTGGAGATAGCCTCGGCATTGCTGCGTCGGCTGCTATTCCGGTGATCTCTCTCAACTTCACAACAACCTCTCTCATTGTTGGCCTTTGAGCTGTGTATGGTTTCATACACTGCCTAACCACCTCCAACAGTCTCTCAACAATATCCTCCTGAAACGTTTTCAGGGTTGGGTCCACAAGATCTCTCGCGGGCTTGGGTTCGGGAAACAAAGAATCCAGGTCAGGGAACTTCCCACTGATGATTTCGAACACTACAGCACCAAAGTTTAAGACGTTGGTCTGGGGATCTAGCAGTGAGTTTTCTAAAAGGTTCTTGCTCGAGGAGCATTCCTTAGAGGGAGTGATGCAGTTTAGGACAGAAAAGTCAGAGACTTTGGCGGCATTGTCTTCGGCCAAGTAGACAGAAGAGGAGTCCAAATTGGTGTGCAAGATGGGTGGGTTGAGATTGTGCATGTGCTCTAGACAGTAAGCTATTCCCATGGCGATTCTGAGTCTGGTAGGCCAGTCCAAGTGCTCCGCGTGTTGAGCTGCCATGAAAGATCAGTTCAGCAGTTTAAAGATTGGATTGAGTTAAGTTAAAAAGGATTTCTTGAGGTAGTCCTCACAGTGCAGATGCTCGGAGAGGGATCCATTGGGAGCGTATTCGAAAACAAGCATTCGGTTGAAGGGATCCTCCTCATGGCAATACCCAATCACATTCAAAAAGTTCTTGTGATCCACTTTTGATAAGCTACGAACCTGCAGAAACAAAGCAGAATTATTCGTCAATGGCAATGGCAATCTCTGTTCTCTGCTCAACAAGTGCAAACGAGGTTCTGATACCTTTTGTAGTAACTGTGTTTCCATGGCGGTGGACCAGTCTGCACGAGAACCAGCCGCGACAGACACAACGGCTATTTCAGCACCAGTGGACAAAGTCCCTTTATAAATAGTGCCGTCTGAGAAAGAGCCAATGATGTTACTGAAATCTTCACATGCTGCTTGTAGATCTGATAGCTGCAGCCTCGGAACATCTGTTGCAACGCAAAACTATAAAATTAGAGAGAATTTAAGTTATGAAGAGAATGGAAAGAGAGAGTTTGAAGACTGAAGAGTGTGTGTTGCCTGTGATAAGAGCATTTTGAAGCTGGCCACTGCTGGTCCAAGGCTTGATTGGAATCTTTCGGCTGAGGATAAGAAAGAATATGATTAATGCCACCGAGACTGTGAATACGCCAACAACTATGCCGACGATCATATAAACCTTGGGAGATTTCTTTTTAATTCCTGGAAAAGGAGGCGGAGGCTGAGGCTGAGGCTGAGGCTGAGGAGGCTGAGGCTGAGGCTGAGGACTAACAGAAGGTGGGGTTTGTGCTGGCACAGAACTAGAAGGAGGGCTCGGGGGTTCGTCTCCTCCTAGTGATGTTCGAGTTTCTGGTGGCGGAGACGGTTGTGTGGAGTCTGCCGATGAATGATCAGGAGATGGCGGGGAGGCACCCACGGCAGTACCTTTGCCTGGAAGAGGTGTCTCATCCAGGCCGCGACGGTTAACGTAAGCTCCGGATTGGATCAATAAGTGATCTTGGGAAGAATCAAAGACTTCTGCAATCTCTGCAGGAAACGAATTGTCAAAGTCAAAAAGACACACGTAAGAGATTGTATAGAGAGAGACAGAGAGATGAGGATGGATGAAAGTACCTTGGCTTTTGAGGTTCAGAGGAAGAAAGGTGAGGGAGATGATGGAGAATGCTGCTCGGAGATTGAATCTCCACCGTCCATCGGAACTCATTCTGTGGCTTTTCCCTGAAAGAAGGAAGAGAATGTTGGAGGAGCAGTTGAAGATTGAAGTCGTCTTTCACGACAACGAAGACTAATCAAAGGTTGCTACTCTTTCAACTTTTTTTATTTATTTTCTTATTATCATAAACCCACGAGTCCACGACCAAATTTCCCTAATTCTTAAGATTTTTGTTTTGAAAAAAAAAAAACAATTTGTAGTTTATTTTAGTTTACAACCTTAATACTATTCTTTTTTTTAATAATTCTTTTAAGTTTTCAGTTTTGTATGCGCAAGCGTCAGAATAAAATTTCTAGTATAAATGTAATTTGGAAAAAAAAAATAAATAAATAACAAAAGGTATGTTATGTTATTTTGTCAACTACTACAAGTCTACAACAGTTATTCTTTTGCAAAAAAAAAAAACAACTAATCTATACTATATAAAAGTTGATGCATTATGCCATTGAGGGCGTCCACATAGGACGAAGAAACTCGATATCATTGGTCCAAATCAGCGTTTTCATTAAACACAAAAATGTTAAATATGATTAACAATTTTTATTGGTCCAAATCATCATATTATTAGACATAAAATAATAAATATGATCTTCAATTTAAAAAACAAAAAACAGACCAAAAAAAAGAAAATAACTTGATATCTATGCAAAATTTTAGAAAACTAACATAAAAAACTAACTTACAAAAAAATAAAAAAGATATTAAATCTTAAGAAAACGTTAATACCAACAATAAATAGTATATGTCAAAATTAAATGGAAATCAATATTAAGAGTAGAAAATATGAAAATAATATTTAACAATATAAAATAAAAATTATGTCTTAAAAATATATTAATACCTACAAAAAATAGTATATGCTAAAACTAGATAGAAATCAATATAAAAAATAAAAAAAATATGAAAATCGTATTTCACAAAATAAAATGAAAATAAACAAAAAACAGACCAAAAAATGGAACATAACTTAATATCTAAGCTAAATTTTAGAAAATTAACATATAACCTAACTAACAAAAAAAATAAAAAGGATGGTAAATCTTAAGGAAATGTTAATACTAACAATAAATAGTATATCTCAAAATTAAATGGAAATCAATATTAAGAGTAGAAAAAATGAAAATAATATTTAACAATATAAAATAGGAAATTATGTCTTAAAAAATATTAATACCTACAAAAAATAGTATATGTTAAAATTAAATAGAAATCAATATTAAGAATATAAAAAATATGAAAATCGTATTTCACAAAATCAAATGAAAATTAAGGTAAAATACCTAATTAAAAAATCAAAAAATGAATTTAACTTGATATCTAGGCTAAGTATATATTAAAAATGTCAGTATTTTTTATTATTTTTTTAAATATCAAAATCATATTTAATAGTGTTAATCCGCGCTATTGTATATTATAAATGTCAGTATATTTTTATTAATGTTTTATATATCAAAATAATATTTTTCAAAATACAACAGAAATAAATAGCAAAAGTCTAAAAAAACATATAAAAGTTGATGCATTATGCCATTGAGAGCGTCCACATAGGACGAAGAAACTCGATATCATTGGTCCAAATCAGCGTTTTCATTAAACACAAAAATGTTAAATATGATTAACAATTTTTATTGGTCCAAATCATCATATTATTAAACATAAAATAATAAATATGATCTTAAATTTAAAAAAACAAAAAACAGAGCAAAAAAAGGAAAATAACTTGATATCTATGCAAAATTTTAGAAAATTAACATAAAAACTAACTTACACAAAATAAAAAAGATATTAAATCTTAAGAAAGCGTTAATACCAAAAATAAATAGTATATGTCAAAATTAAATGGAAATCAATATTAAGAGTAGAAAATATGAAAATAATATTTAATAATATAAAATAAAAATCATGTCTTAAAAATATATTAATACCTACAAAAAATAGTATATGCTAAAACTAGATAGAAATCAATATTAAGAATAAAAAAATATGAAAATCATATTTCAAAAAATAAAATGAAAATAAAAAAAACAGACCAAAAAATGGAACATAACTTAATATCTAAGCTAAATTTTAGAAAATTAACATAAAAACTAACTAACAAAAAAAATAAAAAGGATGGTAAATCTTAAGGAAATGTTAATACCAACAATAAATAGTATATGTCAATATTAAGAAAATAGAAATCAATATTAAAATAAAAATATAAAAATCGATTTTAACAATATAAAATGAAATTTAGGGTTAAAAAATTAATTAAAAATCAAAAATCATCAAAAAATTAAATTAACTTAATATCTATACTAAATTTTGGAGAATTAACATAAAAAACTAATTAACATGTCTTAAAAAATATTAATACCTACAAAAAATAGTATGTGTTAAAATTAAATAGAAATCAATATTAAGAATATACAAAATATGAAAATCGTATTTCACAAAATAAAATGAAAATTAAGGTAAAATACTTAATTAAAAAATCAAAAATGAATTTAACTTGATACTTAGGCTAAGTATATATTAAAAATGTCAGTATTTTTTATTATTATTTTAAATATCAAAATCATATTTAATAGTGTTAATCCGCGCTATTGTATATTATAAATGTCAGTATTTTCTTTATTATTTTTTTAAATATCAAAATCATATTTTTCAAAATACAACAGAAATTAATAGCAAAAGCCTAATTTAAAAAAAATGATCTTATTTTTTCGTCTAGACTTTTTAAGAGATTAGATTTGCATTTTTGTCGCAATAAGCTACATCCACTTTAGGTTCATAGTTTTGATTTTTGGGTTTTGCTGGCCAAACCACTGTTATTAGGGTTAATAACTTCTGAATGGGGTTTAACAATTGTTTTAGTTCTGGAATATATTCTTGAAGATTGTGAAGTACGAATGGTGTTGATGAAAGAGTTATACAACCCATTAATGTTTGATAAAAATTATGATTCGTTTGTTTTCTTTGCAATTCTGGTGAATGACCATAGATGGATGAATCCACGTATGATATACCATTTATTAAGTATCTCGAAGTAGTGTATTTGTGAATTTTCAGAATAATATTGAGTATATTTTTGAGAAGTTGAACATATATAGAAAGATTACAAGTATGATCTATGATAGTCTTGCTGACCATGTTTAGTGGCTTTATATGTACTACTGAAACTTTTTTTCATTATTTCTTGATCAAAATCTTTGGGACTCTATGCAAAATTTTAGAAAATTAACATAAAAAATTAACTTACAAAAAATAAAAAAGATATTAAATCTTAAGAAAACGTTAATACCAACAATAAATAGTATATGTCAAAATTAAATGGAAATCAATATTAAGAGTAGAAAATATGAAAATAATATTTAACAATATAAAATAAAAATTATGTCTTAAAAATATATTAATATTTGGTCAGAGAGATTGGTGAGATGGTCAGAGGAAACGACATTGGTTGTAGGTATCTTATCACCATTGTTGGTGATTGTTACTCTAAATATTTAAACAAAGCTTATGAAGAAACAATGTATCGCTCACTAGCACAAATGTTTATTTTTATTTTTTTCTTTGTTTTAGCAACTAAAAAAAACAATTCAGAGATTAAGATATTTTCAAAATTTCTAATTTGTTATTTAAATAATGTGTCAAAAATACAAGCATGTTATATTGAAAAAAATCTTATGGTCTCAAGGAAGTTGCCATTTAATATTTTTCAAGTTACTTGAATTTTAAATTTCTAAATAGATATAATTTTTAAATTTAAAATAAATATACATTAAAAATGGAAAGATACATTTATAGAGATGTTATTAAAAATAAAGGTTTAAGCTATTCTGAAGGGATAGTATAATTTTAGATTAAACATTAGGAAATAGGTAAAGAAAATTTGTTATGATTATACTTAGCATTCACAGTTTCTCTTTCTTTTTATTCGCCAATTAGAAGAAGAAAAAGAAGACAAAGACAAAGCCGATAAAAAATAAAAACGATGAGAAAAAAGTTAAAGATAAAGAAGAGAAAAGAGAATAAGACGATAAGGAAAAAGTCGGAAAAGACGAAAAAGAAAATGTAGACAAAGACTAATAAAAATCAAAAATAAAAAATTAAGAAGACGAATGACAAAAACAATGACGAAAAGAAAGAGAAAAACATGAGAAGTGGAGAAGAAGAAGAAAAAAATATAGAGAAAGTATAAGTTAGTACAATGATAAATTATTTGAAGACTACATACCTTCATAAAACTTTGAAAAAAAATCATCTAATAAAATGTTACAAATAAAACTCATATGAATGATACAAATATAGAATGATACTCCCTATTTTCATAATATAAGTGGTTTTGGTAAAATTAAGAAGATTACTTTTTGTTTAAAAATAATTATTTAATAAATATGTTAAATATATTTCAAAAAATCATAAAAAGTTGTAGAATGTAATTGGTTACACGTCAATAAAAGTAAAAGTTGTAAAGAAAATTAAAGCAACTTATATTTTGAAACAAAAATATATTTGTAAAACTACTTATAATATGAAACAAAGTGACTACAGTATAATATAAAACTTGTGGAAGATCAAATGGAGAAGCAAAATATTGCCTTACATAATCATTGTAACTTCCTAACAAAGCAATATCAGCTTTTCGTTGTTCACGAAATCTCAATCATTTCGTCAATTGTCACAAATACAATTGTAAAAAATCTAAATATGCATATTAGGAACTAAAAGACCAATGTTTTTTATATTGTCGGCGTTATCCGATTTTTAACAAAACAAAAAAGAAAATATGTTGAAAAGATTCAATATAAGTATCTATTAAAAAAGCTTCAGTTTTTTTTTTAAATGTCAAACAATTTTTGTATATTCATATTTATACACACATAACATATAATTCAAACGTATTGATAAAACATATTAGTATTTAAAATAAATTAGCTATGTAATTGGGTAAACATTTATTGATTTATTATTTTTTAATTAACAAATTTTATTATCTTATAAACAAATACAATAGGAAAAAACAACACATCGTATTTTATATACAATTTATTTTATAAAAGATCATTTCTGTAAATCCTTTATGAGTTTGCTAATTTATTAATCCAAAATAAAACAAATTATTAACATAGATCCGCGCGTAGCGCAGATTAAAAATCTAGTCTATACTATATAAAAGTTGATGCATTATGCCATTGAGGGCGTCCACATAGGACGAAAAAACTCGATATCATTGGTCCAAATCAGCGTTTTCATTAAACACAAAAATGTTAAATATGATTAACATTTTAATTAAATTAAAAACACAAAAAACGAAAGTTATCATAATATAATGGAAAATTAAGATCAAAAAATTTTAACTAACAAAACAGATAAAAGAAAATTATGTTAAAAATCCAAATCTATAGCGTTTGTCAAAATAAAATATAAATTCAATGTCACAAAAGCTAAAATAACAAAAAACAAATTTGGAAATCAATAACCAAAGAGTTAAGTTAACAAAAAAAAAATCAATCTTAAAATTAAAAACACAAAAAACGAAAATTATCATAGTATAATGAAAAATTAAAATAAAAAAAATTAACAAACAAAACAAATAAAAGGAAATTATGTCAAAAATCCAAATCTATAGCGTTTGTCAAAATAAAATAGAAATTCAATGTCACAAAAGGTAAATTAACAAAAAAAAAAATTTGGAAATCAATATCCAAAAAGTTAAGTTAACCAAAAATCAACTTAAAATAACCAACTTATTATATGTTATCTCTTTAAAAAATCAATATAAAAATGTTTAACTAATAAAAAAACTGAGAGCTTTTAACTAATAAAAATTTAAAATAAAAAGTTAAAGTTGATGCATTAAACCATACATAGGATTAGAAAATCAATTTTATTCGTCCAAATCAATAATTTTATTAAACATAAAAACTAAATTAAATTAATTCAAAACAAACAAAAAGATAACGAAAATTAACATTTTAATTAAAATAGAAATTAATACCAAAAAGGTAAAATTAAATAAATATAAGATCATCTAAAATTAACATGATATTTAAACTAATTATTTAAGATAAAAAATGGAAATTATGTTTTACAAAATGTCAATACAGTTAAAATAGAAATCAATAACAAAACAAAAAATTAGCACAGAAGGAAACATCAAAAATTAAAATAACATGATATCTAAGCTAATTATTTAAGTAATCAATATAAGAAAGTTTAAAAAATAGAAAAATAAAAAGAAAATTATGTCTTAAAAAATGTTTATACTTCCAAAACAATTTTATGTCAAAATAAAAAGAGTTAAATTAACAAAGAAAAAAATCATAAAGTATTATGTCATTGAGGTCGTTTACATAGGACGAAGAAAATCAATCTCATTGGTTCAAATCAGCGTTTTCATTAAACAAAAATGTTAAATATGATTAACAATTTAAATAAATTAAATAACACAAAAAACTAAAATACTCATAGTATAATAGAAAATTAAGATATAAAAAAGTTTAACTAACAAAATAGATAAAAATAATTTATGTCAAAAATCCAAATCTATAGTGTTTGCCAAAATAAAATAGAAATTCAATGTCACAAAAGCAAAACTAAAAAAAAAAATATATAGAAATCAATAATCAAAAAGTTAAATTAACACACAAAAAATCATCTTAAAAATTAATTTATTATATTCCAACTCTTTGAAAATCTATATAAAAATGTTTAATTAAAAAAAAACTTGAGAGCTTTTAACAATTAAAAAGTTAAAGATAATGCATTAAGCTATGCATAAGATTAAAAAATCAACTTCATTTGTCCAAATAAGCATTTCTATTTAAACATAAGAAGTTGAATTTAACTAGATCAAAACAAACAAACATAAATCAAACATACTCTTTAAATATACAAAAACTAATACACTACTTGCTTTTGATTTAAAAACTATAAAAAAACACTACACAAGTAACTTTTATACTCGAAATATACTAAGTAGTAAAATATTTTTTTTATACATAGTCACTACTTATATATGAGCCAACATTAACAACACATGACTAACACCTTCTAAAATTCTATTTAAATAATAAAGTATGACGGATTTATGAATCAAACTTAGATTGGTATATCTAGATAGACTATTCAAATCAAAACATGGAAAAAACAAATAAAGATAAAAACAGTAAAAATGATGTGAAGACTCCACATCATCTTACAAGTTTAAAAACCAAAATTATCAAATAGTAGACTGCAAATAAAACAAATATCAATGATAAACTGAATAGAGGTATAAGTTAAAACTCATGGAAGGCCTGGTGGAGAAGCAAGAAACGGCTTTGCATGATCATTGTTGCTTCCCAACAAAACTACATGCAGCATTTTGTTGTTCGCGACAACTCGATCTTTTTCTTAATTGTCTCAAACACACTTGTGCAAAACTCAATATGCATATTAGCAACCGAGCGACCAGTTCCTCTGTATATTCCAACAAATTCGCATTACACTTTGTATTCAAATTAAAAAAATTGATAAAACAACATATCTAATTTTTTTAAATTACAAAAAATTTTATCAACATGAATCACAAATTATATATGCATAGTTACACAACATCAATGAGACATTCAATAAAAAAACCAAATATTTAAACACATAAAACTGAGAGAAATAACTATAAAAATCACAAGAAAAACAAAATAAAACACCAAGATCTTATCAATGAAACTCTTCTCTAAATCAAACGTGTGTGCATGTAGAAGTTGGATAATTCGATAGGTGATCATTACTATTATTTTAGTTAATAAGATTTTTAATTTTATAAACAAAAATAGGAGAAATTACACATTATATTTTAAATTATTTTATATAATTTTTTTTTTCTACAAATCTATTATGATTTTGATAATTTAAAAGATATTAGCTAAAAAAGTTAAACCAAAATATTAATACAGATCTGCGCGTAGCGCGGATTAATAGCCTAGTCTATACTATATAAAAGTTGATGCATTCTGCCATTGAGGACGTCCACATAGGACGAAGAAACTCGATATCATTGGTCCAAATCAGCGTTTTCATTAAACACAAAAATGTTAAATATGATTAACAATTTTTATTGGTCCAAATCATCATATTATTAGACATAAAATAATAAATATGATCTTAAATTTAAAAAAACAAAAAACAGACCAAAAAAAGGAAAATAACTTGATATCTATGCAAAATTTTAGAAAATTAACATAAAAAACTAACTTACAAAAAAATAAAAAAGATATTAAATCTTAAGAAAACGTTAATACCAACAATAAATAGTATATGTCAAAATTAAATGGAAATCAATATTAAGAGTAGAAAATATGAAAATAATATTTAACAATATAAAATAAAAATTATGTCTTAAAAATATATTAATATTTGGTCAGAGAGATTGGTGAGATGGTCAGAGAAAACGACATTGGTTGTAGGTATCTTATCACCATTGTTGGTGATTGTTACTCTAAATATTTAAACAAAGCTTATGAAGAAACAATGTATCTCTCACTAGCACAAATGTTTATTTTTATTTTTTTCTTTGTTTTAGCAACTAAAAAAAACAATTCAGAGATTAAGAT
>JAHZTW010000001.1:282185781-282205955 GCA_020283515.1 Alliaria petiolata
TTTTTTTTTAAATGTCAAACAATTTTTGTATATTCATATTTATACACACATAACATATAATTCAAACGTATTGATAAAACATATTAGTATTTAAAATAAATTAGCTATGTAATTGGGTAAACATTTATTGATTTATTATTTTTTTAATTAACAAATTTTATTATCTTATAAACAAATACAATAGGAAAAAACAACACATCGTATTTTATGTACAATTTATTTTATAAAAGATCATTTCTGTAAATCTTTTATGAGTTTGCTAATTTATTAATCCAAAATAAACAAATTATTAACATAGATCCGCGCGTAGCGCGGATTAAAAATCTAGTAGTTATTTTTAAAAATTGCCCGTAATGTAACTTAATAAAATTGCCCGTAATGTAACTTGTTTGTTTGTTTTGATAAAATAAAAATACCTTGTTCTATGTTAATCTTATATATTCACATGTTTACAAATGCTATGCACGGCTACACGAGTGGCTTGATGGTAAAAGGCATCATGGGTTGGTTGCTCTATGCCATCTACTCTTCGAGCGAGTAGCTGTACACAGTTAAAAACTATAAATTATTAACTGAGAAATGAGGTATTATAAAATACCTTTTAATTTTAGGTTTAGTATGGTGCAATGTATTGAATAAAATATCTTTTAATTTTAGGTGTATGGTGCAATACTGCAATGTATTAAATATTTTTTGGACATATATATTAACAATTAGAAATTAAGATCGTTATTTAATTTGCCCGTCAATAAAAAAAAATATAATTTTTTAGTTTTCAAAAAAAACTGCAAGAATTAATTAAATAAAATTTAAACTTTTTAACAAAAACTTTAACTATTATGAGTTGCATAAATATAAATCAAAAGTTTTTATGCTATAATATAATTGAAAAATAAAATAGAAAGGGGGTGATTGGTAAATAGACGGTAGAGGCTGTAGAGACTTTAATTAGCTTTAAAGTTTTAAAAGTCATTTTTTTTCCAATCAAACTTTATCCTTCTTACAGTCATAAAAGCTTCCTTAAAACTCTCACAGCCAAAATAACTGTTTTTACTCTTATTTTCGTTTGTTTTTTTCAAAGCCAATAAAAAATGACTTTTTTTTTTAAGTCACAGTCATTATTTAAAAGTCAAATTTTTAACAGTTAATTTTAATTTTTTAAGCCACAGTCACAGCCTCATCCAATCACCCCCAAAGTCTATTATTGATACTCCCCTTTAGGATGTCCCAGTGGAAAACAAATCACGAGAGTGAATGTTACTGGGTTTACTCCAGTTAACTAATCTCATCTCATATCTCTATATGTTATTTCTGATACATTGTACATATTATTTAATAACTTGCAAATAATGTTAAAAAAAGTTCATTAGCTTTTTCCAAATATATACTATAAAAAGCTCATTTTAATGTAATGTTAATTTATTAGTTCAAAAAGCATTGGTCAGTAGAAAATTTTAAAATATTTAGAATACAGATATGGTCGGCCCATATGAAGAGATCGGACATGTCTACAAGTGAGTTGCAGATGGGCCAAAGAGGGGTTAAAGCCCATAATAATGCATTTCCCCGGTCTAACGTTACTTCTTCCATTGACAATAGATTTCCCGTTTGATCGTTCATCTACCACATTATGATTTCAATATTCACAACTTATGATTTCAAATTTTGTTTTTGCTAAGAATGATTTCAAATTTCCATTAGGATGTTATCAATACTATGAAGATGTTTGTTAGACAAAGTCAAATACCACTTACATTACATGGAAAGTTACTGATTATGAATGAACCACGACATTAATATTTTTAAATGACCAATACTATTTTGCATGTTACATAGACAGTCAATCGTTCATTTATGAACCGATATTTTGATAAACCGAATAATTGGAAAAATTACACCGAATTAACATGCACGTAACTGTATATTTTTTTTCTTAGTCCAGAAATGTGTTACATTTGCAAAGTTGGTTTTCTTCTTTTTTTGAGAGGACCTATAGTTTATTTTCTTCTTCCTTACCTCATTTGAGATCTATATGGTTTAAAAATTTCGAAAATAAAACTTTAGCTTACTCTTTTGACAGCAAATAATCATATTTTAAGAAAACCAAATGTTAGCTACTTAGCTGCTAATCACGTTCACATCACACTGATGACTGATCTAATGATTCCTTTTGACGAATCTAATTATCTAAAAACAAGCTGATGCTACCTCTTTCCATTTCGAATTTTACAAATTGGAAACTTCTGAAATATAGATAAAACAAATATTTAATTATTCCAATTTTCGTGTAGAATTATAACAAAAAAACCAAAAAAAAAAAAAACCTAGGAATTAGGCGAGAGATGCGGAAAGGAACAAGATGAACACCTGACGAGACCGTTCTCGTTGCAGGCTGAGCATGTTCTGAAACCTAGCTTCTCCGTGTGCACCTTGTGGCTACCGTGACAGTCGTTGCACGGTACGAACCTGTGACCGCCGCACATCTCGCATACGCCCGGCTCGATCCTCGGCAACTCCTGTACGAGCATCTTCAGCTCTCCGATCTCGTGAAGCTGCTTCACCTCCTCCGCTCCTCCGACGTACCGGCCACCGATGAAGACTCGCGGCAGCTTCGGTGTCTTCGTCTGGTCCTGGTCCTTCGGGACGCCGAAGATCCGCTGCAGCTCGGCCGCGAATGACGCGTCCATTGAGAGATCTCGTTCGTCGATTCGCACGGGAAAGCTACGGAGGATCGTTGTGACGGCTCGGCAGTCCTCGAACGTAGGACGGACCACGCGGAGGCTGGTGAAGTAGACGACGATGCTGTTCTCCGCGCCAGGGAGCGAAATCCGTACATCTGGTTCAGCCTTGGATTGTTGTCGCGAATCTGGCTCCGGATTCCGCCGTGGATTGGCAGGCTCGGAATCTGCGCGGAGGAGTTGGTTTGTCGGACGGGTTGGCCAGGATCGGAAGATCAAATTGGCTGCGCAGACTCGGTGGAAAACTCTAGAGACGTTTTTGGGAGATGGGGAAGGAGAAGGAGAAGGAGAAGAAGGGAAGGAAGAGGAATCGTCGGTACAGAGGTGGTGGATGTCTTTGAAGGAGAAGGAGGCGGTGGGAGAGAATGTGTCGTGAATCTTAACCGACGATTTGCGCCACGGCCGCCACATTGACGGTGTAGAACGGCGGTGAAGTTGAGATTTGAGGGACTAAATTAGGGTTTCTTGGAATTGGATTTGCAGAGAAATGGAGTTTTTGGGGAGAGAGAGAGAGAGAGAGAGGAGACGGCTGGTTAAAAAAAGTGGTTGGAAGATTGGAGGAATTGTTAAATCTCCCCCTTTTTTTGGTTTTGTTATTTTCCCCTTTTTTTCTAACATTTGCTTGCGAGTTAAAACAACATTGGTTGGGATAAACAGGGGATTTAACGTTACCAATTATAATTAGGTAAAAAAAAAAAGATGCTAATTATAGTTGGTATTCTGTTTAATGCTTTCTCCATTTCCAAAATGTGTATAGTATTACTTATATACAGTGAGGTTAATCCCGATTAGTATTTCTGCATTTTAGGAATAACGAGGAAACTATTGACCGGAAAAAAAAAGTAGTAACGAACGAGGATAAATCTTCCGAATCAAATTCCGGAATAAAGAGAAGTTGTTAGAATTACGAAATTTTAGTTCAAGCACTCTACAGAAAACCGAAAACTATATAACATCTGATTTTTTTTTACTATATGTTAGTTGTTAAGCTATCAAAACGTTTTACATTTTCGAAGTTGACAAATTTGTATTTTTGGGCAATAATATTTTCAAATATAACGCGCGTTAGACAATCAGTTTTGTACTTTGAGAAATGGGTAAACGTTAAGAACTTTTATGGACTACTAGTATCGAATAACAAAGACTCTTGGTGACAACAAAAAAAAGTAATGAAAGGGTGTCGTTCAATCTTCGTCTTACTTTACTTTCTTCTCGAAAGCAAAACATAACATGTGAGAGAGGTGAATCAAATGAAATCAATTGCAGTAAATGTTTTTGTTATCTATACTAAATTGATTTATATTCTTATGAACATGCAGAAGTCAAAGAGGAAGCTGGCGATGGTTCATGAGATTTATGTTCATATTATAAATACAGCTGTAATAAACATATACTGTATATATTTTTTAGATTATTTTAAATTTATAGTATTTTTAACTTTTGATATTTTCTTATCTCGTGTTTAGTTTTTAGTTTTCAAGGTAAATAAGTTTTTGAACAAAAAAAGAAAGGCAAATAAGTTAACAGCGTAGATAAAAGAACCACTACAACAATTGCAAAAAAAGGAAAAACCAGCTAGAGAATGGGTTAGACAGCGAGTGGTACAACAAGAACCACAACCTTTTACCAAACAACAACGACTGAAAGAAGAATCATTGTCGTAAACCATATAAGCATAAAAGCTTAAGAGCATCTCCATCGGTGTAATTGTGAGTTGTTAAAATAGGTTTTTTAGTAGAAGAAATATTAATAAATAATTATAGGGTTTCTTAAAATAGAGAGAAGGTTGTAAACTATCTTAGTAAGAAACTTTAGAAGAGTAATTTCTTAAATTAAGAAACACAATACAATATTATATTATTATTTATTATTTTAATATTTTTGTAAAGTTTTTAGAAATTTTTTTAAGAGACATGGATTGGAGATAGTCTCACCATGCTTTGAGCCTATATTCTTATACGAAATATAACATGAGGGACAAAAACAATTGAATGGTAACTTATACTTAATTCTATAATATTGAAAGGTATCTCGTGTTTTATACAGATAAAGGTGCAAAAGTAATTTAATTATATGAAATTTGTTGCTACAGTTTAAAATAATTAACCTAGTGAATATACAAAAATTATTAGTTTGTTAAAAAATTGTTACATGGTAATGGTTTTAGACTTTTGGGCTTGGAATAATCCGTGTTCATGTGGTAAAACTATACTATATCTTAAATGAATGCTGATGTTGATGACCAAAAAAAAAAAAAAAAAAAAAAATCTTAAATGAATGCATATAAGATCAGTTAATGTTAAAAAAAAGATATATAAGAATAAATTAAGATAGAGAGAACAAGTAAGAGTAAAGAGGAATAATCACGTGAGGCAGGACCACCGAACAAAATGATTACGGTAACATTGAAAAGTAGAAACAAAGTTATAGTATTATTTTTGAACATATTCAAATCGTATCTATATCATCACAGATGCTAGTGCTTGCTAACTGCTAAGAAAAACGTTTTTGACAACTTTTGATGACCTTACAATTTAAAATAGCTTATTTAATTTTGAGCCAATTGCAATTACTCTTTAATTTGTTTGGCCAATTTTGTTGTTTATCAAGTTTTGCTCTACGATATTATAGAGTCATAGACTATTAGTGTCTATAATTGATACTAGTTGATAGGGCCTAATTGGTAACACACGCACAAATATTTAAAAACTGAGATTGATTAGGAAAAAAGGAATGGGGGAGAACCAAAAAGTACATAACTAAAAAGTTAATATCTAAAAATCAATAATTGTGGATTGAGGGGTGCAACTAAAAGGGCACGTGTAGTGGTGGATTCTGAAAAGCATCACGTGTCACCACTTTGACGAAAGATAAAGACGAAATGTCTACTTCTTCCCCGAAACCCAATATGCCCCTCTCGATTATGTTCGTTTTCACACATATCAGCAGTGATGATGATACACATATACTCTGTGTTTGTGTTATTCTGTATTGATGGGCCTATGGACTCGATTTGTGACGGGCCTCTCAAACAACCCAAATCGTATACAGCATAACTTTGTGGAAGCCAGATGTGGTCTGCAATTTCCCCCCCTCTGTCCACTCTTTATTTTTTCCACTTTTGGGGCCTGGCCTTTGATTTTGAATTAGCCTTTGTTTGTTTTACTTATTAGTTCAAAAGATAGTCAAGAAGTAGTGAAAGTCTGAAAGATTAGCGAGATGCTGCTGTTTTCTTGTATTTAAGGCACTAGTTTCGGCCTAAAGTAGACAAAAGGAGGCGGGTCCTCGAGGTTAGCCACAACACAAGTATCGAACCAAACCTACACGAACCTCTTCCTCTTTATGTCCTTATATGCTTCCAACACAGTTCATATATTTCACCATTATGATCAATACATTATACATACTAAGATAATTACGCCTTTCCAGTGTTACAATCTGAATGTACAATATGAATACAAACCAAACCTAGCGTGAGATGGCGCGGAGCAACGTGCAATGGATATCTGAGAAGTTGGGGCGTTTGGTGGGGGAGTTGCTCCAGCAATTGATCATCAGAGTTCTTAGTGCTTGAGGGCATTCCTTTGGGATCTCCGGTCTTAGGCCGCAAGCCGCAATCCCAACAGCCGCCTGCACAGGCGAGCATGACGCATAAGCCGCCTCTCCCGTCACCATCTCCCACAGTACCATCCCAAAACTATAAGCATTGCTCATCCATGTCTCTGTTGTGTTCTCCGGGTCACCCGCTATTATCTGATTTCAACCATGTCATAAGAAAAAAGAATCATAATGTTAAGTTTCATCAGATGAAATCAAGTAACTTCGTGTTCAGTGGACCATTTGCAATTGCAGGTGGGCTGGACAAAGCTCAAAGGCCTAACATACAGTGGTTCAAAGCAACTGGAATAACTCATATAGCCAATAAAAAAAAGTTAGGTATGCTCAATCAATGAAGCGATGAAATTGGAGGAGGAAGCTACTCTAAGATACTTTTGTGAAGATTAGACAGAACAAAATTTGATCCACACTTGTCTACCATATATGAATCCAAAAATGACGATCCAATAACTGCCCCAGACAAACAGAAAAAGGTAAAGGAAAAAAAAAATAACTTGTTTTGTTCAAAAAGAACAAACAAAAACAAAACAAGATGCAGTGGGCCATATGAGAACAGAAGAGATGATGCATATAGGGTCTGCAACTTATTTCTATGAGAATACTGATAATGGAGCAGAGAACTCTGCGAGCAAGCTTTCAGGTGCCTAGTTTTCTGTATCATTTGGTTTAGAGGTAAGAAACAATCTGGAAATGGCAAGTATGATGCTTACAATCTAATTCTCAAGTAATCTGTTGAACAAAGACAAGAGTAAGAGAATACAGACCTCAGGTGCAAGCCATCGATAGCCATCAGTTTCGTACTCCACGGCCTCACCAAAGTTCTTACAAGCGGTGACTATTCCAATATCCCCCAATCAGGCGTTGCCATGTTTATCTAGAAGTATTCTTTGTGTGTTAAGGTCCCTATAAGCAACACCATGATCATTCACAAACTTCAGCCCTTCAGCTATGTCATTCGCAACTCGCAGTATCTGCTTGGTCTGAAGCTTCTTGTTCTTTAACATCAGTTCATGGAGTGACCCGCCTTCCATCAGTTTTGTCACAACGCATAATCCGTGGTTCTCATCGATGCAAACGCCATAAAATTGCAGAATGCTCTTGTGTCCACAAGTCATCAGCTCCAAGGAATCTTTTCGGAGCTCAAACTCATATGAATTCCCCTTATCACAACCTTTTAGTTTCTCGATTCCCACCCTTTTCCCTCGGAAAATTCCTCTGAAAGAATTTGGTCCAATCTGATCACCGAACTCAAAACTATCGGAATTCAGTAGCCACTTTCCAATCTCATTGCCACCTGATTGGATGGTCTGCCATTCATCTACTGATACAGCAAATGAAGAACTCGGAAGTGGAATTCGAAGCTGGATCATACTATTCAAATTTTCTATCCCTAGCCTACTGCTATGCTGAATGGACTCTTCTTCAACACCCCCAAGTTCCCCTACACCGCCGTTCTGTTCTTGACAGCCGCAAAGCCCAAAAGGAAGCTTAACAGAAGTCGGTCTTGGCTTCCTGGTTGCACACTTGAGGGCGTTTTCTACCCGGGTTTTGAACAGATTGTTTTGCCCAGATTGATCCAGAAGAAGAACAACCCCGAGAGTCAACCCCTTCTTCTCAAAGATTTGTATCTTCTTGTAACAAATCGAAGCACCATCAAGAGCGCCTGACATGGTTGACCACGAAAGAGAAGAGTTACAGGCGAATGTAAGTCTGAGGACTGAACCCCTAGCTTCCTCAGCTGAGACTTCTTGAATCATAAACACGGGATTGTCATCTCCAGAAGCTTGCTCTAACAACTTTACGTGTAGAAAGACTTCTTTCATGTCGAAACCAGCCTGACTGTAACTGTTGAAACAATACCAAGCACAAAACCAAATTACCTAGATTGCTCCATGACTTACCAAAACTTATCAAATATATCCAGATTCGAACTGTTATCAGCGAGAGAATAATACTAGAGGAACATCGCTTAAGCAGCTAAACTTGATCTGCTTCGGAGTTTGGAAGATCAGAACAGTGAAAACTCACACAATATATAAAAATTTAGCAACTGGTAAATCTAGCTTACCTGAAGGGTAAGGAATCGTAATGCTTCTTGAGATTCGATACGAGCTTCTCCGGTAACTGGCTGCCAGGATACATCTTAGCGAGGTTCCTCACTACAGTAGCCCACATGAGCTTCCTGCCGCCGCCACTGACCTCGGCCTTAGGCGACGGATTCCCGCCGACGCTCTGGTTTTCCCGCGCGGAATCGAGATTGAGCGAGCTTTTGAGCGACGAAATCGCGTCGGACACGTTGCGGCTGAGACGCTGAAACCGCTTCTGCATAGCCGATGAGGTCTGATCGAAAAGCGGCGTGGATCCCTCGACCTCCAAACTCGTCTCAGGGGGAGACGTAATAAGGGACTCGGACCTGTCGTGCGTGCGCATGAGGACCTGATCCACCAGATCGTCGTCGGGAGCGGCACCTCCGGCACGGCTCGACCAGCACTCCAAAGCTGCAGCCATTTGAACGTCGTTTTCGGCAATGACTATGAGGTGGGAGAGATGAAGATGGAGTGTGCTTCTTCAGATTTCAGGGATTTTAGATTTCATCTTCTTCGTTAGAGCGTTAGTGAGGAGGACGCCTTCATTTATGTAAAAGCAGTACGATTTTTCAGACTGTCTCGATCCACTACGCTCCCGTATATACTTTTTTTTTTCCTTCATTTTTTTTGCAAATTGTGTTGGCCGAAACAAATGTTTTCATTTAATTTATTAAATCTTGTTTGAACAAAAAAAGAAAAGAAGATAATTAATTCTTAGTTGTGGTGTGGTCCCTGCAAACATAATTGTGTTTATCTAAATGATCACCAATCCATATTTTTTTTTTTTTCTCTAAAAGATGATTTGATGGACTAATGAGACTGTCCTATGACGCAAAAGCCACACAAAAGAATAACGCTAGAATCTTAACAACCAAAATTAGTAGACATAACATAGTTAATATTCGTATTTTGAAGTCATGGAACTGAGGTTAAATTTTGCTGAATGTATCGGGAACTGATAGAAAGAACAAGAAGAAAGAAGTTGCGGTGAATACTGAATATGATGATGGAAGGCGTAGAGAAGATAAAGAAGTTGAAAAAGAAGGAATATGCTGTGGTTTTGGGTCTAAATAGATTATGGAGTTTCGGTCTCGAATCTCTTAAAAAGCCAACAACAAAAAAAAAGTTGAAAAACAAGGAGGAACATTTTGTGATGGGAAGGCGCAGAGAAAGTAAAGAAGGTAAAGAAGTATTATAATGGGCCAATGTGAGGCCCATTTGTATTGGCCTTTTTGTGACCGTCGGATTTGGATCAGATAAACAAAATTTAAAAGGGTAGTAGAATGCAACCCGTTTCTAATTAAACGAAACGGCACGCGTTGTTCTCACCGTTTGTCAAAAGTCCCAATTCTGCCTCGGACGACGACATTTCTTTTCAGTGTACCGTCTTCTGTGTTACCATCGTCGTTGTTCTTTCCCGAAGCGGATCTCTTCATCTGTGTGATCGGAGGATCTGCAAGAGTTCCTCACCCAGAAGAAGAGAGAGGGAGAATATCGCTCTCCAATTTATATGGCTTCTACTCGTAGACCGAATCCTCTCGAAGAAGATGATGATGCGGGAGAAGAGGTATGCCTGCCAGTTGCTATCTGCTAAACTTTTTCTTCATGTGCTCTTCTGCTGTTCGTTTTGTATTCATGNCGTCGTTGTTCTTTCCCGAAGCGGATCTCTTCATCTGTGTGATCGGAGGATCTGCAAGAGTTCCTCACCCAGAAGAAGAGAGAGGGAGAATATCGCTCTCCAATTTATATGGCTTCTACTCGTAGACCGAATCCTCTCGAAGAAGATGATGATGCGGGAGAAGAGGTATGCCTGCCAGTTGCTATCTGCTAAACTTTTTCTTCATGTGCTCTTCTGCTGTTTGTTTTGTATTCATGGACCAGAGATTAATTTGCAGGTGCAACATTTCGATGATTTTACTCTAGCTTCTTCCTGGGAAAGGTATTTCATCTTCTCGATTTTGAATGCTCGGATTCAATCCCCCGCTCTTCTTTGACGTGCGGAATTTCACCACTGGTCCCGTTGCTTTTTTAGGTTCATTTCAGACATTGAAGCAACTTGCCGTCAATGGTTAGCCGATGGTCCAAAAAATCTGCTGGTACGTTTACGTTTCCAAATTATTTTATCCATTTTCGATCGAGTTCTATAGGCGTGCAAATGTGACTAGCTGAGCTCGTTAGAATCATATGAATGGGATTTTGATATACAAAAAATAACTTGGACGTGTATTGTGAAATCTACTTTAGTTTCGTTTGATCTGCTTTACCTCTTAGGTTGCCTGCGTTGTGTGTGAGTGCAGGAAAAGGGTGCTGTTGCAATGGAGGATTCGAAGAATCTTTTTAAGGTCAAATACGACCTAAAAAATGTTGCAAAGAGCTACTGCATGGAGTTCTACTTTCAAATTGACAATAATGGTATCCAACAAGGTATATTATTTCAGGGTAGTACGCTTTATCTTGGAGAAACTGCATTTTCTGTTTCATGATTTGGTATCTGACTGATGCAGCTGGAATTGGTAATTGGAACAGTAATTCACATGATCTCCAGCTTTGCTTTGGGGTGAAGGATTTTCTGGTACGCTTTAAATCTACAATTTTTACTTGAAATTGTTCATGCCCTTCTACATATTCGATATTTGACTATTATTCTTGCATCTTCTAGTTGATTGCTCCACAAAGTGCCAGTGGGGTGCTTCTTGATACACCAGAGTCTAGCAAGCTTCTGAGTTCGGTTGCTATTGCTTTGTCAAACTGTGCCAGGTACAATGTCTTAGCCAGTAGCACTGCTTTAGTTTTAGCATCGTCAAGTGTAACTCTTACAATACACTGTTTCTTTGAGTTGATACCAAATCGCCTTTCAACTACTCCGAAGTCTTGGAAATCAAAGTCGATAGAAATGTGTTATCCCTGTGGATCTTTGCTGATAGGATAACGATGAGGTGCATATTTGGTTGAGTTATTTTCAATAAATTTTTATACGACTTTGGTATGCAGCTTGTGGCCAGCCTTTGTCCCTGTGCATGACCCTTCACGCAAAGCATATATTGGCATCCAGAATATGGGCACTGTTTTTACTAGAAGGTTTGAGGCAGATCGTATTGGTAGTCAAGTCCCTGTGAAACTCATGCACCTGGAAGGATTATATGAGTTGTTTGTTTCTAAGTTTGTAAGTCTTTGTGGCTCCTACTTTGTTATGTTCATTAGTACGGTAATTTCTCATCAAAGCGGACTTGAAAACTTACCAAGCATAAGCTACCACGGAGGAAAAGCTGGGTTTTCAATTTAGTTGTTCTTAAGTTCTTTTTTCTTCACATACTGTACTATAAAAAATGTTTCAAGCTTGATATTAGAAGGGGAGACATTTTTTAATCTTGTCTTGATATCCGGTCCAACTTGGCTTATCCTGTCACGTGATTAAATTGTTTTCCTAGATATTATATTTATCGAAAACGGTTTATTGTTTGAAGGTTTATTCAGGAGTGGACTTCTCAATGCATAACTTCAAAGTCCATTTTATGATGAGGCTAACATACCAAACCTTCCCATATGACGAGGAGGATGAGGAAAATGATATGGATGAACTTATGGATGACAAAGCAGACACTGCAGAACACTATGGTTCTGAGTCACGTAACAAATTTCACTGGGATGATGATTGTCCTTGGAGTGAATGGTATTCTGCTGAAGATCCACTTAGAGGTATATCCGTATTAAAAAAAAAATCTCCTTTTTGGACTATAGTCTACACAGTACGGTACTTTTAGAATTTGGTTTTTTACCTCCCTGTCTTACAGATTAAGTGAAGGATGTGTGTTTTTCCGTGATTATACAACGCAAGTTATCTAATTTACTAGCTGGTTTTTATACACCTCTGTATTCCAGCATACTTGATGTGTGATTACAATCCTATATCATTCTTCAAGCATAGGCTGGTCATGGCCGTTGGTATTTGTGATTCAAGTAGTTCATTATCTAACTTTGTGGCGGATATGGACAGGATTCGAATTGGTGGTCACATGGGCTGACAGGACTGTAGAAAACACACTTGAGATGGCTGAACTTGAAAATGCTTCACCCCATGAAGCTGAGAAGTGGATTTTACACCCAATACTCTCACCATATCTGTAAGAAACGCTTCTCATAGTTTCCCATTCTAGGGCAGAATAGTAGTTTGCATGTGTTGTGGTGTATTATTCTTCCTTTTTTGTTTTATAACAAATATTTTTTTTCCAGGGGTGATCCTTCACATGGGAAAATAATTGATTTTGCTTCCCAACTACTTTGCTTGGTTGAAGCATTGGATATGTCCTTCACAGCTCAGTTTATGGAGGATTTCGTGTCAGGTCTGTGCAATTTTGTATGCTCTTATATTTTCTTCATGTTTCAAACACATGTAGAAACTTCCACTAGGAAGGGATTGAGTTATAGCATATGATTAGTTTCCCTTATGTTCTTATATTCTTTTACAGCATTAGCTTTTACTGATATTTTCCACTGTCTAATGTCTTTTAAATCTCTCGCAGGGGAAAATCCAAGCTCTGAAAATTTGAAGACGTCAGTGGTCATACCTCCTCCAACAGTTCTTGATCGGGTGATTAAAGATCTCTTTCATGAGGGTATTATTCCACTATATTATGTGTGGACATAGATGCATATGTACGACCTATGTCTATGGTAGCATAGATATAAGCTTGTGTTTCTGTTACACAACATTGAATACTGATTATCATTGCTGGGTCAAGAATTCGAGTTAGTATATAGTATTATTCACTTCGAAACCTTCTAAAATTTGATGCGTGAATTTTAAAATTTGCAGCCAAGATCATTTGAAAATCTAGCCCATAGGTCCCAGACATTTGTTCGAAATCCGCTATGTGGTATTGTTTCACCTTTTCCATTCTAATCTCGCAGGATCTAAACTCCCAGATTTTACTAAAGGGGAACACAGACTTTCTCGAGCTCTTAAGGCTGCACCGCTTGAATCTCTTTTTACACAATTCTGTTTACACTCACTGTGGTTTGGCAACTCCAATATCCGTGGTACGTGCCGGTAGACCATGCCACATTTGGTCAGCCATGCAGCATTATAGGCAAAGTGGATTAAATTGCCAGTGGCGTAATGCAAGGAATTATCTGATTAATAGGCGTATTGTATTTTTCTTTTGTTTTCTGCATCATATCTCTAGCCATTGCATCTCTCTGGATAGAGTTTGTCCGTGAAGTTCGTTGGTGTTGGGAAGAGTCACAGCCGTTGCCGAAAATGCCAATCGATGGTTCTATTGATTTGTCCACTTGTTTGATCAACCAGAAGTTGCACCTGGTGATCCCCTATATATCCTTAATCGGAAATGTTAAATTTATTGTAGATACTAACAATTTCTTCTTTGTTGATCAGCTTGCAATTTGCATTGAAAAAAAGCGTGAAATGAACGAAGAGTTCCTAGACTGTATAGGAAGTGAAGATAGTTCAGACGCTTCTGTTTCTATGGAGGTGATTGGCTAAGTCTTTCTGTATTTTGTGCATTTGTTGTTATGTGCTTCCAGTAGGTGTTTTATTAAATCAACAATTGCAGCCGAAATACAAATATATAAGGTTTAGGAGTTCCTAACTCCTGCAGTGCCTCTCTGTTGTTGGCTTGAAATTTTTCTTTGAATTAATCCTCAGGAACACCACAAGGTCGATAAGAGAATAAATACATCCTCAGAAGCAGATCTACAGAGGAAACGTGACAGGTGAACATAGCAAGTGAGAGCTCTTAGGTTTTAGTTGTTATTGAATTGATAAAACCCTGATTGCATATTATTATTAAGTACTTATTCTCTTTCTTCTTTCTTCCATTTCTATTCTAAATGTTGATAACTCTTGATTGAATGTTAAAGCTCATAGAGAGGATATATTGACCAAGGCTAAGTTTTAAAATCCCTTTTGCTTGGATACAGTTCTATTGCAGAAGATACATCTAATCGACTCAAATTTGAGAGGAAAACTGAAAGCACGAATTCTGTGAATGAAAGCCCAGCAGATGCCATCAGGAGGGGTTCAGCTGGACCAGTGGGGACCATGATGCTCCTGAAGTCACATCAGCGACTCAATGCCCCATTTACCCAGGTTAGTTTTCGACTTGACCTCGTCTGTTTCCTACCTTGTCGTTAACAATCTTATATTTCTGAGTTATTACAGGATCCACCTCTTATGACTGAAGACATGCATGAAGAAAGACTCCAGGCTGTTGAGGCGTTTGGTGATTCCCTTGTAAGCTCAACTTCTTTCCCAGTAGAAGTGAATATGGTTTGGTTATCTACTAAGAACATTTCTATAAGCGTAATGTTTCTTAACAAATGTATAAATGCGTTTCCTTGCTGTAATATGGATTTTTTTTCTATGTATATGTAGACATTAGAGAAGAAGTATGATTGATAGCTTCCTTTTAGTTCATTTCGTTATTTGACTATTAAAGAACTCATTTTGCCCTTTGAATTTCAGAACGTTCCTGGCCAGTTGGAGAAAGACATCTTATTATCTGGTGAGACTTAAAATTCTGTCTTTGTTGTTTTGAGATGATAACGGAGAAGAACTGTTCAGTAATCTTCTCTGTCATAGATTTCTAAGTTTGACTCTATTGAAAGGTTACAATGGGAGTTTTGCAAACCTACCATACATTCCACACTTCATTTCTTCTTTCTTATGTTTTCTGACCTCACGAAGGTGATTGCAGACATGTCAGCATTCAAAGCAGCAAACGCAGATGCTGTGTTTGAGGACTTCATCAGATGGCATTCACCTGGAGATTGGGAGAGCTCTGAGCCTGAAGCCGCTGAACCATCGGCGGACTCCATCACTGAAGGCTCGAAGGATAAATGGCCTCCTCATGGCCGCCTTTCTCAGCGGATGTCTGATCAAGGAAACCTCTGGAGAAAAAGTTGGAACGATGCACCTGCTTTGCCAGCTGATGACCAAAAGCCCCTCCTAGACCCAAACCGAGAGGGAGAAAAGGTGAATGTCTTTTTTTGAGATTATTTATTCGATAACCTCTTGTGAGAGTTAGGTTTGACCTCGTTGTGCTGACAAATTTCTCAGATTCTTCATTACCTGGAAACAGTGCGGCCTCATCAGCTTCTTGAGCAAATGGTCTGCACAGCCTTCAGAGGATCAGCCGACACTCTTAACCAGACAAACTTCGGGGACATGAGACAAATGACCTCTAAATTGGAGCAACTCTACCTCATCATCAAATCTACTTTGGGGGCTCTACAACGTATTTTTTCTGCTTTTCTCCTTGATTATACAAATCTTCCTTGTAGACCTTTTGTTATCTATATTAACAGATATCTTGGATGCAGGCAATAATCTTCCGGATAGAGCAGAGACCGTCAAAGACCTGAGACGTCTCTGCGTGGTCTTTGAACACGTCGAGAAGCTGGCAACGGTCGCAGCGTCTCTTCACAGAAAGTTCCTGGAAGCATCACGCCTTGCTCAAGTTATATTCAGCGACTTCTACAGCACTTATGTTCCAGTGATGGGAATAAACTCGAATGACGAAGAGAACAAAAGCAGGACGGTGAGTCATCTTTACACTAACGAGAGTCTCTCTCTAAAGGGAATGTTATAATTGGATGATTTTAACGTGCCTTGGTCACTGAAACACAGGAGATGGAAGTAGGTAGACAGGAAGTGAGTTTGAGAGAGAGACAAGTGGTGTCGAATCTGTTCGCGCCGCCATCGGCGAACCAGTCATGGAGAAAAGTGTTGAGTATGGGAAATCTTCTAAACGGACACGAACCCATTCTCAGGGAGATCATTTTCTCCACCGGAGACGATGTCAACAACGGAATCCATTACGCGGCAGCCGCTGACGTGGCGGCCACCAGTCACCGGAGAGGAGAAGAAATCGAGACGCACCGAATGTACGTCTCTGGAACTTCTAACGATCTCCGCGTTGCGCTCTCCGTTACTTCCTGCGATTGATTCTTCTTCATTTTTATTTACATTAAACGTACGATATAACACATTTGTTCTCTAATAGAAAATTAGCAAAGGAACAAGTTTCTAAGCGTATTTTTTTTTTGCTTGGTGTATTATTAATTAAGACAATGAATAAAGTTATCTCATAGATGTGTGTATTTTATTATTTACTTAACATTAAGCGAATGGGTGATTTTTTTGTGCATAAATCGATTTAATTTGATTGTCGTTGATAAACGATTGAATTGTGTATTTCTTAAAAAAGTTGCCTACGATTTCGTGTTTTTCTTGGGACAAAGTCGCAAAGACGGTGAGAAATATGTCTACTTGTTACTGTTATTCTAATATTCTGTTACATTTCTATACTATTTTTGTATCATCTGAAGATTCAATTATATGGAGGCGTCGAGACGACGTAATTGCAAGGCGAGATCTGTCATTTCTATTTTCCAGCGTCATCACTAAGACGAAGCACGCAACCAAAATTTAAAAAGACAAAAGAAGATTAATTCTGAAATATAAAGTGTAATCATGTGATGCTATCTTTCTAGAAGCATTAGATTGAGTGGTCGTTCAAATTACTAGTGCAAAAGGAAAAAGATAATGTATTTTATTAAGCTATAGAAACAAATTGAATTACGTTTGTATAGTTTAAAATGAGATCAATATATTGTAACGATCCGGACTCGGCCTATTTGAATAAGTTTAAATGGATTGATTTGGCTACCTATGTCATCAAAGTGCACTTACCTTTTCCGGTCACTTATCCTAAGAGAACTCCAGAGTTAAGCGTGCTTATGCTGGAGTAGCACTAGGATGGGTGACCTTCCGGGAAGTCCTCTGCGGAACCGTGTGAGTGAGGTCAAAACACGGGAAAAGGACACGTGATGATTGCAGGGACGAGTAAATCAGTCGGTCGGGCCATGAGAAAAAAATAACGCATCGACTGTCGGACAGGGGCGGGGCCCACGAGCCCAACAGAGGGATGGGTGACTCGCCGGTAGGGGCGGTCGGGGCGTTACATATATTTCTTTTTTTTCGGCAGCAGATGAGATTGTAGATTCAAATGAGATTTAGAAGAAAACAAAATGTTTATTAAATTTACCAGTACTGCGACTGCGAGGGTGGATTAAATCTAAATGTTGATGATATAATATATATTATTGCTATTACTGGTAGGGATGACGTTTTTTGTTCTTGTTTCTATATTTGATGATTGGATGAATAAAAGAAAATGATGAAGAATGAAGAGTTTTGTGGTAGGTACTTAAATTAAATGATTACCATGTTTGACATGATCCTGATCAATAATAATAATGCCTCTCTCCATCCTAATCTATACATATAAAAAATTAAAACAGTGTGTGTGCGCCATTTATATCTTTGGTTGGGTCATACACATCAAAGAAAAGATGATGGAACCCATATCGCTCCGTTTTTGATCCGATGTCTTTCGATCCCATAATCAAAAACTATGTGTCTAACTCTCTAATTATTATATATATTTTTTTTTATATAACGTTTTTATTTAAATGAGTCCATATGATATTAGCACACGTTTAAGTTTTTATTGGAATCATGTGGTTCATAGTTCATACATAGAAATTAACTCGTCATTTGCTGTATAAAATTATCCAAAACTTTGATCCAACGTGTATTTTTTCCAATTGATTATAACTTAACTAAAGTCGTTTTTCTGTGGATCATAAACATAAATTATGGCTGGCCTCACAATTAGGATCTAGGAGCGGATTGATCTAGGCCTGGGCATTCGGATATTCGGTTCGGTTTCGGATAGGAACCGTTCGGTTCCGGGTCTTTCGGGTATAGAAAATTTATACCCATATAGGTACCGAAAGGATTTCGATTCGGTTTCGGTTCGGTTCCTACCGGTTCCGGGTCGGTTCGGTTCTCAAATCTCAGAACCGTTTAAAACCCGACAAATCGGTTCTCCTATAATTTCGGTTCAGTTAGGGTATTTTTTACCCGATTAGACCCGAAATAGTAAAAAAAGTATCCGTATAACCGAAATGTAACCAAATACCCGGAAAAAAAAAACTGAAATTTTCGTCAATTTGCAAACTGATTTCCGGATCGAATATACCTCGGAATCGGTAACGGAAAGAAGATCTGAATAGCTGACTGCGAGATCTTCGAAACCATATGTAGATCGACTTCTGGATCCTTCTGGTTCGCCGGAAAATCTCCCCACAAAACCCTCACTCGATCACAAGGTAACTAGGAAAAAAAAAAAAAAAAATTCGGGTAACCGATCGGTTCCGGGTAAGAACCGGAACCGAACCGATACCCACGGTTCTGAAATTCAGGACCCGTCGGGTAAAAAGGCTCATAACCGAACCCGATCCGAACCGGTTATTTCGGGTCGGTTCCGGTTCGGGTTTTCGGGTCCGGGTTTTTTGTCCAGGCCTAGATTGATCCATCCATGTTATTTATCTATATCCCCTATATATTAATTGAGAAACATTTTTAAAGAGTAGACTTACTTTTTGAACTATTTACAGTGGTGCCATTTTGCTTAGGTGTCATCACCACACTTATTCTCCCATTATTTTAATACAAATTTCTTTTTTTGATTAGACTAATTACATTATATCCCTTTAACCATTTATTACTTTAAACATCTCTTTAATTTATGAAGATATAATTTAAGACTAATTTCCTTATATCATTTTTTTTTGACATCAATTTCCTTATATCATTTATTTATACATAATTTAACATTTAATTTATGAAGATATTCTTTTTCTTACCAAAAATATATCATACTAATTATTTTTTTAAACACTATATTTCTTCTCTTATTTTTGTTTAAATTTAGTTTTTAACAAAAAAAAACCATCATAACATCCATATAGTAAACAATATATAGATTTTTTTTTAATACATGTGTTATAATTCAAATTTTTTAAAATGAATATAAATTACTCAAATGATTAATAAATATGAGTATGTTTTAAAAAAGTCAGAATTGGAAATGAGGATTATAAAAAAACATAAATAATAAAAAAACTGTAAAAACAAGAAGTTTGATTTAATAGTCATCGATATTTATAAATATTTGTTTGGTTTAATGTGGTTTGTTAATAGAACCATATAAATTAACAAATAATATAAATATTTAAACTTGATAACAAGTTAAAAATATTATATCAAAAATTCGAAATATTAAAATAGTTGAATATGTTAAAAACAAATAATATTATAAATATTTTTTTCCTTTATGAAGAAAACATCATTTAATTTATGAAGATATTGTCTTTCTTTCTATTCTTTTACCAAAAATATATCGTACTAATTATTTTTGTAAACAGCATATTTCTTCTCTTATTTTTGTTTAAACTTAGTTTTGTAAAAAAAAACAAAATCATCACAACATCCATATAGTAAAAAATATATAGATTCTTTTATACATCTGTTATAATTCCAATTTTTATTATTTATATAAATTATCAAATGATTAATAAATATGAGTATGTTTTAAAAAGTCCCACATTGAAAATGAGAATGTGTAGATAGTTCAAAAATCATTATATAAAACATAAATGATTAAAAAAAACTGTAAAAGTAAGAAGCTTATTTTAATAGACATCCATACATATTATTCATATATATATATATATATATATATATAACTCATTAAGTTATTTTTATTTTAAAAAATTTCAAAATCATCTTTAATAAAATTTTTTATTATATATAACTCATTAAGTTATTTTTATTTTAAACAATTTCAAAATCATCTTTAATAAA
>JAHZTW010000001.1:282207299-282304390 GCA_020283515.1 Alliaria petiolata
TATAATCTTGTAAATTGCTACTGTTATACTTAGAAGCCTAAATCCTTAAGTTTTGCCGACACTTATATTCATTTGTTTTCTTAATCCAAATATAAAATAGATTCCTTAATCCAAATATTCATTTGTTTTCTTAGTCCAAAATCAAATATAAAATAGATGTGATTCCTTATTTAACAAGACGACCCATAAATCATTTTAAAGGAATCAAAGTGAAAGCTAAAACACAGTGGGTAATATAAATTATGTATCTCATTTTCCATTTTCTCTGACTTATTTTTTTTGGATCCCACAGAAAGAAATATGATGATGGGACGTAAATAAAGGAGAGAAACTACAATATTACGAATAATCAAATCCAACTTGTTGCTTGTGCTTGTGACTTGTGACTGTACATAAGTCTTCCTCTTTCTCTGTCTCTCTTCTCTCCCTCAGGCACACGACCTACGCGCGCGCACACACACACTCGCAAACAAAATCAAGAACCCTAATATCTAAACAACGTCCTGAATTAGGATCACAGATGGAGGGAGAAACCGCAGCGAAGGCAGCCGTGAGTTCCTCCTCCTCCCCAAGCCGCTACGAGTCCCAGAAGAGACGAGACTGGAACACTTTCCTTCAGTATCTAAAGAACCACAAGCCACCTCTGAGCCTGTCTCGTTGCAGTGGCGCACACGTCATCGAGTTCCTTAAGTACCTCGACCAGTTTGGTAAAACCAAAGTCCACGTCGTGGATTGTCCCTTCTTCGGAGAGCCTAATCCACCGGCTCAGTGCACTTGCCCTCTCAAGCAAGCTTGGGGAAGCCTCGACGCTCTCATCGGTCGTCTCAGGGCTGCGTTCGAGGAAATCGGCGGTGGTCTTCCCGAGGCAAACCCTTTCGCTGCCAAGGCCGTTAGGATATATCTCAAGGAAGTCCGTGAAACTCAGGCTAAGGCTCGAGGGATTCCCTACGACAAGAAAAAAAGGAAACGGCCTCCTACAGCCGCGGAAACTCACACCGCCGGAGATGTAGACGGCGCCGGAGGAAGTGGCGGTGCTGCTTTGGTCGTTACCGCTGCAACTACGGTATAACTGGGCGATTCGGCAAAATTCCGCATACCTAATACTAAATATAAGAGAAACTATGGTATATAATATATTCATTCAGTTCTTTACTTTATAAATTCCTACTTATAAATTACATATTTCGTTTTATTTGATGATTTGAGATGTAAATTGCAATTGTATAGATGGAAAAGACGATCGCTTATTATTAATAAGATCTTATTATGTTTAGTTATTTAGAATGATCACTTATTTTCACCGTGATTGATTGATTGATCGGTACGAAAGTATATAATTGTGATGTATGCACCTGCGAAGTCTCGGGTCTCACGTGACTAGTGATTTCTCTCACAAAGTCACATATCTTCTTCTCACAAGTCATAAATCTTCAGGTGCTTTCTTTTTAAAGCTTTAATGATGATGATCATCATCTTCTTACTCGCTTTATTTTATTTTCTTCTTTAACAAATTCAACGACGACTCGAAAATATTTGAGTTTCCTTCATTTTTTTTGATTCAGAAAACTAATTACATTTGATAGGCATAGAAACTAATGTGGGCTATTGTTTTTACAGTTTTCATGGAATTTACATGAGAAATAAAAGATTAGGTATAGAGGTACATTAATATCTAGCCTATACAGGTTATACTACTTGTCAATAGAAGCATGTGATAACAAAAGAGGAATAATGGTAAAAGCTCAAGATCCATTTATCTTAGAAATAGCAAAAATAAAAAATAATAGTGGGTGGTCTTGATTAAATATATAAGTTAAAATTTGAAAAGAACTAGTGGCCAACCTAACATTAATTCTCTTGGTAACCAATATACAAATATCATCATTTCATAAATCTCAAACTCAATGCACTTTTCTTAACACACAAAAAAAAAAAACAGTTAGCTAATTATATAATTATATGAATATAGTAGATTAAACGTGATCTTTAAATCCAGGGCTATTGCTTTTGGAACTTGCAGGCTTACTGTAAGATGGTAGGCTGAAATCTGACCATGCATGTTGAAATTTACCATTACTTTGCCAAAAAAAAAAGAGAGAGATTATTTTGAAAGTTATTATATATAGTTGATAGTTGATTAAAATTATAATAGAAAATAAAAAAACTATATAATATTTTTGCTAGAAATAAAAACTATTTAAATTCAACAAACATCATAGAATAGAAAGATAATGCTGTGTCCCATAATAGAAAAAAGGAAAATAATGCTCTGCTAAATATTAAAATGAGTAGACTGGAATTGATAAACTGAAACAAATAAATAATGAGAAGACTGGTCAACTGTGCGAGGAAAAAAAACACACATCTCACGTCACGTGTGTATTTGGAAATAGAAGAAAAATGGTAAATTAAGAAATAAAAAAAAACGTCGACAGCAGGATTCGAACCTGCGCGGGCAAAGCCCAATTGATTTCGAGTCAATCTCCTTAACCGCTCGGACATATCGACGATTTGTTTTATTGACAACATGAAATTAATATATAGATAAATTAAAAATTCTTAAAACAGCGACTAAAGAAAGAGCCGGTACTCTCATGTTTTAAGAAACACAGAGCTGATCTATTCACACACGATAATAAAATTAGCTGGATCACCATTACCATGTCTAGCTTATTTATTATAAATTGCAAATTCTTAGATCATATGACATGATTCTGGTGCCTCCAGATTTTGTTCATTGCTCAATCAAGCAGAATAGTTAAGAGATAAATCCTTTGCTTTTAAGACTCTCCACACCTTCCTTGATGATTTCGTCCATGCAACTGAACTCTAACCCCAGTTCCATCAGCTTCTTTGCTGCGTTCTTGGCTCGGAGTAAACCCGGTTGAGTCTCTCTAGGTAACCTAAGACAGGATTTCCAATGCAGGTTACTGAAAGCTATGTAATATAAAACATAACGCGTGTTTGAAAGAGAGTTTGTGACTTACTTGGGGACATTGTAATTGGGATAGAGGTCAGCTACTTTAGCTACAAAATCACCGTAGTGAGAGATGGCCTCGACGCACAAGTGCCTTCCTTTTGCAGATGGGTTCTCGTATACAAGAATATGGGCTAATGCCACGTCCTTGAAATGCACCGACCCCATGAAGAAGTTCTCGTATGTCTCTGTGCACCCTGTGGCGAACGATGCATCATCATTGAAAAAGAGACTTTAATTTTGTCGCTCAGACACAATTCATATATACATTGGTTGGGTAAAACTAAAGAGAGTACCCTGAAGAAGGCGTAGAAGCATGAGCATGCTAGCGTTGAGCGATGGGGGAATGACAGGGCCCATGACGGTGCCTGGATTCACCACAACCACATCCAATCCCTTCTCCTCTGCAAACTCCCAAGCTGCCTTCTCCGCAAGCGTCTTCGACAGTGGATACCACAACTACCCAACCAACACAAGAACCCACACTTGTTTCAAAGAAACTTATATAATCTATAAGATTAATCAAGAAGAAGATTGGATCCAAAAAAAAAAAAAAAATCAAGAAGAAGCAAATTAGTAGATCTTGATTAGAGAGACATACTCCATTTTGTTTGCAGTAGTCTTGGTCAGCCCAACATTCCTCGTTCTTGATCTTATCGGCAGGCCAGTTGGGGCTTGGGGTTATCGCCGATATGGAGGACGTCACCACAACCCTCCTAACGCCGGCTTCTTTCGCCGCCGTCAGCACATTTATGGTTCCCTTAACCGCCGGGTCAAGTAGTTGCTTCTGTGAACAAACACATATGAAGTGAACTATAATCATCGGTCCAGTTAAAGCAAATATTTGGGGAGTGGGTATAGAACCTGGGGATCTTGGACTTCGTCGACGATACAGGGCGATGCAAGGTGGAACACGCCGGAACATCCTTTGACGGCGGCGGAAACGGTGTCGTATTGCAGGAGATCCATCTCGAAGAGATGGAGGCGCGTGGCTGCACCTTCAAGGGATTCCAGATGTTTCGTCTCTTTCTCATCCTCTGCAACAGAAGTTTAGCAAAATTCACGGCAATTAGGATTTAGGAGGAGATACGGTTACCGGAGGCGTAATCGACGAGAAAAGTAATAAAGATTACGGAGATTTTTCACGGTGGCGTGGACGGCGTAGCCGCGTTGTAGGAGCAGATGGACGAGCCACGAGCCGATGCAGCCACTGCCGCCGGTGACGCAGACTACTTCTCGTTCCGTCGACATTGATGATTTTGATTGATTAGAGCTCTCTCTCTCTCTCAGTTTCAGACTATTTCTCTTTCAGACACACACACACTCTCTCTCTTCGGCTGTCTGAAACTTGAATGCCACGTGGCCAGAAGGAATTTCGTGAGATAATTCGTTTATGGTGAAGATTAATGGCGCTGAGTGCTGATGCAATGTAAAGCCCAATAGTAAAATGTAAAGCCCAATGTTTAAACCTTCACGCCATTTTGGTAGATAAATAACAGAAGTGGGCTCAATCATAAAACGGCACGTAGTCCTGTTTTTTATTTTATTTTGTATAACATGGAAATTCTTGGCCCGACATTATCGCCAGTCGAGGAGCTTCACTGAATTGATGGATCGTCGGCTGTTTCTCCTCCTCCTCGCCGTCACGGCGGAGTTGAGCCTGACGAGATTCACCGTCGGAGCGGTCGGCGTGAACTGGGGGACGGATGCTTCGCACCCTCTTCCGCCTTCTAAGGTTGTAGAGCTTCTGAAATCCAACGGCATTGCCAAGGTGAAGCTCTTCGATGCTGACCCAAAAGTTCTCCGAGCTCTCTCTGGTACCAATATTGGTGTCACTGTCGGAATCCCTAATTCTATGATTAAGAGCTTGAATGCATCCATAAAGGTAGCAGAGAGCTGGGTCCATGACAATGTCACTCGTTACTTCGACGGCGGAAACAGAGTTCGAATCGAGTATCTTCTTTCTCCTCCTCTTCCGCTTTTCAAAATAGCTTACCCTTTTTTTTTTTTGTTTCTTCGCAAGTATATATATATCTCATATCTCTACATTTTGGGTCCTCAAGCTAGAAATATCCTTTTTAGACCAATTTCTTGCTATATAGAGTTTTTCTTTCCACGATTATGCTTTGTGTCTTCTGGTCTTTCCTCAAAGTTGGTAATCGTTAAGCTTCATTTCGTCGTGAAACGATACTGTAGAAAAACTTTGTAGCAGAAGGGACAGGAAACGGATAAATCCTTTAGTTCAATGTTTGGTTGGTTTGACAAGAACATATGCTTGATTCTCCTCTTCTAGTCTACATTTTAGTTTTAGCAGAGAGAATTTACAGGCAGCTGCACAAAAGAGGAATGCTTTCCTCATAATGTTTTTGAATCTCAAATTCTGTTATTTTCAATGACAGTCTTGGTGCGTGTGAACATATAAATTGCTCAGTTATTTTCAAATTATGTTATTTTCAATATAGAAATTGCTCGGTCGGATTTGTTTCAATGCCGATCTTCTTATTGTGAACATATAAGGATGGTTCCTCACTTGGATTGGTTTGCAGGTACGTAGCAGTTGGAGATGAGCCATTTCTCCTGAGCTATGGCAATCAGTATAGGCCTTTTGTCATTGGAGCAGCTATGAACATCCAAAATGCTTTAGCTAAGGCGAGCTTGGCAAGTGAAGTGAAGGTCTTAGTCCCCTCCAGCTTTGACTCCTTTCTCTCTGATTCCCTTCGACCTTCTTCAGGACACTTCAGGGCTGACCTCAACAAGACAATGATCGAACTCCTCTCCTTTCTTACAAAGCATCACTCTCCCTTCTTTGTGACAATCTCTCCTTTTCTAAGCTTTCACCAGAACAAGAACATCTCCCTCGACTTTAGCCTCTTCAGAGAAACAGCAAAAGCTCACAAAGACGGGCGTAAAGGCTACAGAAACAGCTTTGATCTGAGCTATGGCACACTTGTCTCAGCATTGTCCAGTATTGGGTTCCCGGAGATGGGTATCGTCGTGTCAAAGATCGGTTGGCCTACAGATGGTGCAGCCAATGCCACGTCACCGACTGCTGAGGCGTTCTTGAAAGGACTGATGGGTCACTTGGAGAAAAAGACGGGTTCTCTGCCGCGCCCACCGGTTGAGACCTACATTGAAAGCCTCTTGGACGAAGATCAGAGAAACGTATCTTCTGGGAACTTTGAGAGGCACTGGGGAGTCTTTACATTCGATGGTCAAGCCAAATACAGTTTCAGTTTCAACCATAACCCAAAGAAACTGGTAAACGCGCAGAACGTTCAGTACCTTCCTCCTAAGTGGTGCGTGGTGAACAATAACAGGGACTTGTCAAACGCTTCAGCAAAAGCGTTAGAAGCCTGCGCTGTCTCGGACTGCACCTCGATACTTCCCGGTGGGTCGTGTTCAGGCATCGGATGGCCAGGCAACGTGTCATATGCGTTCAATAGCTTGTATCAGCAAAATGATCACAGGGCAGGAAGCTGTGACTTTGGTGGACTTGGTTTGATCACTACCGTTGATCCTTCTGAGGATAATTGCAGGTTCTGGATTCAACTTGACACTTCTCATTCATCTTCTCGCATGACAATCTTCTTTCAGAGTTGGTCTCTCCTCTTATTCTTCTTACTGTCTGTACTCAATTGAAGTTGTAGTTGTAGTTACACAATTTTTTTGATTTTGCCTCTCCTTGAGGCTTGAGGATTTGATGTACGTACACACCAATGAAATTCTCTAGTCCTCTCAAATTCCGACATTGAAACTGTTATTGGGCTGGGTTTCTTCAATGGGCCTTGACGATGGCGCGTTTTTGTATGATAGAAAAGCAAACAAACCGGTCGGTAAAGATAAGATTTTAAGAATTTAAGTTGAATGCAGTTAAAAGGAGATTCTACGTTTTTCTCTCTATTCGTGAGAGAAATATAATTAGCAAAAACGCGACAGTTTTTTAACGTCTGAAAAGACTCACACAATTAGCTTAAGAGTTTGCTCTGTTGTCTATCGCAAACCCTAGGTCATGGCTGGGATGTACAATCAAGACGGCGCCGGAGGTGCGCCTCTTCCGTCGTACGGTGGTGATGGATACGGCGGAGGTGGAGGTTATGGAGGCGGTGATGCTGGGTATGGAGGGCGCGGTGCCTCTGGCGGAGGTGGATACGGTGGACGCGGTGGTTACGGCGGCGGCGGTAGAGGAAATCGAGGTATGTGATTTAGATTGCTCCAGATCTGATGGATTTGTCCTTGCGAATCGTTAGATTTCTCTCTATTCCTTGCTTGGTTTCTTTTGTCCTTGTGAATCTTTTACTTTATTTCCATCTGTTAATGATTTGATTTTATTCAGGAGGTGGCGGTGGTGGATATCAAGGAGGTGGAGGCGGCGGAAGAGGTGGTGGTGGCAGAGATGGAGGCGGAAGAGATGGTGATTGGCGTTGTCCCAACCCAAGGTAATGATTGCATTAATCTTTGTTTTATCTGGGATCCCTTCTTTCTGCCTGTGTAATTAAATCGAATTGGATTCGCTTCTGGAAGTATGTTTTGAAGTAGTTTTGCCCTCGAAACTGTTTGTATATAGTTGTGGGAACGTGAACTTTGCGAGGAGAGTTGAATGTAACAAGTGTGGTGCGCCTGCTCCTTCTGGTACTGGTGATCGAGGAGGTGGTGGGTTTAGCCGAGGTGGAGGTGCCAGTGATCGTGGTGGTGGCCGTGGAGGTAGAACCGATAGTGGTAGGAGCTATGAGAGTAGTAGATATGATGGTGGCAGTAGGAGCAGTGGTGGTGGAGGAGGCTCTTATGGTAGTAATAATCAACATAGGGACAATGGTTCATATGGTCAGGCTTCTCCTACACCTCCTGCTGCAGCGATTCCATCCTATGATGGTTCTGGCAGTTATCCTCCACCCTCGGGGTATGGAATGGAAGCAGTTCCCCCTCCTTCAAGCTATGCTGGTGGTCCCCCGTCATATGGTGGTCCCGCAGGGGGTTATGGCGGTGGTGATGCACCGAGCGCTGGTGGTCGGGGTGGTACTGGTAGAGGTGGTGGCTATGATGGTGGTAGTGCTCCTCGACGCCAGGAATCTAGTTATGGAGATTCAGTTGCCGAGAAAGTCAAGCAGTGCGATGCGGATTGTGGTGATACTTGTGATAATACCCGAATATACATCTCTAATTTGCCTCCGGATGTGACCACTGATGAACTCAAGGATCTCTTTGGTGGCATTGGCCAAGTAATAACACTGGTCTCTTTATTTCTGTTGTGTTTTTTACCTTTTCGAATAAGCTCAAGGATTCTTGTTTCTGTATTTGTTTATTGGTGTGCTGATTGGGAGTGTACTTCTTGTTGGATCTACAATAGGTTGGAAGAATTAAGCAGAAGCGGGGTTACAAAGATCAGTGGCCCTATAACATCAAGATATACACTGATGAGAAGGGAAAAAATAAAGGTGACGCCTGTCTGGCTTATGAAGATCCTAGCGCCGCTCACTCCGCAGGCGGCTTTTTCAACAGTATGTACTATTGAATTGTTGTCTAGTATATGGAATCACTTATTAGCTCTCTCTAATGAACGATGGTGAATTCTCTTGCAGATTATGAAATGAGGGGGAACAAGATCAGTGTAGTGATGGCAGAGAAGTCTGCACCCCGTCCTCCTGCCTTTGACCAGAGGTACTGTCCTGATTCTGTACCATTTAGCTGCCACCCCTAGCACTCCATCTTATAGGTTTCTGTCCTCTAGGTGTTTTAAGATTTAAGCTGTATAGTTTTGGTTGGAAATTTGTTTTTTTTGGCTATGCTGTCTTTATGTTACTCGTCTCTAAAAACTGTATCTGTATGGGCCCTTGTTTCCTTCTCGGGACCTACTTGGTACACTGGTACAGAGTTCTTTATGCCATCAAACTTTGCCTTAGGTCTATGTTTTTTTCATAGGAAATATTTACGTAGTTAAACAAATCTTGTAACTTCTAGCTGTGGCTGCGGTTGGTTTGTGTAGAGTGATTCATTTGTTCATGCTTAATTTCTCCCCATATAAGTTGCTTCTTCAGTTGGTCTTCCATGCCTCTATAAGACTCGACCTTGTTGTGTTCGAGTCACTTAATCTTGAGCAGTAACTTGATTTTAGTTAGTTGGTAACAATGTGGTCCTTGCAAAACTTGTGGATGGTGCAGAGGCGGCGGTGGTAGAGGAGGAGGGGGTGGCTATGGTGGTGGTGGTGGGGGAGACAGAAGAAGAGATAACTATGGTTCAGGGCCAGACAGAAACTACCATGGGGGAAACCGGTCTCGTCCATATTGAGAGAAAGAGAGGAATCAATGAATCAGCTGTTATGTGTTCTAAGAGTTTGTGTGTGTCAGGGGGGAGGGGAATTTTAGTAAAATGTTGCGTTGATGGTGGGAAATGTTCTATGAATCATCATATTGGGGATACCAAAAAAAAAAGAGAGGTAGGTTTTATGTTCGCTTTGACCCTGAGCAAAATTGCCCCTTTTTTTCTCCTTACTCTCCTTGTCTTGCTTTGTTCTGTTTCTTTGGGGATCTATTATTTATGCATTGTGTGTTTCGTGTTTTTTTTTTTCACAATGTGAAATTTTTGTTTTGTTTTATAGAAGGAAGTGGATATTTAACTCCAAAATGCATTGCTAATTGGTGGGTAAGGTAGGGTACTCATGATGATTTCAGGTGAGTGCATTCATCTACCTTGCTTGTTTCACTTGCCCTTTCTACAGCAGAAACTGTTTCTCTTCCTTGTGTTTTGACTCTGTTCTGCACAAACAAACCAGTCATATGTTTCGTCTTGTAATATGCACTCATTTTGGGCAAACACACTATACACTATACATTCATTCGCAGAGTTATTATTATAGTCATCTTATCTTTGATGGCAAACATCTGTGCCCATGAGAAACGGCAGGAGTGGGGGCCGGCTAGGCACTTGTGCTTGATCTGTGGACCTTGAAGTACGCAGTGAAATTTTAAAGACCAACTTGATGATTTTAGTGCTAACTAGGTCCGGGTATTATAAGACCTTCCGAGGCTATATAGCTAGTTCATGAGTACTACAAAAGAGTAGCGTTTTTAGGTTAATAAATAGTTCGTCGTCCAATTTAGTTTTTTTCTTTTTCAAATGGGATTTCCATAAATTCTAACTTTGAACTTGTAAGGTTCACTCCAAATATCCTTTGTTTATATTCCTAATTATTTGTATTCGAGTGTTATAGTGTGAATATATAGGGTTTTACGAGAGATATCAACCGATTTTTTGATGTTTGAGTAAAGCGCTGATGCCGAAATTTCCTTTCAAAAAAGAAAAAAATAACTTGGAAGGTTATATATATATAGTAAGTATAGTTTCTAAGAGCCAGCAATTTTGGAATCCTAGTCATGGATTTCGTGGTTTCCTTTCTCAATTCGACATGGATCCCGCTTCTAAGTGGTGTATGTTCACCGGTTCAATCGCTGACTGGCTTCATCTACCACCACATGTCGATGTTACATTCTCTCACATAAACACAGTTCGGGTACACAATCGAATGTTAAAATCTTACTATAAACCTGTAACAATATAATTCTTACCAAGTGGATGATTTTTTTTTAAATGCGTAAAATCCAAATTTTTGTAAGACCATAAATCCAAGTTAAAAAGCTGTCTTTACAAGCTAAATTCATATGTGTAAGACCAAACTCCAAGTTAATTAAAAACTGGCTTTACAAGTTAAAAATCATGTCTCCTTGAGATCAAATTTTATTAAGACCAGACCTGTGACTTTTTAAATGTGTAAAAATTACCAGTCATGTGTTCTTGAGATCAAATTGGCTTTACAAGTTAAAATCCAAAATTTCTGTAAGACCAAACCTGTTATTTTGAGTACACATAGATTGGTAAACTTTTACACATTTCAAAAAGTAGTCGCAGGTTTTGTCATTTACATACGATTTGAATTTTAGTCGTTTACATAACATCTGAATAAAAAAAAAAAATTCTCAATAAGTCTGATTTATTCGTTCTCTTTGAACAAAAAAAAAAAAAAAATTATACGTAATTACACACAAACAAAAGAGTAAACCTTACCCCATTACCACCACTTTAACACATGCTCAACGAAGCTGGGAATGAATGAAGCTGGACATACATACACATAAAAGCAAGAAGAAGCCATGGAACTCAGGATGGATAGCGCCAAAAATACATACAAACATATATATAGTATTGGTGAGACATGGCGCTATCCCTCCTGAGCTTTATAGCTATTTCTCTACTACTCTAGAAACTTGCATGCATATGCATCTTCCTCTCCTCTGCATATACGTTTTTATGTTTGGTATATATATGAGCTTGACCAGCTTGAATCACACATTGCTGTATTTATAGTCTGAAGTGACCCCAATAGTGTACCATTACCTTTTTTTTATATAATATTCAGCACTTTAATGTATTCCCATAACCATAATAAATCGTATATTTTTTCTTTTATTTTGCTAAGAAATAGGAACTTGAGAGTATATATATATATATGCATTATTTAACTTCAAAAATATTTTAATCATAAATTTTGAAGTTAAGAACCTTATTAAGAAAAATTAAATTGGATGGGTCCAATGGTAGAACCCATATGAGGTTCTTAAGAATAAAAAAAATATTATTTTTAAAATTAGAATATTATAAGTAAAAATTATTTTGTTTAAATTATTGATCAACTAATATCTTAAAAATTATTGCATTTCATAAAATTTTAAACATACATTACATAAAAGCATATTAAAAAAGAAGTACAATAGAAAGAAGATAGTTTTTTTTTCCTTTTCTCTAAAAAATATTGACCAATAGAAAGAAGACACCTAGATGTTTCTTATCAACTCTAAAGTCTCCTTGTTTAGAACCCATTCTCATCTTTTATTTTATTTTTGATTTTTTTTTTCCCCTTCTTTTCCTGAGAAACCCAAGTTCAGAACCTCCATTGGAGGTGGTCTAAGCATCTTCCATTATAGATACTCTGGAGGATTTGGAAAAGCAGAAATATGCTTGTTTTCCAACAAAAACAGCTTCCCTGGAGAAAGAGTATACAATTGGTGAAAGAGTATACAATTGGTGAAATCTGATGCCCAAGAATGGTTGGATTTAGAAGATCATTTGACACAAACGTATAATAACATTTCAATCCCAAATACAACAGTGAAGCTTGGTTCTTGGAGCCGTCCACCTTCTGGCTGAATGAAATGTAATTTTGATGGCTCTTTTAGGAGCAACGATGTTACTACTCAAGATGGTTGGGTTCTTAGAGATGATAATGGGGTTTATATTGGCTCGAGTCATGCTAAGGGTTTACTGCTTTATAATGCTCAAGAGAGTGAATTTCAAACTCTCATTATGCAGATGGAACACTTTAAAAGAGACAACAAAAAAAGTTATTGATCAGATTAAAAGCAATGAACTCAACTTTGGGGCTCATAACTGGATTCGAGAAGTTAGGGTGTGGAGGCATCAGTTTGAAGAGATTCGATTTGAATGGACTGGGCGAATTCATAATCAAGTGGTAGAGTACAAAACAAATAATCCCAAATAATGATTTGTTTTGTTTTTAGTCATATGTTCCTCGATTTCTTACAAATGTATTACATCCTGACTTTGTAAACTCCAGTAATTAGTTTATGAAAATTTGATGATAAAAAAAAATATATATATATATATATATATATAATTTATGAAATAAAGTTAAATTGATATAACAAATGAAATATAAAATAACTGAATATATAATTGTATCTGATTCATTTATCTACAAATTAAAACTGCAGAGAAATATTTTGCTATTTTGTTTGTGTGTGTGTGTGTGTGGAATGAAAGGAGTGATAATTGCATTTTATTAGATGCAAATAATGTAATTTCAGCAAAAATATTTATGAATGATTGATTTTACAACATTTTATCCCTCAAATATGACATTTATTTGCACCCTTAACCTCACATGTGATTGCTACATTTCAGTTTTAGGAATCACATGTAAAAATGAGAAACTTAACACTGTAANATTTAGTTTTTTTTTTTTTTTTTTTTTTAAATGGGATTTCCATAAAATTCTAACTTTGAACTTGTAAGGTTGACTCCAAATATCATTTGTTTATATTCCTAATTATTTGTATTCGAGTGTTATAGTGTGAATATATAGAATCCTAGTCATGGATTTCGTGGTTTACTTTTTCAATTCGACATGGATCCCGCTTCTGAGCGGTGTATGTTCACCGGTTCAATCGCTGGCTGGCTGGCTTCATCTACCACCACATGTCGATGTTACATTCTCTCACATAAACACAGTTTGGGTACACAATCGAATGTTATACTGCAGAGCTGTGGACTACTGTAATTAAGAATCAGTACAATTTTTACAAACCTTAAACCTGTAATAATATAATTCTTACTAAGTGGAGTAAAATTTCCAAATTTTTGTAAGACTAAAATCCAAGTTAAAAAGCTGGCTTTACAAGTTCATTAAATTCATATGTGTAAAGACTAAATTCCAAGTTAAAAGCTGGCTTTACAAGTTAAAAATCATGTGTCCTTGAGATCAAATTTTATTAAGACCAAACCTGTGACTTTTTAAATGTGTAAAAATTACCAATCATGTGTTCTTGAGATCAAATTGGCTTTACAAGTTTTTTTTTTTTTTTGGTCGAAATTGGATTTACAAGTTATAATCCAAAATTTCTGTAAGACCAAACCTGTGATTTAAGTACACAGTAGATTGGTAAACTTTTACACATTTAAAAAGTAGTCACAGGTTTGGTCATTTACATACGATTTGAATTTTAGTCATTTACATAACATCTGGAAAAAAAAAAAATATTCTCAATAAGTCTGATTTATTCGTTCTCTTTGAACAAATAAAATAAAATTATACGTAATTACACACAAACAAAAGACTAAACCTTACCCCATTACTACCTCTTTAACACATGCTCAACGAAGCTGGGAATGAATGAAGCTGGACATACATACACATAAAAGCAAGAAGAAGCCATGGAACTCAGGATGGATAGCGCCAAAAATACATACAAACATATATATGGTATTGGTGAGACATGGCATTAAGGCGCTATCCCTCCTGAGCTTTATAGCTATTTCTCTACTACTCTAGAAATTTGCATGCATATGTATCTTCCTCTCCTCTACATATACGTTTTTATGTTTGGTATATAAATATATATATACATATATGTTGTGTTAAGTACTTATGTGTATGTTAGAGAGGAGCTTGACCAGCTTGAATCACACATTGCTGTATTTATAGTCTGAAGTGACCCCAATAGTGTACCATTACCATTTTTTATATATAATATTCAGCACTTTAATGCATTCCCATAACCATAATAAATTGTATATTTTTTCTTTTAAGAAATAGGAACTTGAGAGAATAATATATATATACGCATTATTTAACTCTTATTTATAGCCTTATAGGGCGAATAGTGGAGACTGGGGAGCGTATACGATACCGGGTTTTGGTAGCAAAAGTTTTACTTTCTCCACGGCGCAAACTCAGCACGGCCACAAGACTCCGGTTAGACAAGACACTGAGATTAAAGGAAACGCCAAAACCATAATATATATGTAGATAAATGAAATAAATGTTTAATGCTTAATGAAGATGTAGAAAAATAAAAGGATAAATGAAATAATGGAGTATGTGGAAGAACGCAAAAAGCGGTGATGCATTCAATATTGGATGTAGCCATGTAGGTGGCTCTCCGGTCGAACAAAAAAAAAAAAAAAAAAGGTGGCTCTCCCATTTCTCTTTTAATTTCAGAATATTTTTTTATGACAATTTTGAGTAATGTTATAATTTACACCTTACAAGAAATAGAGTTATGTCCAAAAAGGAACAAAATTATCTCTCCAATTCATTATCCCTCCGTTTCCTTCAGATTCGTTTTTTTTTCAGATTTTTCTTGTTTTATCAAAACTGGTTTTTTTATTTAATAAATCTTTTTATGTACTCTACATAATTTACGGTCAATGAAAGTGACTTTTTTATTAAAAAAAATATTGAAGGAGGATATTTTAAAATTGAATTACTATAGGTTTGTATTATTGTGAAGTGTTTTAATGTGGAAAAAGGTGCATGTATAACTATTAGGAAAATTAATAAAGATGAAAAAGAATGAGGAAATAGATGCATGGGAGTTTGTATTAGCCAGCTACCACGGCCGTACCTTGCACGTTCCGATCCCTTGCTTCTAAATTCATCCATCAATAATGGAGAAGGAACACATTTATTGCAGAAAGGAGTATGGGGTCGCATAATTTAAGGGATAAAGTGACATTATTTATAACTATCCGACATATTTAGGCTCTAAATGGAAAACATAAAATATAGGGTCCGATTAGTAAGATAAAACGGTATGAAATTTTTAGCGGTAAGCTGGATCTTTTAGCGGTAAGCTGAAATAGATAAGTGCTTATCAAATAGTTAAAAATTGTAAAAAAGAGCTGTAAATAAAAACGGTACAAAAAAGCTGAGTGTAATACTGTAGGTAACGCTTTCTGTACAGCTTTTGTGATTGGTAACTATTAAAACGGTATAAATCTTATAAAGAACTTTATAGTGAAGCTTTTGGTTACCATTCTAACCTATAATTTATGAAATAAAGCTAAATTGATATAATAAATGAAATATAAAAATAACTGAATATAAAAATAACTGAATATATAAATGTATCTGATTCATTTATCTACAAATTAAAACTACAGAGAAATATTTCGCTATTTTGTGTGTGTGTGTGGAATGAAAGGAGTGATCATTGCATTTCATTCGATGCAAATAATGTAATTTCAGCAAAAATATTTATGAATGATTGAATTTATAACATTTTATCCCTCAAATATGACATTTATTTGCACCCTTAACCTCACATGTGATTGCTACATTTCAGTTTTAGGAATCACATGTAAAAATGAGAAACTTAACACTGTAAAAATAGTAACCAAGCGAGGAATTTCGGTGGTATAATCTAGTTATTCCCACATTTCAGTTTTAGTTTCTCATTTTTCTCCCTGCATTTCATGTATATGTAAAAGAAATTAATCTAAAGAGTATTAAAATTATTCTGTTAAAGAAAAAAATGAGCGTAAATGGTTCTTAAAAACATGTGTACGAAAACGACTCCAAAAGGGTGCAACTTCGATGAATTATTTAATTATGCGTTTTTCAAGAAGAGATGCATGAGAGAGATTGACTGTGATTAGTTTCAAAGTGAAAAACTCATAATGAAAGAGATAAAAATGAAGAGTAATTAAAAACTAAAATTGTTCCCAAAATGACGCACGTCCACATCTATTGGAAAAAGAAGAAGAAGAAAACATCAATTTTTGGATCTACCGTCTTTTCTCTCTCTCTCTCTCTCTCTCTCTCTCTATCGATGATCATTATCGTTTTGCTTTATGTAAAACAAATCCTGATTTGAGAGAATAGTTTGCATGGTTAGGTATTTCCCCAGCAATGATCATAGTGGCTTGCCAACCCACTTTGGGTTCTCGCCGGGGAACCCAAACGTCGCCGGTGAGATCATTGCTCCAGTCTTTTCATCGAGACTTCCGGTGGTTTGCCGGCAGATCCACAGTAAGCAGCCGTTCGGAATGTTCAGAGGCGAAAATGCGATGAATTACGCATTTTCCACCTTTTTGCTCGAAGCGGTTGTCATCATTTTCTTCATCAAAACCTTTTGTTTCCTCCTCAGGCCTCTACGTCAACCTCGTATCGTCTGCGAGATTCTTGTTCGTCATTGATCTTACGCTCATTTGTTTCTTATATAGTTAAATATTAAAATTTTGAAGGAGAAAAAAAAAATGGTTTGTGTGTTTGAATAGGGTGGAATGATGATAGGACCGTCGATGCTTGGAGGAAGCAGAAATTTCAACTACTACTTGTTCCCGCCGATTGCGAATTACTTTTGTGCAAACTTGGGACTGATGGGATTCTTTTACTTCTTCTTCCTCACGGCGGCCAAGACGGACGTTGCGGCCATCGCAAAGGCGCCAAGAAAGCACAAGTACATCGCTATCATCGGCGTTATAATCCCGATGCTCTGCGTGTGGGGCACGGGGATGGCCATGCGAGGCCAAATGGAGAAAAACATGCAGAAGATTTCTTCCATCGGAGGGGTTGCGTTTTCATTGGCTTTCAGTTCTTTCCCTGTCATCTACACCATTTTAAGAGACATGAACCTTCTCAACTCGGAGGTGGGCAAGTTCGCCATGTCGGTGGCTCTCCTTGGAGACATGGCAGCGCTTGTTGTTCTTCTTGTGTTCGAGGCCATGATGCAAGAAGACACAGGAGGATCCATGGCCGCATTATGGTACTTTGTCTCCGGGGTCATCCTCACAGCTTTTATGGTTTTGGTTGTGAGACGAGGCTTTAAGTGGGTGGTCGCCCAAACGCCAGAGGGAAAACTCGTGGACCAAAACTACATCGTCATGATTCTCATGGGTGTCCTTGTCGCTTGTTTCCTCACGGACATGCTCGGTTTGTCTATAGGCGTGGGGCCCATTTGGCTAGGGTTGCTTGTCCCTCATGGTCCTCCGTTGGGTTCGACGTTGGCTGTTCGGAGCGAGACCTTCATCCTTGAGTTCTTGATGCCTTTCACCTTCGGTTTGGTCGGACTCAACACCAATGTGCACTTACTTAACGACGAGAATTGGCTCCAACAACTCTCTCCTCTCTTCTACATGAGCATTGTTGGCCTCTTCACAAAGTTTATCTCCATCGTTGCCGCTGCTCTCTTCTTCAAAGTCCCCACCAGAGACAGTCTCACTCTTGGCCTCATGATGAACTTAAAAGGCCAGATCGATATTTTGCTCTACTTGCATTGGATCGACAAACGTATTATCGGTTTACCCGGTTTCACTCTCTTTTTTTTGCATACGCTTGTTGTTACGGCTGTATCAACACCGCTCATCAGCTTCCTCTACGATCCAAATCGCCCTTACAGGATCAGCAAGCACCGCACCATCCAGCACACTTCCTCGTCCACTGAGATGGGTCTAGTTCTTGCCGTCTCCGACCACGAAGCCATGGCTGGTTTGATCTCTTTCCTCGACTTCGCCTATCCCACTACAAGTAGCCCCTTTTCTATATACGCCGTCCAGCTGGTGGAACTGATGGGGCGAGCCACTCCGTTGTTTATTGATCACGAGGAGCAAAGGGAGAACGAGGAGGAGGAAGACGATGAGGAGGAAGAAGAAAAGCCTGAACGTACCTGGAGCGGGCGAGTTGACCAGGTGCAGAGCGCCTTTAGGATGTACCAGGAGAAAAGAGACGCGTGTGTGACGCTGCGTGCCTATACTGCCCATGCTCCAAAGCGTCTCATGTACCAAGACATCTGCGAGCTGGCCTTAGTCAGGAAAACAGCTTTCATTCTCTTACCTTATCAGCAGGAGCGTCTTGAGGACAATGCACCTACCGAGTTACGTGACTCTGGCATGCTATCTGTGAACGCCGACGTCTTGGCACACACACCTTGCTCTGTTTGTATCTATTATGACAAGGGACGGCTTAGAAGCGCTGTGGTTCGGTCCTCGGTTGACCAGCAACAGTTAAACCACTCGAGCCGCATGAGGCAAGAAACATACCGTTTCGTTGTTCTGTTCCTAGGAGGAGCTGATAACAGAGAAGCTCTGCATCTGGCCGATAGGATGACGACGAACCCGGACATAAATATGACGGTGATCAGGTTCTTGTCTTACAACCACGAAGGAGAGGACGAGAGGGAGAAGAAGCTGGACGATGGGGTGGTGACGTGGTTCTGGGTCAAGAACGAAGGCAAGGATAGGGTTAGTTACAAAGAGATTGTGGTCAAGAACGGTGCGGAGACTCTGGCTGCGATCCAAGCAATGAACGTCAACGACTACGATCTGTGGATAACCGGGAGGAGAGAAGGGATCAACCCTAAGATTCTTGAAGGGTTGTCCACGTGGAGCGAGGACCACCAGCTTGGAGTCATCGGAGACACCGTGGCTGGGAGCGTCTTTGCCTCAGAGGGATCGGTGTTGGTGGTGCAGCAACAGGTGAGGAATCAGAAGGGTGGTGACGGTTTCTTGAACGGCAAGTTTGATTACAACAGTTTAGTGTCTCTCTGGTCGTGTCATAATTGATTAATTAGTACGATTTCTTCATTGATTAGGCTTCTTTTAATTCGATTAAATTCCGAGTTGTACAAATTCATGTACGAGAGAACTAATAAATTCCAATGTAGAAGCAGCTTAATTAGGTGATTACGTTTCTTTCTTGCACTCTAAAAAATGAAGAATAGCAGGGCTTAGTTAATTGTTAAGGTAAAAGGCCCAATGGGCCATTAGTAAATCAGACTATTTTTTGTTTTTGGGCCATAGTAAATCAGACTATTTGTTAGAAAATATAACACCTAAAAGAGTTACCGCCGTCGATTGCACACGAATACGCCGGATTCCATTTTACCGTCGCTGCGCTTCCATCGTCGCCGGTAATCTGATTAATTTCTGCGATGGAAGAAGAGATTTCGAATCGCCGAGTGTCGAGCCGGACTCGTAAGGTCGCTTCGAAGATGGCGGCGGCTCTTACGAGCACCGACAATCGAACTCAGGTGTGTTGTTGATTTCGAAATCACTTTTAAGATTTTGTGTAGGAGAAAACTTCAATCGTCTTATTTGAATGGTTAATTCTAGGCCGCTATAGCTCGGCTGGAGGCTTTAGAGAATGATAATGGGGCCATCGAGGTGGTAGATATGAACGATGACGAAGAAGCCTCTATGGACGAAGACGATGATCTCGGTGAATAACTCTTTTTTACATTGACGAATATATATATATATATATATCTCTGTGATGTGCGGTTCAAGTTTAATCATGTGTTTGGTTGTTGCAGGATACGCGCAGAAGAAGCAACCCAAGGGATCAAAGCGTAAAACTCGACAAGCAAAAGCTTTGGAGGCTCGTAATGCTCCTAAATCCTTCGTTGAGCTCTTGCAGGAGGTTATTAAATTAACTCTTTTGTTTTATTACTTATGCGGCTAAGCTTCAGCCATTAGAGTATCTAACAACAGACGAGAATAATCAAATCTCTTTTAGGCAAATCTGGAATCTTTACCGTCGCATGTGACGACCTACTTGAAAGCAGCCGTTGGACCTCCGAGTTCGTCTTCTCGTCGCCATTTCTGCACGGTTTGTGGATACATTGCAGGCTACAATTGCTGCTTATGCGGGATGCGCTTTTGTTCCATTCGTTGTCAAAACATTCACAAGGACACTCGTTGCCAGAAGTTTGTTGCATAGGGAAAGAGTAGAATGAATGTAAAACATTTTCTCAAAAAATGTACTGAAACATCAAATCTCACTGTTTCTGTCATGAATGTGTTTCTCTCAAATTGAAATAGCCAAGAAAAAAAAAAGCAGCGACGGTTCTCTAAAGTGTTCTTATGATTAGAGATCAAACATGGGACATCCGTTGCTTGAGCGTTTCCAGTAGCTTTCTCTTAGATTCACAGATCCGGAGAAACTCATGGAGGAGACTCTGTTGCGCCATGATTGTTTTACGTGCTGTATCTGCCGTGCTCCATGATTTCAGTGCTTCAAAGATGCGATTTCCAACCTCTGACTCTTCGCTGGATGCGATTAAACTCTCTAGAACCCCAAGAACCTGTCCCGGTCCTCCTGCCTCTTCATTTCTCTTCAGAGTTGACAGAAATTTCTCCACTTGATCACCTTCTGGGTTGTTCATTTGATTCAGCAGCCACTTAGAAACTTCTTGTACTGTGCTGCATAAGGACTGTATAGAATCTTTGATTGCCTGAGACATAGGGGAAGAAGGTAAATGATCTGAATGTTGAGTTTTCTTCTTCTTTTTCCCGGATGGGAGAGACGAGCGGGTGCAGGCCTGAATTATAAGACTGTGCCATGCCAACGGTTCAGTGATGATCTGAACCAAGACCTGCACATCAGAATAGCAAGAATTCATTTCTGATGATCCCATTGATCTGATTTTGTCCAGAATAAGCCTCTCAAATAGCGAGTTCAACACATGCCAATGCTCGTGGCAACTCATGCTCCAAGCATTCCAAAACACCGCAAAATTCAACCAGTCAACCAAATCTGAACCGAGGCTCTGCAGAGATGTTCCCACAAGGTTAATAACAGTAAGACCAGTTGCTAATGAGTGCAGGTGGAAGGAGAAAAGAGTAGAAAAGCTAACCTCGGAAGTCCTTGCACCCTGTGAGATCTCTGTGATCATATCTACAGCGTCACTGAGAGAACATCCCAGCATCTTTGTGTACTCCTCCAGCAATATCTTCAGTTCTTCTCAGATTTTTAGGTCACCTCCAGCCCCATTGGTTTCAACACTCTCCTTTAATGCCGTTGATGAACGCTGAATAGAGAGATATATCATCCGAGGTAGAAGGGATTTTCTCTGGATGGCTCGTTTCATGTTCTCTTCACGATCTTTCTTCTATACACAGCCAACATGTACAAACAGTGTTAGATTGTATTGGTCCTCAAGAAAATATGTATTGATATAGGCAGACGTACCACATTCTCTTTGGGACAGTAAGAAATTTCTTCAAACGGACCTACACATTGTTGATTGATATTAAGAATAAGACCACAATCATACACAACTACTAATGCGAAGGTTAATACTGACCTAGTAGATAGTTTTTCTCAGGACAAGGTGTCCACCATGGTCGTGTTTGCATATCTTCATTGAACCTCAGTGTCTTGGATCCAATTTCGTTCGAGAGGTCCACAAGTTGAACTCCAGATTTCAGATTTTCAAGAATGCGCTAGACAAAAAACAATACAAACAAAGTTAGAAATATCATATATGAGAGGATCAAATACATGGACGGTAAGGATCAAAATAAATAGACATAAGGTAATTTACACGACAAGGGTGCTGATGATTTACCTCTTCTTCCTCGATGCTGTCTGCGTTCTGCTTCAATTGCAAGACAGACGCTTCAACCCTCGCAGCTTGGTACTGGTTTGAGTACTGCAATCGTTGTTTGAATAGGACAAATTCGATAACCTGAGATTAGGTAATCCAGATAAGTCACGACAGTAACCGGTAGCCCACAGTAAGATGGTAATAGCAATTCTGGGAGATATTTCAGATTGTTTACTTTTGAGTAATTTCTATGGCGGTAGGCAAGAAATGTAAGGTCTGCGGACTCTCTTAAATGATCATCCATAAACTTGAGATAGTCTTTTAGAAGGTTACTTAAGTTCACCCACATGGGAGATTCCAGCATTTGACGTAGAATATGGTGTGAAACCGTTTCTGTCAAGATGTTCTTCACATCAAGAGCTTTATACCTAACAAAAGATAGGCAGGTGGTTCAGCAAAACGAGCTTAAAAAGAGTTTTTCTTTTCCAGGGGAAAACAAGTAAAAGCTGAGAGCTATGAATACCGTTCAAATGCTAGCGGGAGAGCACCGATATATGAATATATGTGCAACAGCAAGATCTTGTACTGCCAGACATGTCTGTGGAAACAAAAAGTAATTATCAAGTTAAAAACTATCAAAGCCTTGGTATTTAAAACAGAAGCAGTTGGCAAAAAAATATCATATTTTCCTGAAATGTAAAAGTGTCACTGATGGAAATTCATATGGACATTTTACTAGCTATAACAATTAGTTACTGACCCTCTGATGGTCAAGCCCAACTCAAGAACCATAATAGCCTCAGCAAGATAGCCAAAATCTCGAGTTCGCCAGAATAACTGGAACAAACAGTATGGTCAATTAACATATAACAATGGGTTATGCAGTATAGGGGAAGCACATCTGTTCAACACAACCAAAGTACCTGGACCAACATGTTGCTAATCAAAGATAGAAGTTCTTCCCCAAACATGCTCTCTTGAGGATCCAAGTCCTTAGAAAGAGGAAGATTTTGACAGTATAACTTTGCCAGTTTGACAGCAAAGGCTTCAATCTCTACATATGGGAAGGAAAGATCGAATTGTAAATAGAATCAGAAGAACACATTCAGAGAAGCTATATTGCAAAAATAAGAAAACCACATAGGGGAGACAACAGGAAAAACTATGCTGGAAAAGGATTCATCATACTGCCCACCAAAACAGAGAGATGCCACACGCACAAAAGCGTCACACAGTAGATTCAGACTTTAATCTTTATAAGCAGAAAACAAGGAAAATTGCAGAAAAGGGTATGTGAGCAAAGAGAACACACCGCTGAGAGGAAGCTCAAAAATGTTTCCCGTCAGTTCTTGAACTTTGAGAATTGTTATTGTTTGACCAAGCACTTTGGTTGCTGACGCAGAAACGGGGTCAGAGCTTTTCACTAACATTTCAACAAATTCTGCCTTTTTATTTGGGGATAATACTTGTAGGCATGCTTCAACGTCGGAGGCATAGCAAGCTAAATGACCAAATCTGCATGCAAAGCGACCCAAGCTCAGAGGGATACAAGAACCAGTAAGCTTTATTTATACAAGTCAGACTTCATAGCATCCATGATACACAAGATATCAACCCAAAAGGGTTCATAGAGACATACTTGAGAAAATATTGCAGTAATGATTCTAGTAACTTGTTTTCGTTCTTCTTTCCATATAACAACTTTCTCCTCTCAATTTCAATTTCTGCCAAGTGTGGACCCCTTAAGTTAGTATTCTCAGTGTCTCTCTGTAATTTCTGCACCAAATCTGAAGCACTTGATATACGAGAATCAAACTGCACGTTGGAAAAAGAAATTGGGTTATATATATGCCAGAAACTAGGAAGAAAGCAAAGGAAACACGAACTAAGACTTTAAGTCTAGCAAGTGGTTAATATGATCACCATTTCTTCGGTAAGGTGAGAAAAGTTGCATTCTACGTGTTTTGTTGGATGAATTTGATCAATATTGTCAAAGTACTTCCAGATGCTGTTATCTTCAAGCAGACAGCCAAGATAGTGTAGAAAACACTCCCAATCATCTGGACTGCCAAGCGAACAGAAATACAATGTCAGCATACTGACATGATATGCACAGGGCTAAGATATAGAAACAATCAAAAGACCACTCGGCAATCAATCAGTGCCAACTTTAAAACACTGAGTTGAGATGCTCATGCCTTGAAAACGTACCTCAATTCTAAATTTTTTTTATAGACATCAACAGCAGCAGAATAGTCATTTGCCCTAGCAAGGAGTCTCCCCTGTCAGCTTAAAGTGAGAGAGTTTGTGTGAGCATACAGCAAAAGACTCTGTATGCATTATTTCAGAATGTCTGAAATATAGAAAATAATGCAAAAGCATGAAGTATAGATCTCTCTCGGGCCAGAACGCCTTGTAACCTACCTGTATCCGTAGTTTATCGACTTCAATCATCAAAAGAGAACCCAAATCTCCAGAAAGGACTTCTAAAGCATCCTTGTACTTGGATTGTTGTTCCAGCAAAGAGATATACACCATGAGAGCTGAGAAGACCAGACTTTCATTAGTAGAAGAAAAGCTGAAGAAATCTGAAATAGTTCCACAACTTGTACAAGAGCAGACATTGGTGTAGACAAGAATTAACCTTCTGGCTCATGCAAACTATGAGAGGCAATGTGCTTCTTAAGTAAACTCTCAGCCAGAAGCAACAGCTTTTTCCCACTCTTATCGCATAGAACCTGTAAAAAAAAATCCCAATCGTAAGCAACAGAATACCAAACTTCTCAAAAACGAGGGTAGACGGTGGCAGTACTTGTAATTGGATGCTACAAACTGCCCAAAGTAAGAACCTTTCTTCTCCGGCAAGTTTGTACATTTTGATGGCTGTCTGTCAAAAAGCAAGACATAAGAAAGGGGAAACAGAGACTGATATCAGAACACAGAAAATTGTTCATCCAACAGAAAGACCAACCTGCTGCTGCCTCACAAAAGAATATTCACGGACATAGCAATTGAAGAGCCCCATCATAAGCTCCAGATTATTAGGGAATTTGCCACAGGCATGAGCATAACAACTAGTGGCCAAGTCCACTAATCACATTAAGAAAAAAAAATGAATTAGATGTAACCAAGAAGTTATACACCAGCTTCCAAATTCTTATTTATACGAGTGCACTTACAGTGATCTAGTCTCTGCAATACAATTTGCAATGTGCTGAGAGTGAGATCATCCATCAACGACGAATCATCTTTGTACAAAAGCTCTTTGGCATCCAAGCAAACTGATAGTGCCTCATCTGTTTTCCCCATTCTCTCATGAATCAGAGCTTTAAGCGCCTGTTAATGCAACAGCATTCCATCAGATAACATGCCCGTTTACGGATTGGATGAAAAGTGGAAAAAAACGAAACCAATGATTATTAGATGACACTTACTAAAGCATAAGGTGATTTTGGGTACTTGGAGAGAAGCGAAGAGACGAGCTTGAGAGCATTTTTGAACTGACGAGAATCGATGGCATCCCAGATTGGTCGGACACGGCGCTCCGGTATTCCACCCGCCAACCCGAATTTGGAAGCCATCCGACAAGAGTTAAAGAGGTTCAAAGATAAGAGTCTGTCGGGAAAAAAACACCTGTTGAAGTGTCTTATGAGTTGACCGAGGCGCAGTTGCGGTTAACACAGGATTCGACGACGATCAAGGGAGCTCTATAGCTGCAAATTAGAACCAATTGAAACCTAATCAATCCGTTTGGATGCGGCGATCTGGCTGTTTCGGTCAGGAATTAAAGATTGGGTTTCTTAATGGGCTTAAGAAGGCCGGACCAGTTCATACGAAAGTAAGCCCATCGGTGACTTCACGTAACTTCAAAGAAGTATTCAGATTCTTCTCATCACATGTTACGCATTGGCAATGGCAATTGTCAAAATGACGAGACTTTAAGCCACTTCACACGTGCCATCCCTGATCCGCCACGGTGTGCACGTTAGACTCATGCCCCATAGCCCCACCTGCGCATCTTAGCTACTCCGGTGTCTTTTAATGCGATTAGCCACCGTCGAAGCGTCACATTCGGTGAATCTCCGTTTCTTCCCAAATCGTCAAGCCCTAGTTTTCTGTAAATTCTGATTTCAATTAGCTTAGTTCATCGACTTTTTACTCCGGAGAAGACAAGATGATGGGCTCGGAGAATGCCGACGGGTTCGAAGAGACCAACCTCAATGCTCCGAGGGAGGAGATGGAGAATCTGTCCCTAGGGGTAAATGGCGACGCAGCCGGCGGTGACGGTCCACTGACGAAAAGCGATGTCAACGGCGATTCATCGAACTCTGGTTTTCGTAGCGCCATGTCAACACTTTCCAACGTGCGCGACCCGCTCTCGCCGCTCCCGACCGTCCTGTCTCCGGCTGATTCTGATCCACTTCTTGCGCCATCCTCCTACAGCGATTTTCGCAGCCTCGGCTCTAAGCCGAACAGCAGCGATAACTCCTACATCGAGCCTCCGTCTTATGCAGATGTTATCTTCAGCCCTTTTGATGAGAACTCGGATAGCGAGATCAACGGCGCCGAGGATAGCAGCCGTCATAGTCTATCTTCAGATTCGCTATCGAGATCTCCTTCTTCTTCAAGCTCGGATTACATCAAGATCACTGTATCGAACCCTCAGAAAGAGCAGGAGGCTTCAAATTCCATTGTTCCTGGAGGAAACACTTACATCACCTACCAATTTACGACCAGGACTAATCTCCCTGACTTCGGCCTATCGGATTTCAGCGTGCGAAGAAGATTCAGAGATGTTGTCACATTTGCAGATCGATTGGCGGAGTCGTATAGAGGGTTCTGCATACCACCGCGGCCAGACAAGAGCGTCGTGGAGAGCCAAGTAATGCAGAAACAAGAGTTCGTGGAGCAGAGAAGAGTTGCTTTGGAGAAATACTTGCGCAGGCTCAGTGCACACCCTGTTATCAGGAACAGCGACGAGTTGAAAGTGTTTCTTCAGGTGCAAGGGAAGTTCCCACTACCGATGAGCACTGATGTGGCCTCTAGGATGTTGGATGGCGCGGTGAAGCTTCCGAAACAGTTGTTTGGTGAAGGCGGAGCTTCTGCAGTGCCAGTGCACGAGGTGGTTCAGCCTGCCAGAGGAGGTAGGGATCTGCTGAGATTATTCAAGGAGCTGAGGCAGTCAGTTTCTAATGACTGGGGTGGATCAAAACCACCCGTTGTTGAAGAAGATAAAGAATTCTTGGAAAAGAAGGAGAAGATGCATGATCTTGAGCAACAAATTATCAATGCCTCGCAGCAGGTAATTTTTCATCCTTGTTAGTTGATATATGCATCATTATGTCAGTATGTTGTATTCTGTTTGGAACAAACCCTTTTGTGGATTCTATTTGTAGGCAGAGTCCCTTGTGAAGGCTCAGCAAGACATGGGGGAAACCATGGGGGAACTGGGATTAGCATTCATTAAGCTGACCAAGTTCGAGAACGAAGAAGCTGTTTTTAACTCCCAAAGAACTCGTGCTACTGATATGAAGAATTTAGCCACTGCGGCTGTAAAAGCAAGCAGATTTTATAGGGAGTTGAATTCCCAGACTGTCAAACATTTGGTAAGTATATATTGAACTACAGAAATATATAGTTGCCTTCTTACTGTGAATCAAAAGACATTAGGATTTCTGAAATTTCCTCATGCTTAGCGTGTATCCTCGTTATTAACCAGTGGAGTCTTGACAGATCGTCGGCTTGTATATGGAGATTGTGCTGGACTTTTATCTTCACTAAGAGCTTTTATTTTATCTGAATTGTTCGTGTCAGGACACACTACATGAGTACCTTGGCATGATGATGGCTGTCCAAGGCGCATTTGCAGATAGATCTAGTGCTTTACTGACAGTGCAGACGCTTCTATCAGAGCTTTCTTCGCTGCAAGCAAGAGTCGAAAAGCTAGAGGCTGCATCATCAAAGGTATTTGGTGGTGACAAATCAAGGATTCGGAAAATAGAAGAGTTAAAAGAAACCATCAAGGTTACTGAGGACGCAAAAAATGTTGCCATCAGAGAGTATGAGCGGATCAAGGTATCCAGTTATAACGATTGCTATCACAGCTTGTGCTGATGTACCAACACGATATGAAGTTTTTGGTCGTGCTCTGTCTAAATTTGTATCATTGCAGGATAACAACCGATCTGAGGTTGAGAGGTTGGATGGAGAAAGGCGTGCAGACTTCATGAACATGATGAAAGGTTTTGTTGTTAATCAGGTACGTTATGATTAGTCAGCATAATAGCATTAGAAGGGTGAAGCCTTGAGCCTTCCCTTATTGCTCAGTGAAAGTTTGTCTATGTAGAATGAGTGAGGGAATGGTAAGGAGATTGTTTAGATTAAAAAAAAAAAGTCGTTTATGGTCTCTTGTAGGCTAGTGCATGTTGAGTGCTTTGACTGATAATCCCGGAGAAGAGGAAATGGGAATTCATAAATTTGCTAGCAAAGGAATAGAGTCGAGATTGTAAAAGAAAGAGTTGTGTTATGGCGTTGTGGATGCAGGTTGGATACGCAGAGAAAATGAGCAACGTTTGGGCAAAGGTTGCAGAAGAGACGAGCCAATACGATAGAGAGAAGCAGAGCAGCTAACAAACACGGAAAAAAAGAGTGAATGATGTTCATTTTGGCATGTCCATACCAATTCCATGTTTGGCACAGAATCACAATGCGTGATAAACTAATAATGTGTGTCAAAAAAAAAGTAGTTTCTTGTTTTTTCTCTATGTTGTATCTATCTGATAGAGTTTGGTAAACCGTTCTTCTTTGTTTTTGCAAGTTACTGTAAATTGGTTCTCCACAACCATAAGCATCTCCGTTTTTGCATTGCCCAACAAGTGATAAAAACGAATTCGTTTTACTGAATTCATCGAGTGAGCTCCGTCCATCTTGCTGCTTCATCAAACCGGCCGGTTTATCCCCGCCCAATTAGAAACAATAGGAAGCGAAGACACCAATCACAGAGAAGTCACGGAGACGTCAATATTAGCGAAAGCGAAGAGTCCACAAAAAGGACAGCATAAATTACACGTCCATGCCATTTTCAAACAACGCGGCCGGGTCAAAGATCGCGTCTGTCTTGCGGGGTGTTTTCGTCATTGTCCAACTTTCTATCCATCCACCGTCTTCTTCTTTGCTTGGAACTTTCTTCTTCGTCTCGGATTCCTTGCTTTCCCCGTCGATCGCGCTGTGTGGCCTTTTTTTATTTAGTAACTCGAAATTACAGAGAGCTCTCTACTGATTCACACCTCGGTTCGATAATGGCGGAGAACGGTGAAGAGAAGTTACTTGCTGTGGCGCGTCACATAGCTAAGACGCTTGGCCATAACGAATCCATGGCCGATGATATCTTACAGATCTTTTCCAACTTCGACGGCAGATTCTCGCGCGAGAAGCTTGCCGAAGGTCAAGCTGGGGAAGATGGATCCGGAGTCGCTGTACTCGAGCGAGCTCTGAATTCGCTAGACGGTCAGATCTCCCGCTTTGTGGCCGCCGATCAGCCAATCTGGGCTGATCCTGCCGATTCCGCTGCCTTCCTCGACACCATCGATGAGCTGGTGAGTATCACCAGGGAGTGGAGCCCCATGGCCTCCGAGAAGCCAATCGGCGTCTGCCTCGCACGCGCCGACGACATGATGCAGCAGGCTATGTTCCGCATCGAGGAGGAGTTCAGGTCGCTTATGGAGCGCGGCGCCGAGTCGTTCGGCCTTAATCCGCAGGGAGACGCTGCTGCGATGAACCATCGCTTCGACTCCGACGAAGAGGACGACTACGACAGAGACTTCCAGAACGGTGACGATATCCAGATCCCAGTGGCACAGCCGCTCACCGACTACGACCTTATCATCGACGCCCTCCCTTCGGCGACAATCAACGATCTGCACGAGATGGCCAAGCGGATGCTAGCCGCCGGATTCGGTAAGGCGTGCTCCCACGTTTACAGTGCTTGCAGGAGAGAGTTTCTGGAAGAAAGCATGTCGAGGTTAGGGCTACAGAAGCTGAGTATCGAAGAAGTTCATAAGATGCCGTGGCAGGAGCTAGAGGATGAGATAGACCGGTGGATCAAAGCCGCTAACGTCGCTCTCCGCATCCTCTTTCCGAGCGAACGCCGCCTCTGCGACCGTGTCTTCTTCGGTTTCTCCTCAGCTGCCGATCTCTCATTCATGGAGGTATGTCGTGGCTCTACCATTCAACTCCTGAATTTCGCAGACGCCATTGCCATAGGAAGCCGTTCGCCTGAGAGATTGTTCAAAGTGCTCGACGTGTTCGAGACAATGAGGGATTTGATGCCTGAATTCGAGTCTGTGTTCTCGGACCAGTTTTGCTTGGTTCTTAGGAATGAAGCAGTAACTATTTGGAAACGATTGGGAGAGGCAATAAGAGGTATATTCATGGAGCTAGAGAATCTGATCCGTCGAGACCCGGCGAAAGCTGCCGTTCCAGGCGGTGGTCTCCACCCAATCACACGTTACGTCATGAATTACCTCCGCGCGGCCTGCAGATCCCGGCAAACCCTAGAGCAAGTGTTTGAGGAAAGCAATGGTGTGCCATCTAAAGATTCAACTCTGTTGACCGTACAGATGTCTTGGATCATGGAGCTTTTAGAGAGTAACTTGGAAGTGAAATCCAAAGTGTATAAAGATCCAGCTTTGTGCTTTGTGTTTCTGATGAACAACGGGAGATATATTGTTCAGAAGGTGAAGGATGGGGACTTAGGATTACTCTTAGGAGAGGATTGGATCAGGAAACACAACGCCAAAGTAAAGCATTTCCATTTGAATTATCAGAGAAGCTCGTGGAACAAGATGCTGGGGATGCTGAAGGTGGACAATACAGCGGCAGGCATGAACGGATTGGGGAAATCCATGAAAGAAAAGCTGAAGCAGTTCAACATGCAGTTTGATGAGACATGCAAAGCCCATTCGACGTGGGTTGTGTTTGACGAGCAGCTGAGAGAGGAGCTGAGAATCTCACTGGCCAGGCTGTTGTTGCCTGCGTACGGGAACTTCATCGGAAGGTTCCAGAATCTAGGAGACATAGGGAAAAACGCAGACAGGTACATCAAGTATGGAGTTGAGGACATAGAGGCGCGTATCAACGAGCTATTCAAAGGGACAACCACAGCAAGAAAATGAATGTGAACTACACAGATAGCGAAGATCTTTGTAACGAACCACCTGCTAATGCCATTAGCGAAGTCTTGCAGGGTGGATTTGTAAAATGTATCGTTTTGGACAGTTAGCTCAGCTCTGTTGTATTGTGTTATCTTGTATTGTACTAAATCAGGTTTTGCTATTGTAAAAAGAAGAAACAATCGAAACGAATGACGTGCATACGGGATAATATACTCCCTTGATCATGATCGGTGCATATCGACTAACATATTATTGGGCTTCCATTTTAACAAATGAAGCAGACTTCTAGAGAGTGAAACTTTTAACCTAATATAGGATTTATATAAAAAAAGATATCGCAAGATTTAATTTCTTTTTATTTCCATAATTCTCCATAATTTCACGACTGATAAAATTCTGCATTTTGACAAATTCCCATCGCCAATAATTCAACAATGAAATCAAGATCTGCTGCCAAAAACTGGGCAAATATAAAGGTCGCACGGGGGCGTATGAAGTTTTTAACTCTTGAAATAGATAAAATAACACAAATTTCAAAACTGAGCAGAGAACCAAAAGAAGCAAAGTGAGTCTAGAAATATAATTCGTCTAAAGAAGCATAATAACGGACTGGGAATCACAAAATTAAGCAGCTTGTTGGCCAGCAAGCCTCTTCCTGGCTTCCTCAATGATGGTCAGCTTAATACCTTTACCTTTAGGAAGAGACACCCACGGCTTTGTTCCTTTGCCAATGGTGAAGACATTTCCCAACCTTGTTGCAAATTCATGTCCTGTTGAATCCTGGATGTGGATTGTCTCAAAGCTACCCTTATGCTTCTCACGGTTTTTAATCACACCAACACGCCCTCTGTTTCTTCCTCCTGTCACCATCACAACATTGCCCACATCAAACTTGATGAACTCTGCAATCTTGTTCTCCTCAAGGTCGAGCTTAATGGTGTCATTAGGCTTGATGAGTGGGTCAGGGTAACGGATAGTACGACCATCGTATGTGTTCAGGTAAGGAATGCCCTTCTGTCCAAGCTGGATAGATCGTACTTTGCAAAGCTTAAACTGTAGAGAGAGAAGAACAGAATAAATATTTGTTGGAACACATAGCAAGGACCTATACTTCAGCATTACTCGAAATACAAGCTCTTAAGGCAATCAAGACAAGAGAGGAGCAAACCTTTGCTTCCTCATCCCTGATGGAGTGAAGACGGAAACGTCCCTTGGTATCATAGAGAAGACGGAAGTTCTCGTTTGTCTTTGGGATAGACACAACATCCATGAAACCAGCAGGGTAGGTCTTGTCAGTCCTCACTTTCCCATCAACCTGGATATGCCTTTGCATCAAGATGGAAATCACTTCACGGTAGGTGAGAGCATACTTCAACCTGTTCCTGATGATAAGGACGAGGGGGAGGCACTCCCTCGACTTATGGGGTCCAGAAGATGGCTTTGGGGCCTGTGTGAAACCAACATGAGCATCGTCATTCACAAATCACAAATCACAAATGACATCGTCATTGAATCAAAACTGAGAGAAGAAGAGAGAAGAAAACATACAAATGCACCACTAAGTTTGTCAAGACCCCAATGCTTCGGCGCATTGAGCCTCTTCAGATGCTTCTTTAAACCTCTCGCCTGTATAATAACCGAACAATAAAAGTATGTTAAGAGTGATATTAATGGCATTTCCAGTGCTAGATATTCAATCGTGACCTAGAGCAGCAACACATCTGAGATCTAAGTAAGTCAGATCTAAGGAAAATCACCGTTTGAACAATAATATCCACAAATTATAGAATCAATCCAATTGCTCTGAAGCTAAGATAACCATTATCTAAGTCACTAACACCAACCCCCAGAATCGAGTTAAGAAACCATCTAGATGTAAGCAATCGCCTAAAATCAGAGCAGGGAGAAAGAGAGAGAGTGGATGACGAACCATGTTTGGAGTTTGCAAGCGTAGCTCCGATTCAGACGACTTCTCTCGTTTACCTTAGAGAACGACTGGTGAAGTTGGGAGAGAAGACGAGCAAAACCCTAATTGGATTTAAATACCCTCTTCCATCTACCCTCTACACAATGTTTGGGTGTTATGGGCTCATAAAGTTTCGGCCCATTTATCTATATCTATTTGTTTGGGCGTTATGGTTTTCTGGCTAATGGACTTAGTGAACGATGTTCCCTTTTCTAATTGGATCCACTTACCTATATTTTCCCTTTCATGAAAGAACACATTTTTACATAATTTTTCGCCTAGATGATTGTTCCTTTCTTAGTAGTACTACTACTTTAAATCTTTAAATGAGAAAAAAAAAATCTTTAATCGTAAACTATTTTGGGAAAAAATTGTTAATCGAGATTTTTTAATATGCCAAAGCTTATATAAATTTAACAGATATTTAATAATTAGTTTTATCTTCGCATAATTTTGTATTTATGTAGTTTGATTAGTTTTTGCTTTACAGCTAACTTTCCTGCTAATGCAATGGAAGATCAGGTTGTTCCATTGAGATGACATGTCGAGAGCTACCAATCTTTAGTTGTCATGTTATAGAGTGCAGAGTGCTACAAGATGGTATTTCAACTTTACATCTGAAATTGCATTGGATTTGAATAATGAGTTGTTTAAAAAGATATAGTCGATTATGTTCATAAATTGTGACTGATTCAATGGATAATGATCCAGATGGTCTGAATGCCAACAAAGTTGCCGGTTTTTTTGCAGCAAATGCTAAGTGAATTAAAAGTTTTATGTGAACTTGGTTTAGGATTTCGTTGATGAACCAAAAGATCGAAAAAAGAAAGTAAGTATATATATACACTGGTCACTTATGGACTCATGTGATTAATTAAAGTTAACCGAAATTAAGAAGCCTGAGTAAGTTGAGGAAGAATAGGATCAGTAGAGTGACGAACGAGATCGCCGGAAGAAGACTATCCATGCGTGCACCCCAAGCCACAACAACTATCAAGAGGGAGAGAAGTAAATTTTACCCTTTTCATTATCTTTCATGTATATATTGAATCATTCGGACAAACAAAACTCTCACACATATATATATATATATATCAATGCGCTCCACACCTACGTTCCGTAATCCCTTTTCAAAACTAAGAAGAGTGTTAGGGTTAAAGCAAAACTCACAGACTAATGTCACAAATTGTTGTATCCTCAATCAGCAAGGAGACTGACACAAGGGGCAGACTTTCTTAGAAGACGTGAAGAACCACTTGTCTAAACATGCTTTGTGAAACTTGTATTTGCATGTCACGCAAGCCCGCCTTGGAAGGCTGTGATTCAATGTGTGAATCACACTGTAACATATCGGGCAGTCCTCTACTCCTTCAAATTCCTTGTCCGAGTTCCGCTTCCATATTCTTATCGCCTCCGCCAGAGCCCCGTTCTGTTTCCAGTAACACATTCAAAAACGACAATAAGTTAATCATATATTGGTCTGCACGATGCAACTGAATATCATGCAGGATAACAAAGGTCTACTACATGACTCACAAATTACAGTACCTGATTACGAACAAACATTAGCATAGACATCAACCACTTCCTCTGCTTCGCGTCGCTTATTCCAATACTTTTTGTGCAACTGACATCAACAGGCCTGAGTGGGTAAGAAACTGGAAGACGGATCACGAGATCCATCCCGGTTTCATCCTTTGTATACGTAGCAACCACTTCATTTGCCGATTTACTCACGCTGACTGAAAAGCTCTCATCGTTAAAGTCTGCCTTCTTTATCTGCAGCTCACATAAACAATGGACGGAATATTTGCCAATGCATTAGTTGGTTGATCTTCACTGCAACTCTCAGAGATAAGAAAAAGGTTTTACTGCACATACCTGAGACAGTTCGTTCTTGATTAAAGAAGGGCTGCACCACGATCTTGTAAATGCTTCAATCAAAGATGATGCCGATCGATCACGCATTTCGCTAAACCATTCTCTGACATAAGCTGGAAGGACACGTAGCATCAGACCATATATCGCCCCAGCAAGCGAAGCCATTTTTCCGGTTTCAATAGGCCAAAGTGACTCAACGGTTGACAGGGACGAACCCGTCGTAATCGCACCAGTTGCTGCAGATGCTACCACAGATAAATCAGATGGAATATCCCCATCTTTTTTCTTCAAGCTCTGTGCCATGTATTGTTCTAAAGGAATATGCTGGAAAAGACTATCTAATATCAACGGATTTGCAGTTCTCTCTATATACTGCACCAGTCTCTCTCGTCCTTGTGTTAGTGAAGGTAAAGAGTTAACATGTGAGAGCAACAAAGACCATGCCAGGAATGTTTGCACCTGCCATAAGAAGTAGTTGTTACAGTAAATAATTTGTCTGAAGACGGACAATAAACAAAAGAAAGCTTTTGAAAGTAAACTTTACCCTTTCTGGTGCAGTTAAATCCGTATCAAGAAGTTCGTAATTTAACTTCTCAACCATACAAGATACTTCATCTCTTAGCCGTAGCGTTTCTTCAGATGGCAAGCCAGCGTTGCTGGAGTCCTGATCATTGAGAGACTCATCACTGGGTGACGCATTCCCATCAGCAACTATGGCCAGCCTGGAAATAGGTTCGGTAGACAAAACAGTGTATGCAGCAAGTTGCAACGACGGGATTGGTTTGGAAGAGAACATTATCGAATACAAAGAGCTTATGGCTCCCTTGCTTAGACCCCAAAATTCCACTGCTCTGACAGCTCTATCTCTTGCACGTGGAGAAGAGTCAACTACAAGCTGAGCCACCAACTCCCAGAACTGCAAATGATCAACTCGAAATGAAGCAACAAGAGATGCTGCCTCTGGAGAATATGAAGCAGCAATAGCCTCAGCAAGACCGGTGCAGAAGAAAAGACGCAGAACACCTTCAAGTATACGATCTTTAACCGGATCCCATATTTCATCTGCCAAGGAACTCAAACTGTCCTCACCTTCAACCGATTTATGTTTTACTAATGCATTAAGCAAGGAAAATGCTGAGAGAGCATTCTTAGCATTGTCTAAAGAAGTATCAGAAATAGAAACAATATGCCCAAGTCCCTCAAGAGTATCAATCTCCTTCGCCTTGGAAGAAACACCACTAATGAAGTCATTGACGTTCTCAGACGTTTCCTCCATCACGACTACTGCAGACTGAATCAGACGCTTCAAATTGGAAAAGACGAAATTCCAGTCTTCCTCATTAAAATCGTTTCCACAGTAACTAACTGCAACCACTATTAGTCTTGCCAGCAGAATTTGGACAGCTGGAAGTTGGGTTATTACGGTTGATGCACCAGGAACTTGCTTTTGTTTGCGGAACAAGTCAAGCAGGAGTGTTCTCTCTTCATTGCTCACGTGCCTCTGTAGCGCCTTAGCTTCTTCAGCCTTTTCGCTCACGGGATAACAAGAGATAACAAGCTGAAACCAATCCTGCATATCTGATAGACACAACGAAAACAACCAATCAGCTAGGCAGGCAAAGCAAAAGCTAAAGAACGAAATATGGGTCTTAAATTGCTTCCTAGAATGTTCATCTAATGCCAACTCTAACCACTTGTCAGGTGAGGACTCAGGAATATCACTAAGTCGATGTTTTTTCAGAAGTAAATACTTAATTCTACATCCAGCCCCAGTCTAATCCTTAATTTAAATCTAAGCAATGTATACAAAATCACAATGAGATCACTAGCCTCGACCAATAGAAAATATATGAAAATTAAATAGGGCCTCACCTTCCCCACTTTGCCAGAGGGCCAGAGGAGGAAACGACAAAGACGTCTCCAGCCAACCTCTAAGGAAAGCTTCCAGTGGCAGCACAGTATCGTCACCGGAAACACCAGACTTGGTTTTTGTACGTAATGGTGAAATTATTATGCTCATAATGAAAGGAATGATTCTCAGACAGTTTTTGCTTGTCTCTTCACCTATGAAGAGTTTATCTGTGAGAATTTTGAAAGCAGCCATGGCTTCTTCTTCTCTCCAAAGGTCCTCTTTAAACAAAGTGAAAATCAGTGACACAAGAGCCCTCAAAAATGGTTCTTCGACGTCCTCTATGTGATTATTCAAGTCAACCCACATGTTCCCGGAGCTCTCTCTCTCATCCTCTCCATGCACAAGAGCACCATTGAGTAGAATGTCAAAAATGGAGTTTAGCAAACCCCCACTCGATGGTTCACTCTTACAAAATCTGACGAGTGCTGGCAGGAAAGAAGTTTGAACACTACCCCCTGGCCATTCCCACGTGCAGAGTATTTCTGCGGAAAGCCAAGCTTGAAGGGAAGACCCATTATCTTTGTGGCCAACAAGAAATCGGCGAATCCCCATTTTCATGAGCAGGCTGTCAATGAATGAAACAAATCTTTGACTCTTGGATGTCCTCAATTCACACAAATGAGCAGGCATACCATGCATATTAATGCTAGCTGACGTGCTGGGGCTGATCCACATAGGCCATACATCACTCTGAAGCAGGAGCAGGCCAAATATATTATCTTCATCAGTTTGATCCAATGAAAGATATTCCAACACCTTGGCCATCCATGAAGCACACAATAATGTAAGTTGACAAGGTTGCAGATCATCCTCAAGTAGGATAACTGACCTTATGGACTGAACCAAAATCTTTGCTGAACTCTTCCTGACATCATAGTTTATGGATTTCCAGAACTGATTATTCATCTTAGAGCAAACAGCATTAACAAAATCACACACAAGCTTCCGATCGTTTTTCTTCTCTTTAAACTCATATAGTGTATTGTCCACTAGTGATGATATTCTACTCTCCAAGTCAATGATAAAGATAGAAGACAAAATAGTTGAAAGTAGAGTGGCATCCTGATTCAGAGCCTTTAAACTGAAGAAACTACCATCAATAACTTCTGCTGCAAACTTAGTCACGCCGATCACATCTACGGAACTGCTCAAATCGAACTCTATATCAACAGCGTCAATGATAAGAGAGGAACATGTATCATTGACTGAACATAATGGTGACTGTTTGATAAAAGATACCAGCTTTTCGAGGATTCCTCTATATATTAAGACCAACGAGCTTCTTGACACAAAAGAAATACTGCTGTCTTCCGTTGAACCACCCAGAACTGAACTGCATACACAAAAATATAGAAAAAGAACTGAGAGCAAGCAAACAAGCAATCTCAAAGACTTGGCTGAGAAATGTAAATGCAAAATCTTGGATGTGACTGTGAGCTTGAATTAAAATGATATGAATATGAATTTTGTTCGATACTGTCTATAGATATATTGACTAACTTACCACAGGAACTGAGCAGCAGAGGTTGTATTCACTGGGGAGGAACGGACAAGACTTATAGCAGTCGATTCTATGAGTCTATGATGCCAATGGTCTGGCCTAGAGCCTATTCTTTGATTCAACTCCAGCCCAGAACTTCTTTTTGTAATTTCATTCCTTGCCTTCTCTAAAAGCATCTCCATAGCAGCCAGGTTATTGAAGCCCTGATGTTGTTGATTAAACACATAAGAAATCACATCACTCCACTGCTGAGTGAAACATTCATCGTCAAGTAATGAAAGCAAGAGATCCTGTCTAGCTGCAGTCAAAGAGTCATATGCATCCATACACCAAGGAATAAAGATTTCTTGGAATACTTTAATAAACTTCTCTGGGCTCATATCCCTCCCTTCTTCAACAGAGAAAAGGGTAGAAGTCTCTATACCACCAATAAGTACTGGGACTATCTTTCTTGGTCCAAACATTGATACCGAAACTGACAAAAGCTTCAAACCATCTATCGATTCCTGAAAACAGAAATACAACCACATGAGTTAATCAAGTAAGAACATCATATGGTTTACCAATGACATAACAGGGTAACAGAACATGAACAATAACTTACAGATGATTTTATCCACGGGAAAGCCTTGGACAGCAGTGGCCCCATAAATTGATCCAAGGGCCAACTCTCACCTTCCAGAACTGAGTATCTCTCCAATAAGAAGAGAAACTCAATCATTTTTTTCATGCTGCCCATAACTATCTCTAAATTTCCCTGCTGAAGCATATTCAAGAAGCCCTCTTGAACAGAATTAACGAAAAAAGAAAGCAGGTTCTGGTCAAGCAAATTAATTCCTGAAAGAATTTCTAAGATGCATCTTCCTAGCTCTTGCAGATAGCTAACTGAATTACTCATGCTCAGAGTTTCAGCTGGCTTCCTCTGAATTGGTGGAATGCTGCCCTCAGATAGTTCAAAGAAGCTTGCCCATAGAATCTTCACAAGGACTTTATCAACTAGATCAACTTGGAGATCATTAATGGAATTAGGACCATCGCAATACCTTGAAGCATTACGTAATCCCCAGAGAAAACATTCAGTGGTTGCACGAAGAAGTGATAATTGATCCGTGCTTGAAGAATCACACATACTACTCCCAGCCAATAAGTTCTTGAAAAAATTCCCAAAGAACTTATCCGCTTCTACCGATTGGGTTGGCATAACATCCAGGAACAATATCAATGCAGGATAAGAAACCTGTGGGGATCCATAGCACCCGTTCCTAAGAAACTGCCATAAGTGATTTAGAACAGATTTATGAACATTTAAGTAGACCCAACTCTGAGGAAATTTTCTAGAGAACAGCAAGAAAGCCTCCCACATTGATGAGTGGCAAATTGGATTATTTTCTCGAAAAACACCAAGCAGAGCTGGTGCAAGACATCTAACGTCTCCTTCACTGAAGACTTCAGGAACATTTTTAATGAAGCTGCTCAACAAAGAATAAGTCGCTGACCGGATACTAGGGCTTTCAGATTTTAGAAAGTTCAGAAAGCATTTATGGAAAGAGAACAACTTCTCAGCTGAGGAGGTTGCTACTCTCCTAGCCTTCGAGGCAAGTTTCGATTCGGCATTAATATTTGCAGAGCCAGCTTTATCGGGTTCATGGAGCAAAATATCTAGAAGTGTAGCCAACGCCACCAGAGATGAAGATATCATCTGAAAAACCGCAAAACAAAACATTGGAAAAGGAAATCCAAAGAATGAAAAAGTTGCACCTTAACGTAAAGATTCACCCAGATGAAGTACCTGCTGGTACATTTCTTCTAATTCATCCGAAGCAAGTGCTTTATCAGATAAATTTTGAGGTGTAAGTTTGAGATTTTCCTCCAGATAAGCAAAAATCTCAGATGAACACAGATTCAAGGCGTCCAATCGCTTCTCCTGGGCAGGGAAAGCTGCCTGTTTAAACATTAGGAAGCTAAATGAAAATCTGAAAATGAATGCTATAACAAAGTGTCCGCTGGCCAGAACTAAAAGGTCACTGGTCGAATAAGACCACAAGAGAGTTTATAATAGAAAGTGTGGCATCCAAACACAAAGCAAACAAAACAAAAAACCACAAAGAAAAATAAATTCAGAAACGAGGTGCCCAACCTGCAAAGACGACTTTGCTGCTTGAGAAACTTCAGAAACCAAATCAAACTGAGAAAACCACCAGGGCCCCATTATAGACTTAAGATGAGGTGCCAAATCTCTCCTGGGTAACATGCAAGACAATAAGAATTAACATAGAATACCAAATCATCGAGGAAGAAGGCAAAAAAAATAGAAGTATCGCATGCATGCTAAGACAATATCAAGACACATTTCCTATATGACACGCTCAATATAGACAATCTTCTGCAGCACTGAGCAACAAACGACCCATTCCAAAAAAATAATCATGATTCCTTCGATATAGATGTTAATAAAACCTCAAAGCTAAATCATATCACTCGCGACATAAAAAGACTACCTGACATCCCAGTGTATGAAAGTAAATGAGTCACTGCATGGGAATGACAGCAAAAAAAGTGCATGCATTAGACAGATGAGAGTCAAAGTACAAACCCGACACCAGTGACAACATTAGTCATGACGTCATGTGTAGCTCGCCGAACATCTCTATTGTAGTCCAGTATCAGCTTCTTGTACTCAAATGTCTGGAAAAGTAAGACAAAAAAATCAATGAACAACCAAGTGCACTGCAACGTGAGGAAGACAGTGATCAACATGCTGCAAAGCAAAGACTAATTTGGGACAATTCCATCAGCGTGAGTAATATCCTCAATCCTGATATGGTATGCATATCTCCAACATCAAATTCAATACAACTTATGACGCTAAGGCTTTCTTCCTTATTAAAGAAAACACACCCCTAGTATGTTGAAAAAGAAACATACCCATTGTGGGATTACTGGCAAAAGTTCCTTCCCTTTCTTCTGCTTAAGCAGTTCTGACAGGGAAGTAAGAGCTTTAATCTGTTGAAACAATGAAACAAACAAATCACAATAAATAAATAAACTCAGGAGAACAGGTCTTGTAGTCGATTGAATACCCAGGAAAGCCATTACCTTTGTTGTAGGATCCTTCCTTGAAAGACGTTGCAAGTGTTGGGCCACCTCACTATCCAAATCCTACAATACATCCACAAAGATGAGAGACTGGCAAAGAAGTAGGCAGAATCAAACAAAGAGGCACAAACATACCAAGAAGGGAGCAGAGTCTTCGTTTGACAGAGAAGTTTCGAATCTAGAGCTACCGACATAGCCGCCAAAACCTACGGAAGCGGCTGCAGAGCCAGAAGGCAACAGAGAAGCTGCCAAGCTGTTCAGAAAGCTCAATTCAGTACCGAACCAATATAGCATAGACTCGAAAAGATAAACAAAAATTGGAATCAAACGCGAGGAGGGATTGAAGGATAATTTCACCTGCTGCTGGAAGGACGAGCCTTGCTCCTTGCAGCATCTCCTTTGGGTCTACCCATCTCGTTCTACTCTAAACGGGAAAAAGTCTGCGTTTTTCAGAGGAATTTCGAAAAGAGAGAGAGACGAGAAGTGGATTTGATCGGTCTATCAAAGGAGCAAATAGGTGGAAGTCAAGGACCGGAGGGCGAGGCGGTGGCGGTATGGTCGCCGCCGTCGCAGGAGGAGGCAAAGAGAGTTTGTAGGGTCGAGGGTCCAAGTGATACTTTTGAGATTCGCTGAGACAGGCCCAACTTTTGACGGCCCAAGTTATACTTTTGAGACTTAAGAAAAAAATGGAAAACGTCAGGTTGTTTTTGTACAAATTCCCAAAATTCCAATTTCCACTATACACCAAGGAAATAAAAAGGAATAATGAATTTTTTTTCATTCCTTACCGGATTTACCATTTATTAATAACTAGAACAGGACCCGCATATATGCGGATTTTTAATAAAATATTTTAAATTCGTAAAAATAAATTGAAAATAAATCGGATAATACGTAAAAAAAAAAAATTTACTTTTAATATTCCAAATATATATATTTTAATACTCTTATATGAATTATGTTGAATTCTAATGTTTTATCTATTTATATATATATCTATAATTTTGACGAATTAATTATCCTACTTTTATCATAACTAAAATCTAGATTAGGATCCGCATATACGCGAATTTATTATAATAAAATTTAAAACCCGTTAAAATATTTTTTTAAGAATATTAAAAACAACACCGGATCACTACTGAAAAATATTTATGAAAAACACAAAATCGAAACCTAAAAGTTATTTATTTATTTTAATTTATTTTGAATTAAAATATTCAAAAGACAGAATCTGTTGCAAGTCCTAAGCAACATTAACTCTACTTCTCATATAGTTCACACACTTTTTCAACTATTTTTTTCTGTTAAGCTGCGTTAAAAAATTAGGTATGCAATTCGAGTCCTTCGAGTATGTTAACGATCTCCCCATTAACTCTTTTCAAGCAAATAAAGTCTATATTTCTCTTCACATTCATCTCTCGTATATGATCTCTCTGCTCTCTAGAGAAGTTATGTTTCTCAAGACTCGAATCAAAAGTCTCTAGAATTATTGATATCCTCCTCATTGAGCTCATCATCGTTTAATGTAATATCATTAGTAGCTAAAATTTTCTTTTTTTTAATTGAAATATATCCTAGTCAATCAATTTTTTTTTTAATTTACTTTTTTTTATTTCTTCCTTATATGATATTTTTGCTCTCTAGAAAAGTTATGTTTTCCAAGACTCTCATCAAAAAAGAAAATAGAAAACAAAATCTGATAACTACTGGAAAAAAATATATTAAAAACACAAAATCGAAACCTAAGAGTTATTTATTTATTTTAATTTTTAGTTATTTTCAATTAAAATATTCAGAACACATAATCTGTTGCTGGTCCTAAACAACATTAATCCTACTTATCATATAGTTCACAAACTTTATCAACTATCTTTTACTGTTCAACTGCGTTAAAAACTTGGGTATGCAATTCGAGTATGTTAACAATTTCCTCATTAATTTTGTTTCAAGCAAATAAAGTCTCTCTTTCTCTCCACATTCATCTCCCTTATATGATCTCTTTGCTCTATAGAGAAGTTATGTTTCTCAAGATTCGCATCAAAAGCCTCTCTACATAATTCTGGATATCCTCCTCCTCATTGAGCTCATAATCGTTTAATATCATATCATTAGCATCTATAATTTTCTTTTATTAATTGAAATATATCCTAGTTAATCAAATTTTTTTTTTTAATTTGCCTATTTGTTTCTTCCTTATATGATATTTTTGCTCTCTAGAGAAGTTATGTTTCTCAAGACTCGCATCAAAAGCCTCTCTATATGATTATTGATATTCTCCTCCTCACTGAGCTCATCATCATTTAATGTCATATCATTAGCATCTAGAATTTTCTTTTTTTAATTGAAATATATCCTAGTTAATCAAGTTTTTTTTAACTTACTTTTTGTTTCTTCCTTATATGAGATTTTAGCTCTCTAGAAAAGTTATACTTCTCAAGAATCGCATCAAAAGCTTCTCTACATGATTCTTGCTATCCTCCTCCACATTAAACTCATCATCGTCAAATGTCATATCATTAGCATCTAGAATTTTCTTTTTTTAATTGAAATATATCTTAGTTAATCTAATTTACTTTTTGTTTTTATTTTTCTTTTATTAAAATGAAATAGATCATTTTGTTTTAATTTCTTTTTATTAAATTGAATATATCCTAGTTAATTTCTTTTTATTTATTAACTTGTCACGTGTAACGATCATATTAATTACTAACTTTGACGTTTATTTTTTCTTTTTAGTAATATCGAAATATCTTTCCTTTTATTTTATTTATTTTTATTTTTAAAATAATAGTAATTTACTTTTCCTTTTAGAATTAGTATATTTTTTTCTTTATAATAAGATATCTTTCCTTCTATTTTATTTATTTTTCTTTTAAAAATAGTAGTATTTCCTTTTTCTTTTAGGATTAGTATATTTTTTCTTTATAATATATTATAATTAAAACTCGTGTCAAAATCTTATCGATTAACTTATTTTTATTTTAAAAATAATAGTAATTTCTTTTTTCTTTTAGGATTAGTATATTTTTTCTTTATAATAAGATATCTTTGCTTTTATTATTTTTTTTTTTTTAAATAGTAGTATTTCCTTTTTCTTTTAGGATTAATATATTTTTCTTTTATAATAGATTTTAATTAAAACACGTGTCAAAATCTTATCGATTAACTTGCCACGTGTCACGATCATGTTAATTAACAACTTTGACGCATGCAACTTTATATAATAAGATACTTTTTCCATATCATTCCTTTTTATTTTTTATTATATAAAAAATTATAAAACAAAATATTCCTTATAAAAATTAGGAAGGAACAAAAAAAATTATTCATTTCCTTATTTAGATATTTTTTGCTATTTAGTTAAATTTTGCAAAAATAATTAATTTTGACAAATATAACTAAATTTTGACAAATATAACTAAATTTTTTTGAATATCTAGTATTTTAATTATTTTGGTCTATTAATATATTCAGTTTATAATTTTGGATATTTAAGTTATTTCAAATCTAAATAAATATATATTTTTGAGTATCCCCTATATATTAATTGAGAAACATTTTCACAAAGCCTTTTATTTACAATGGTGTCATTTTGCTGATGTGTCACCACCACATTGATTCTACATACCATTTAATAAAATTAAATAAAATTAAAATTAATCAAAAAAATTACTATTTTCGTTTTTGGGAATCGAACTTAAGACATCGAAGACAACATAATAAGCACACAACCACTTTCACTAAGACATTTCATATGTTTTTCAATCAGTTTATTTTAGATATCTATAAATTAATTTAGATATTAAAATTATAAACTATTTACATTATATGCCTTTATCCACTTTCAGTTTTTTGATATAACTACAAAATATATATATAAGAATTATTATGCATCATTAGTAATAAAAAATAGAATAAATTTATCTTTTGAATCTTTTTTGATATAACCAGAAATTTATATAACAAATATTATGCATCATTAGTAATAAAAAATAAAATAATATAAACCTACTATTTATTCCAAAAATATGGAATAATGGCCAACAAAATTATTATTATTATTAAGTGACTTAATTATGAACAATTTCATTAAGTCACAAAATAAGTTTAGGAAAACAAATCGACGAAAATATATTCCTTGGCTGCCACTTTTATTAAATCCCAAAATAAATGTCTCTAAAGACATAAAGTATGTTAGTGCTTTTATTTTTCAAATCATATTATTATTTATTTCAGATATTGTTTTCATAATTTATTTATGATATCTCTTCATTTATCTTTCTAATTGTTTTAATATTATACAAATTTTAAACTTTTTCTTACTATATTAAAATAAATTCAACTTCATTTAAACAAAACTAAATATTATTTTATTAATCCCGTTGATTAATAAGAATTTAATGAAAATTTGATATTAAACTAATTAAATATTATTATATTTTAAATTCAAATTCACTTACCCGAAAAATATAAATCTCTCACCCGCGCAGGACGCGGATTATCACCTAGTATAATTGTATTTCGGATATTTTGGGTATCCATTCGTTTTACGGGTCAGTTCGAATTCAGTTCCAATTTTTCGGGTATAGAAATATAGGATCCATTCAGATATTTAGGTCGATTTCTATTCGGTTTAGTATCTTCCAATTCAGTTCAGTTTGGTTTGGTTCTTCGATTCCGGATATTTTGCCTAAGGCTAGTCATTATCTTTGTTGCACGTTCAAATTTGAAATGCAAGTATAAGTCACTATTTTGGTCTTCTTGCATGTATTTCTGTAAGTAATTGTATCAGTAGATATGTGTACGGTTAGTTGGTGTGGATATTGATATGGAGGCATATAAGTAGTCCTGAAAATTTTAGGACGGGTTTCCCGTTCCATCTCGTACCCGTCCCAAATTTTCCGTCCTATTTCCTTTTCTGTTTAAAAAAATTTCCATTCGAAATCATTTATTTTATTCAAATGGGTACGGGAAGGGGGCGAATATGAGATATTCTATATATTTTATCCGAATTACCCGTTTAAAAACTAAAAATTTAAATATTCTATATATTTTCGAATCTTCCTTCGAAATTTCTTGAAATTACCCAAAATATATGTTCCGAAGTTACTATTAACCTAAATTATTGGGAGTTTAGAAAGAGATTTTAGGTAAGAGAATTTTTCGAACCCGTCATGTTACCCGAATTTCCCGTCCTGTTTTTATCGGATTCTCTTTTGAAAATTGTTTTCCAATTTTGAAATTTTTCGTTTGTGTCATATATCCGTAAAAATCCCAAAATTTTCAGGACTACATATGAGAACATCTAAATATAAATAGTAAAAAAAAAGTGAAATTAATATAAATTTTTAATATGAATCTCAAGTATATTGTATAGTCTTTACAAGTTGGAGCCATTATTCTTTGCTCGGTTGCTTTTGGATTATTGGCTCCCCTTTGATTCTTGGGACTTTTCTCTTGCGCGCATAAAGTCACATGTTAGCAGCAGCCAGCAGCCTTGTAGTTTTTATACATAACTTATGCTTTATGTCGGCCTATCATTATTGTTATGTACAACTATGTTGGTGATATATATTATGATTTACAAAATCTGATTGATAATGAATAATGATTTGACTATATGATGATGGAAATTTTTTTTGATAACTCAGGTGATCCGGCTGAATTAGGGGATCGTCGACGGCGTGGCTTAGGGTATTTAGCCCGTACTATAGACCAGCGCATCATCCCTCAACACCGACTAGTCATGGGGTCCGGAGAGACCATGTGAATGTCCCGGTGACCAAGTGGATTAAATGTTGCAATTCCGCTTTCGAGAGGAATCGATCTCTGATCTAGATCAGCAGGGCCGACTCTCACCTCGGAAGGGAACCACCCCACTACCACCACTTGGTTATGATGATGGGAAATTGGGAATTGTTTGTTAGTATATGACTTTAAAGTGACTGAAGACTTTGCTTTCGGCCCATTTGAATACCCGGAGAGAGGGTATATCCATGGGCTACACCTCCTCCAGGGATTAGTCTGGCCCTTACATAGGTATGAGATTCTCTGAGTTATAAAAAAAAAGTGACTGAAGAGATAGAGAGGTAGGTTGATAGGTTGTGTTGATTGATTAGTCGGAATTTGACAACATGTTGTGTTTTGACGTGTCGTGTTTTTATTCAGATACTCCCAAGTCCCCACCTTCTCCTCACTCTCGTCTACTTAATTATTCGTTTATACCGATAGGATCCAGTAATTATTCTAGTGGTACGTAAGTTTAGGAGAACTTCGATTCTTTTTTTTTTTTTGTTGATCAAAGAAGAATTTCGATTCTAATTAATGGGATTCACAAACGTAAGTATACTGCATTCCTCGCCATGGAGAACATGCACTTCTTTTTATGTTTTAAAAAATTGACCATCATCCATCCAGATGTTTTTTTTTTGAGATTTAACATGTTTCTTAATTAGAATCAGAACGCATCTAAAGCAGCCGGGAAAAAAAAATACAAGTAACAAAGAGATAAATAACGACTTTAACGAGTGTAGGCTGCTTATTCATTGGACAATTCTAAATTCCCCGAGATTTAACGAATGTTTTCTCAATACATTACAAACAACCTTAATCATTTCACCCATTTCAAAGAGATTTTATTTCTTTCCATGACAAACTTATTAAATGAGAAAGAAAATGTTTGCAAACTCGCGATCAACCAACATAAGAAAAAACAAACACTCAACCAAAGTTATTCCTAAAAAGCGGACCTCGCTTAAAATCAAAACCGAAATCCTATACGAAAAATACAACATTTGTGGTTCGATTTTTCAACAATCCACGTGAAATAATAAATCTGTTTTTTTTCTTATATATTTTGAATTAGGTAATTGGGAGAGGATGAAATGTAGAGAAGGGGCACACAGTAAGTGAATAGTCTGATAGACCACTCCACCTAATAATAGTTTGTTTGTTAACCTCTCACTATCACTTTCTTGTTAACTGTTTTTTTCTTCTAAAAAAAAAAATATTTTTTTCTTTCTCCCCAATCTTTGAAAATTCAACTTCTTACTTTTCAGCAAGCCAAACACCCTATTTCTCTCTCTTGTGACTTGCCGACTTGGTCAGAAATTTGAGGTTTTTAGCTTGGATTTGAGTTGTAGTACGTAGATCATTGATTTTGTCATTGTAATATCAACGATATATCTTATTCGTTTTTAGCATTCTAGCTTCTCATCTGATTAACTTTTCAAACAACATGTCATATAGATATAGTTGCACTATAATCAGCATTTTTTTTCTCCTTTGGTGGGCAACCTCAAAGTCTCCAACGATAAAACTTATAAATTATATGAATTAAAGTCAGATCAAATATTATTATGCTCTAACGGTTAATCTAGAGGTGGTGTTAGGCATCTTTTGTTTTCTAGGTTTGGTAAGTATATAACAATATACTTGCTGGAGTATATTAGTTGTGACTTATGTTTTCAATAAACTTATATCCTCGAGAGTTTTGTGTTTGACTTTGAACTATTAATTTATACATATGATAGAAAACGAAAGGTGAAGGGGCTGAGAATGTCGTGGTTGCATGCATGGAAGGTGCAGCTGCTTCTGCCTAACTCATCCTCTCCCAATCATATGACATATGTGCCCTCACATTCTCTCGATCATAAGATCCATTATGTTGACAAATTATTTGTAGGAAACAAATCTGTTGTAAGACCGAATGAGATCGAAAATTGAGATGTGCGGAATCACAAACCGATCGTAACTTATTTCTACAAGAGTCTAATACAGTTATTTTGCAATTTTTGGTATCCGATTCCCAACACGTGCCAATCCAAATACGGAACAAAGAATCTTACCTGAAATTGGTACGACCAATCTAACTTGAAGTCGATATAATTAACTCAACCATCATTTCAAAAAAATGTGTTAAAAGTTTCACATCGGAGACAAGATGGAGTATTTAAGGTAAATTTTAAGGGATATATACGAGTTAATTTTCTCATTAACAATATGTTTTGAGTTATAAACTTATGAAATTTAACATAAGTATGAAATTTTGGATCACATTGGTTACGGATTAGATGAAGTGCATAGTATTATGTGAATATTTTTAACTTTCAACTCAAAACTAATATGTGGATTAATTTCAACGTTATCTTAGGTGGCCTATTTTATTTTTCGACCTGGAATTCATAACATAAATGAAAAAATAATGTACATGTGTATATTATATATATCGCACATCTTGATATGCATGGTGGCCAGGGGTATTATATAAATTATATAATAAAGTATGCGCAAATTGAAACGTGATGTATATAGTGAGTTTAGCTTTTTTCGACGACAGTAAACCTAGCCAGCTAATAATTGAAGACAATTTTCTAATTTTATATATTTATGATTGGTAAAAAACAAAAACAAAAAGAAAATGTGTGCAGGAAAAAAGGGAAATTGAAAGCATGGATTTGGTAAAGGTGGCGTAAGGAATAAGGATCATGAACCAGTATTATTGATGTCTTTTGTGTTTGTTAGAAAATGAAAAGGAGTGGACATTTGAGAAGAAACTTTTAATTCTCCGTTTTAACAAAAAAAAAAAATGAAAAATGAAAAAAACCTACGTGTGTAAGTAAATAGCTCTCTATAAATTCCCTCAGTCAGTTGAATGCTTTCTTGACCACAACTCCAATAACAAATAGAAACAGAAGCAAAGAGAGAATGGAGTACAATAAGCAGAGAATAATGTTAGTTGTGGGATTGATGATGATAATGTGGAGCTGTTGCTACAGCCAGGCCCAGCTGAGCAGTGACTTCTACTCGGAAAGCTGTCCCTCACTGTTCCCTGCGGTGAGACAGGTGGTGCAACGGGCGGTGGCCAAAGAGCGCCGCATGGCTGCTTCTCTCCTCCGTTTGTTCTTCCACGACTGTTTCGTAAACGTAACTCTCTTCTTTTTCTATTTGAATGAAAAAAGGAAGTATGCTTGGCATGTTTTTTTTTTTTTTTTTTTTGGTATCATGCGTGTCATGTTCCCATGAATTACTCTTAGAAAATGTTAAACAAAAAAAATTTGGTCAATAAAATGGTTTTACAGGGGTGTGACGGATCCATATTGTTGGACGACACTTCCTCTTTCGTTGGAGAGAAAACCGCAGGACCAAACAATAACTCTGTGAGGGGATTCGAAGTGATCGACAAAATCAAGTCGAGGGTTGAGAGACTCTGCCCAGGCGTCGTCTCATGCGCAGACATTGTAGCCATCACTGCTCGTGACTCTGTCCTCCTCGTTAGCACCTCTACCTTTACTCTTTCAAACAAGATCGTTATTTTTACCATGCGGAAATAGAATATTCTGATCATTTATATTTTTTAAAAAAATTGTTTTAAATAAATTTGGTTCTTAATTCACTTTTTGACCGAACAATATATATATCAATAGCTAAGGAAAGACTAAAAATTAAAAATAGTTTTTGACTGTAACCCTAAGCGGTAAATTGTACGGTACAAGTTGTACCACAAACTTGACCTGATTATATACATTAATACATGCTCTCTAGTTTGTGTAATATATATAGTGTATCTGTCTGTGTACGCGAACATATCTCCATATATGATCTTACTGTACACCTTTTAATTAATTTGAACTAAACAGCTGGGTGGGCCCAAATGGAGCGTGAAACTTGGAAGAAGAGACTCCACAAAGGCGGGCTTCAAGGCCGCCAACTCAGGCGTCATCCCTCCTCCGACCTCTACTCTTAATAACCTCATCAACCGTTTCAGAGCACAAGGTCTGTCTGCACGTGACATGGTCGCCCTCTCTGGTGCACACACCATTGGACAAGCGAGGTGCATCACTTTCAGAAACCGTATCTACAACCAAAGCAACATCGACCTTTCTTTCGCCTTGTCCAGACGGAGGATCTGCCCTGCTGCCTCTGGTTCCGGCGACAACAACGAAGCCGTTCTTGACATCCGTTCTCCTGGAAGGTTCGACCTCAGCTACTACAAGCTGCTTATCAAACAGAGGGGTCTGCTCACGTCGGACCAAGTCCTCTTCAACGGCGGCCCCACCGACTCACTAGTCGTAGCCTACAGCCGCAGTCTCAACGCCTTCTACCACGACTTCGTAAGAGCTATGATTAGGATGGGCGATATCAAGCCACTCACCGGATCCAATGGGGAGATCCGCAACAACTGTCGCAGGCCCAATTAATTCTCTTAGTATATAAAAGCCCATTGGGCCCATTCAACTGTTATTTGTTTTGTTTCCTTTGTTTTTTATATCTGTCTTCTTCGTCAACTGTTTAAAATTTTAAATATATAAACATCTCCTTTATAAAAAAAACATAAACACAAGGCCATGTTAGCAGAATAAAAGTTTGTGGCTATGCAGTTTTCATTTACGTTTTCGTCGTATCTTCTTCTCACAATACTATTCAAAGAAATAAAATTAAAAATGCAACTATGTAGCTGATTTGTTCTATAACGAGATTATTCTCCCAATCAAGTATAATTAAGAATTCGTAATTTGTTTACATCAGGTAGATAAAATTCATTAAAAAAACATGGTGGCAAAACAAGAGCCGTTAGATGAAAAGCAATTTGGCGAATGAGAGGACAAGTGTGAAAAGGACGTGAAAAGTCATAAGGTGGAGGATGGCACAGAGGAACAAGTGGCCTTCTCTGCCTAATTAACCATTAGATTTTTATGTGCGTGGACCGCCAATGACGTTTAACTTCGTTTTCATCATTTCTACTTCTTCTTCTTCCTTTTTTTTTGTTTTTCTCAGAAAAAAAAAACAGAGAGAAAAATAAGGAAGAGAAGGAGCCGCTGGTAAGATCTGCACATCTTCGTTCGAGATCTCGGATTCGTTCCCAGAATCCGTTTCATCAGCGGTGATTGTTTATTTTTGTTTGTTATCATATTTATTTTGGAGTTCTTCTATCTCTTGTTTTCCTCGAGCGAATGAATTGTCGATTACATGTTGAGTTTTAGGTTTTTCTGATTGTCGATCTATGATTGTGTTCTTATTATAGAGGAAATGCGGTAATGTGGGGGGGAGGAAGGTAAACCGGAATGATCGGCTTTGGTTTAGGGCTTTAGAGTTCGTGTTTTGATTCTGTGTGGATTGCGTTTTCTACTCGTGATCGATAATCCTTCTTCTTTCTCGCATTCTCTTCTTCCTATTCGATATAATCAGCTTTTCCTTTCTTACTTCTGTTTGGCGAATGGGTTAAATTCCTTGGATTGAAGCAAAAAAATTCACATTTCTGCGAGCAGCGTTTGTATGTACATTGATTGTGGCATAGTTGAGATCTCATTGCTTTGTTTCATTCTTTTTTCACAGGCTCAGGTTCGGCCAAGTTTCTGTTTGGCATAGTTGGCATAACGCTCTGCCAATCCACTCGGCACTCTCATCCTTAGAAAGAAACTCGGAAATGCTGGAAGATGTGTTCTATCACTAGGGAATTAGTTGCACGAGCTCATGAGGTCATGACTCATGAGCTAGCACAAACTCTGACCTAGCTGGAGCAACTAGTGTTTTTTTTTCTTGCTGCCTGCTTAAGCTTGTAGATTAGATGGAAAATAAACCAAGTGTCTTGACCGATAAATACGATGTCGGGAGGTTACTGGGTCAAGGTACTTTTGCCAAGGTGTATTATGGAAGGAGTGTTCATACTAACCAGAGTGTTGCTATCAAGATGATCGACAAGGAAAAGGTTATGAAAGTTGGGCTTATGGAGCAGATCAAGCGAGAGATATCTGTTATGCGGATTGCTAAACACCCTAACGTAGTGGAGCTATACGAGGTCATGGCAACGAAAACAAGGATCTACTTTGTTATGGAGTACTGTAAAGGTGGAGAGCTCTTCAACAAGGTCGCCAAAGGGAAGCTGAGAGATGATATTGCTTGGAAGTACTTCTATCAGCTTATCAACGCTGTTGATTTTTGCCACAGCCGGCAAGTGTATCATCGTGACATAAAGCCCGAGAATCTATTGCTGGACGACAATGAGAATCTCAAGGTATCTGATTTCGGGTTGAGTGCCCTTGCTGACTGCAAGCGCCAAGATGGTCTCCTCCACACTACTTGTGGTACGCCTGCATATGTTGCTCCTGAAGTGATCAATCGAAAAGGCTATGATGGCACAAAAGCAGATATTTGGTCTTGTGGGGTGGTTTTGTTTGTTCTATTGGCTGGGTATCTACCTTTCCATGACTCCAATCTGATGGAGATGTACAGGAAGATAGGAAAAGCAGAGTTTAAGGCACCAAGCTGGTTCGCCCCAGAAGTACGGAGGCTCTTGTGTAAGATGCTGGACCCCAACCCTGAAACTAGAATAACTATTGCAAAAATCAGGGAGAGTTCTTGGTTCAGAAAAGGTTTACACATGAAACAGAAAAAGATGGAGAAACGAGTCAATGAGACGAATTCCGTGGAAGCTGGTGCTGCAGGTCCAAGTGAGAACGGAGACAGGGTCACAGAGGAAAACCATACAGAACAGACTACAAGTATAAACGCTTTTGATTTAATTGCCTTGTCTGCTGGGTTTGATCTGGCAGGGCTGTTTGGAGATGTGTATGACAAGCGTGAATCTAGATTCACATCCCAGAAACCTGCTTCTGTGATCATATCTAAGCTGGAGGAGGTGGCGCAACGATTGAAACTGAGCATAAGAAAGCGAGAAGCAGGTTTGTTCAAACTGGAACGTTTAAAAGAGGGAAGAAAAGGAATTCTATCGATGGATGCAGAGATATTCCAAGTGACGCCAACGTTTCATATGGTGGAAGTGAAGAAATCTAATGGAGATACTCTGGAGTATCAGAAATTAGTAGCAGAGGATCTTAGGCCTGCTCTGGCAGATATTGTCTGGGTTTGGCAGAGCGACAAAGATGAACAGTTACCGACTGCTTCACAGAAAGAGACGGAACAACAGGAAGAACCATTGTAGTTTTTGTTATTGTTCAAGTTTTGAATTTTCTTTAACACCCGATATCAAAACGTACATGAAGTTTCTTACATTTTCGTTTGTGGAAAGAAAGGGAAAAATCCTGCATAATATAAAGTCGTTTCCAGAACTCAATGGCAAGATTTGTTGACAAACTTTAATTGCTTGCTATTATTACTGACATCATAACAGGAAAGTACGAAGTTTTGTCCAACACTTGGAGAACAAAAAATTTAAGCATCCTCTGCTCGATTCACCAAGGAATTCAGCTATAAAGTGTGCACAAGAAACTGGGAAAAAGACTCGATTTTTATTGAGATTCGGTGGTGAAGACGAGATCTGTAATATAGTACAGAGACAATATGCGATTTGGTGTTGTCCATTGCAACAATTAGACAGTTACAGACAATGGAGAAATAGAGGAGTAAGAAAACTCAAGAAGAGCTGTCGGAATTGGAACAGAGATGGTTCCAGAGATAGCGGCCACTTGCCATGTCAACGCATGTCCAGAATCCAGACTTCATTGCCATTCCCACCTGAGCCCAGAAATGAGAAAACAAAACCCATTAATCCCAAATAAAGAGAATGAAGATCGGAGGAAAAAAGAAGAAGAAGAAACCTTAGAGAATCTGGAGTCGGAGTCTGAGTCGGAGTCGGCGGGATCAGCGTCGGTGAGCGGGTCGGCGAGCGGGTCGTCGGAGGGAGTGTTGAGCTTCTTGAGAACGAAGAAGCCAGCCAGAGTCGCCGACAAGAATATGAGGATCAGCCTTAACGGACACATCTCCCTTCTTCTCTTCTTCCTCTCTTGATTTGCTTTCTCCAGTTGATGAAGGCAATGAGGAGAGAGAGAGAGAATGAGGAGTTGATGAAGAAGAGAGAGAGAGACGAGGAGGGAAAAAAAAAAGGCCAAAAAAAAAAAAAAAAAGGTAAGAGGAGAGAAAAATTCAAAGGGTGCGGTTGAAGAAGTGTCAAATTAGGTAGGCCACTCCCTAAAGTTATCTCGAATGTCAATTTCAATATCACCTACTACTAACCTTATATGTCTTATGGTCATACAGTCATACTCATATCATTATTTTTATTTTTGAATCGTAGTTCGAGTTTCCTTTTTTTCTTACGTGACATTATTGTTTTCCGGCAGAAAATCATCATCCTAATATTATTTTTTTGTTGACCCAATTAAATTATGAAAAAAGAAAGAAAAAAAGTTAGTGGTTTAGGCAAACCTAATCTGTCAGAACGTGAAAGACCCACATTATTATGCTCATTGCTCTCTTAGTGACGTTTTTTTGACATACAAATAGATAGTAAACAATTAAAAACCAAAGTGATTGTTGTTGACACTTTTCACTAACTCAGTTGAGTCTTCATCACACCATTCACCATTCTTCCTTATCTCAACATTTTGACTTCCACACTTCTCTCTCACAACACAAATATCCTTTTTTACCTTCATTTTTGCCATCAAAAGTATTCTTCTTTGCCTCTGTTGAACAACTCTTATCTTGATTGACCATTTATTACTACGGAAAGGGGATCCTGACCTGGCTTTGTGGATTGTTTTCTTTCTTTGGGAACCTAGAACTTTGCAAACCTTGCAATTTTAGCAAGGGCAGTTCTTAAGCTTCCTATGCCAGCTCCTGATTTTGAGCTCACCATCATCTGTAATTATCAAAAACATTAACCACTTCCTTCTTATGCAGCCATAGAGAAGCAAAAACAAACTTGCCTAATCATATTCAAACGTACCAGAGGCTGGACAATTGACCTGTTTGCCTTCAACTTCTGCATTTTTTAAAGAAACATAAAATGCTGGTATAAGTAGAGGATGAACAAAACAGTCTTTTTTTTATCCCTTCGTTATATTCATTTAGAGCATAATGGGTAAGACCTCTTCGATTTGCATTGCCCGACGTGCCACATCCATTGGGAAAACCACATCTGTCTTGGTTAAGACTATCTGATACTTTGTATTCGATCTGCAATTCAGTTTCGGCTGTAAGCACACTTGAATACATGGCACAAACAGAGATTAAGAGAGCAGCATCACTGATTTTACCTCTCCATCAGATTAATAAGTTCCTGGTCTCTTGGCTTCATACCCCATTTGGTGTCAACAAGAAGGCATACCCGTTTAAGACTACTTCTTGTTGAAACATATTCCTTCACCTGCATTGATCCATGTTTAACAGATGGGGATGATTGACATGCTTAGTAACGCATAAAATTGAGCAAGCAAAATCAACATTATAAATTATAGTCAGAGGCAGATGCTCACAAGATCTTCCCAGGCTTCCTTAACTTCATCTTTTGCAAAGGCAAAGCCGTAGCCTGGCAAATCAACAAGGCGAACCTTCGGACCAAGATCGAAAAAATTGATGGTCTGCAGCGAATAAACCCTTTGTTATTACAGGGAAATGTAAGCCGTACAAGCGAGTGATTCTTAGAAAGAGGAATACCTGGGTCAGTCCTGGTTTGTCAGATGTCCTTACAACACCCCACTGTCTGGTAAGAGCATTTAGCAGAGACGATTTGCCAACATTTGACCTTCCTGATAAGTTAGGACACAAAATATCCCCGCTTTTTAATAAAGCTCTGTGTTACTAAAGCATTTTCACATGCATTCTCTTAAACTCAGATTTTTTTTGTTGTTGATATTTCTATGATCCTGGCGGGAATAAAAATTTGAACGCAGTACCTGCAAACGCAATCTCAGGTACATCAGGAGGTGGAAATGACGATGAAACATTTGCAGCAGCAAAGAATTCCATTTTATTCCTAAATACCTGTAAATAGGCAATTGCAACATTAGCTTAGTAGACTAGCAAAGCAGGCTATTGTCTTTAGGTCTTAGAGAACGAGCATGGGGAACAAGACCATACACTTTCTTCTATACGTTCTCTTTCTGTGCTGGCAGACTGAGGAATATTATCTAACGGAGCAGGGAGCTCTATGTTGTAGCCAGCTTTCTTTAGCTCATTCAAGCGTCTACGCCCCAACAGCTGCCGTAAAATGTATGTTACGAGCCAGGTAATGAAAAAATGAATATAGCGTAAGATACCACAAAGATCTGGTCACAATAATTACATTTTCTTCTACATAGGAAAGGATCGACTGACTAGGCTGAATTGCACGAAACTGTGCATTTTTTGACATTCCTACACTTTTTTCTCCATCGTTCTTCTTCTTTTCTTTACGACCTTCTGAAGAAAGGAAAAGAGAGAGCATGTTAGGAAAGCAGCAATGAGAGGGAGCAAGTGAAGCTGATTCATACTCCTATATAGCGAAGGAGCACAAAGAACTAACCATCAAGAAGGACATCATCATCTATTCTTTTATTCGAGGTATCATAGGGATCTAGTCGTATCCTCTTTCTCTTCCTTGGTTGATCCTCCTGACCATCTGAACCATCTCCCGAGACTCTCTTCTCAGCAAGTCCCTGCATTTTAGCCTTAAATGACGGCACATCAGAGCTTTTCCTTCGGCTCATATGATCAGAGCTTTTCCTTCGGCTCACATCTCCAATTTTATCCAATCCATCTCTCTTCCCATAGCTTTGCTTTCGAGTAGCATATTTTTCATCATTTTTCCACGGTGACCTTGTTTTAAAGACACCTGTTGCAGCATCATTAGTGGTCTTAAAACTAGAAGTAGACCGTTTGCTACTCTTTGAGGCAGCCCAAATTGTGCGTGGAATCTCGTTCACATGGTTATGCTCAGTGAGCACAGCCTTAGTGGCGTAGACCCTCTTCTTCTTCATATACGAAACCTTAGTTTTACTACTATCCCGAGGGTTTGTGTCATCATCACTTCGGCGAGTACTGGATCTACTGCTTCCTTTAGAAGAAGAATTAGAGTTGAGAGATGAAAGCTTAAGTCTTTTCTTGAGCTTATGACCCAAAGCACTATCTAAAGACATTCTGTGATAATCCTGCCGAAGCAGAGAAACAACTGAATTAAGTCACCTGCAAATTGGGGAAAACCCTAATGCCATTAATCAGTGTAGCACTTGAGCAAGAGTAAGACTAGCAGAGACTGAAATGGATAAAACCCAGACCATCGCCGCATAACAGAATCGTTTCCGATTTACAAGAAATAACAGAATACGCAAATATATTTGGTTGAAACAAGGCGAAAAGGTGAAACCTTTGCGGATTGTGCGACGAACGCGATCAGAGAGGAGCTTGGATAATCGGAAGAAATGGGATACCAGGGTTTAGCTGTTAATTGCTCTGTGTCTCTGAGGGTTTTGGGAGATAACGTCTCTTCTTGGGCTTTTGATTGACCTTATTTTACTGGGTTTTCAGTAGTAATGGGCTTTATTGGGCCTATGGTGGATTGTGGACAACTTCAAGGAGAATGATTCATCATCATACTAATTAGAGTATTCTTCATTAGATAAGAAGAGAGTGTGGAGTTCACGTCATATAATTTGTGGGATCCATGATTACTCGATCAGACCAGTGTTAACTTAACTTTAGTTATGTCATAAAACTCTTTTTGTTTGCTTCTTTAGAGATTCTGGATTGTGAATGAAGGAGAGAGGTGACATTTGGGGGACAGACAGATAATGATTGCCATTTCAAAAGAAATGCTTTGTTGTTTTTTGGAATAAGTCTTGACATGGAAGCCACTCTTTAGCTTTTGAATGCTTCAAGGAGCGAAATTTAATTAAACCCCTTTTTGATTAACAACTCTTTTTTTTCCCCTCTCTGTTCTGAAAGAGACAAAACAGAAAGAAAAAAAAGAGAGAAAGTGGACCCCAAATTGAATCCTCTTTAGTTTCTATTTTACTTCTGTCTGCTTTTTTTTGACAGAGTTCAAAATCTCTGTGAGAAATGAAAGAGATGAGTCAGAAAATGGGGACTCACAAGTTCAGATTCTCAGATATTATGCCTCCCTCATGGCTCTATAAGCTCAAAGGCATGAGCAGAAGTAGCAGAAAACACCTTCCTTCTTCTCCCAAACACCTCTCTTCTTCTGATGCTTCTTCCTCAAGAAAGCTCCGTGACACTCTTCGTCTTTCTTCTCCTGCTCTTCATCCCCAAGCTTCTTCTTCACCCCCAAATTCTTCTTTCAAGAGAAAAATCAAACGTAAAACCGTTTACAAGCCTTCCTCTAGGCTCAAGCTCTCTTCCTCCTCTCTCAACTCTCATGTTTCTCTCACTTCTTCTCGGAATCATCATCGCTCTAAATCATCCTCTGCAAATGCAATCTCTGATTCCACCGTTGGGAGCTCGTCAGATCCTGTGTCATCTTCTCCTTCTGACCAAAACTATGGCTTTTCCCGTGATCCTGAATCGCATTCAGTTGACATCAAGGACGACCACCCTGTCGATGATATTTCTGTAGATCCTTTAGTCTCAGAAAACTCGAGTCCTGTTCTGGTTGAGACTGCAAAGGAACCACCTTTTGAGATACGGACAGAGCAGAAACTGAAGAAGCCGAAAGGTGGATCTTCAGGGATAAGGATTCGGGGGAGTTCTCCGAAGATTGCCAGAAAGAAGACAAAGGGAAGAAAGAAAATGGGAGGTGCAGAGAGTTTCGCGATAGTTTTGACTTCGGTGGATCCGGAAAGAGATTTCAGAGAATCCATGGTTGAGATGATGGTGGAGAACAAGATAAAGGAACAGAAAGACCTGGAAGATCTTCTCGCATGTTATATTTCGCTGAACTCGTGTGAGTATCATGACATTATCATCAAGGCTTTCGAGAAAACATGGTTTCATTTGACTCACCTCACCTGAGAAGCTCTCTTTGTAACCCAAACGCAGCCTTTATTAAACACATATTACATTTTTGAACCAGCAAGTTTGTTTTCCACACTGTACTTCTTAGATAATATATGAATAAAATTTACAGTAATAGAAGAAGCTAGGTAGCGCCATGAGTGCGTGGCTTCCGGGAATTCAACGTCTCTTATGAGCTACAAGGATGAACAGGTCATTTGCTTATCTTTTCATTCATTTAAATAAAGGCAGAAACAAAGAGTGCAAGAGTTGGTTCCTCACTACAAGGATGACCAGTTCTCTCTCTTATTACAAGAGAAGCAAAAAGCATAACTATATTATTCAAAAGATGACACCACCGGAATGAAATCGCATATCTTCTTCTATTGAGTATATATTCTGGTTCGGTTTGATCATCTCCGGTTTTGGTTCTTGGATCCCCCAAGTGAGCATTACTTACTTAGACGAAGAAGCTACGCCGTTTCCACTCATACTCATCCTCTGTAGAGCTCTTTTCTGTGATACCCTCAGATATGTTTCCGCGTTTCTTCCGGTTAAGAGTTCCCTAAAAACATTTGTGACAGTTGTCTTTGGTAAACCGTGATTCACCTCCATGTAATTGATCATCTCGGGAAGACTGTAGAAATTCTCACAGCAGAATAAGTAGCTATCTCTCACTTTCTTCTCTTCCCTTGTCAGGTTGGGACTCTGCTGCAGATAACAGAGGAGAATCAAAACAGTATGAAGATATATGTGTAAAAAACCAAACAAGAGTTTGAATGATTGTTATTACCTTGGACATAATTTCATTGTCACGTGAGGATTTCTTTGCCCCTTTGTTGGATGCGCCAAACGATCTTTCAGATTCTTTTCTTGGCTGAGTCTCTACCTCGTCGTCGCGTCTCAGAGTTGTCGCCATAGATCGATCTCTCTACAAATGCACGATTTTAGAAGAACGACGATCCGGATACCCTATTTCCTCCCCCTAATTTTGGATTGATTTGGGGTCTTTATAGCCGACTTATAAAAGAAAGAACGGCCCATTAAAGCCCAATATACTTAAATGGAACTTGTTATCTCCGAGTTTGACTCCTTATCAGTAAGCAAATATTAGTAGGGGTTTTCGGTTCTATGATTTTAATGGATTTAGAAAAATCAACCAAATCCATGCTACTAATTCTATGATTTTAAAATCCATATTGTATTATTAGTTCTATGATTTTAAAGTCCATATTCAAATTTTGTGTTATATTGGTTCACGATTTTAAAATCATGGATTTGGATCTTCGGACTCTCTCTGTGTAACCCAAACGCAGCCTCTGCACAACTTTATTAAACACACATGTAACTTTTATACATTTTTTTGAACCAGCAAGTTTTCTTGTCACATTACACTAAAGATGATAAATTTACAAGAATAAATTTACAGTATTTGCAAAATACGGGAGAAGCTAGCGCCTTGAGCCCCGTGGATTCCGGGAAACCGCATAAGGTGACTGAAACCCAACTGTTTCTACGTCTCCAACAGTTCTGATCAACCTTCTTCTTCTAGCCTCTTCCACCAGCGACCGCTGCTGTATCTGGCTCTGCACGTCTACAAGTGATCGGTTCCTCGTAAGTGCGCGGTTGTCTGAAGCCAGTCTCCTGTTACTCGAACTGGAAGCTGTATACATGTTGCCCTGTCCTGGCTGTAGATGAGAGCTTTCTTCTGGGCAAAACCTCGTCACATTGTGAGTTCTGGTCATAACAGGATTTTGGTAGCTGTGCTCATCAACATATATGTAGTTGAGGTTGGAGTAAGACCCTGAATTGGAAGAACTTTGAGAATGCGTCTCATCGTGAAAATCATCTGCAGTTTTGATTTTCTCTTTAAAAACTTTTGTATAAACATCTGAACCACAACACTACACGTTTAATCTGGTGTTACTTTCCATACCTTGTAGCCAATCTTGACGGCCTCGTGCCATATAGTTAGCGAGTGAAGCGTGAGAGGATGATGAATGCGATGAAGAAGAGTGAAAAGGAGTGGTATGACAATCATGAGGGGTTTCATCATCTTCCTCGTACCTCCAACCAGGCACCAAAGAAGAGATCTCTCCATCAATCATTTTAGCAATCTCGACTGGCTCCCATTCTGTGATATCGAGTTCTCTTACCATCTCCGTTGCAACATCAATGGAAGTATCATTCGTAATGTCAAATGGGAAAGACACTTTTTTTGCCATACCTGAAAGAAAAAAAAGAAACGAATATGTGACCTAATAACAAAATGACCAGCTTAATCAACTAAGTCCCTTTTACCATTTTCATCTGCGATTAGTACATTCAGATGGATTGTGTTATCTTCAGCGTTCAGCTTCCCCGTGATTGTCATCTGGGTCCTTTCTAACTCATCCTCTTCCATCGTTAGTGTGTCCATTTCATTCTCATTCAAGAAGGGCTTTGGATTCCCAGCACTTCTCGCTTACACCATCCAAGACTCATCAGACGCGAGAAATGGATCTTGCAATAGTTCTTTTGCTGATACTCTCTTTGAGGCAGGCACAAGGCATTTTCCGATGAATCTCTGTGCCTCGACGTCTGTAACTCTGTAAAAGGCTCCTGGTAGCTTTCCCTGGAAAGTAAACATTAGCAGGCTCATGCCTGGCTCAATTGATAGCTTCTTCATATGCTCACAGATTGAAATACATACCGCAATAACTTTCTTGTAAATCTGCACCGAATTGTTTCACTCACTATACGGAAACTCAGAGGTGATCATCTCCAAAAAGCACATACCAAAGGAATAAACGTCAATGAGTTCATTATAGTTCTCCTCATATAATTCTGGAGCCATGAACTCGGGAGTGCCTACGCAAAAGTAGCACAAAGAGATCTAAGCATATGATCTGGACAAGTGAGAGAACAAACGACTTTAGCAAGCAACATACCGATGACACTATGGGCAGAGTGGCAGTCCCGCAGCATTCTTGCAAGACCAAGATCGCCAATTTTGACTTGTCCAAGATGGCCATTAACAAAGATGTTATCACACTTAAGGTCTCTATGGATTACAGGAGGGTCGTGCCCATGGAGATAAACAAGCCCTTCCAAGATTTGCCGAGCCCAGGACTTGATCGCTCGGATATCTATCCGCAAGTACTTATTTTTGTATCTGCACAAGAACGAGACAGGGTCATACAAAGCAAAAAGCCAAAAACTGAGTAGTCTTTTCAGAAGAAAAGGTGTAAGGGAATTACTGTCGGAGGGTCCCAGAAGTGAATAGCTCGGTGATGAAGTTGAGAGTATGGGAATGAACATCGATCCAGGAAGTGTAGAATCGAATGATAGATTTTTGGTTGAGAGTGCTGAGAAGATGAACCTCGGAGTAGAGCCTCTGTAGATCAACAGAGGAACGCAGAACCTCTTTCAGCTTCACCTGGCTCCACGCTACTTCTATTCCCAGCATCTCATCGATTGCTTTGTACACTGTCTTCATCGCTCCCCTTCCAAGAACTTCTGCAAACTATTCCAACATAAAACCAAGTGTTACAAAAAGGTTTGATCCATGAGCAGCAGCATGAACACAGAGTCAAACTCCCAACTTACACGTCCGTAGCGACCAGTCGGATCAGTTTCGACATACTCCAAAACTTGATTCATGTTCATGATTGACCAAAACTCGATTGATGATCCCAAAAATGTTTGAGACGAGACACTTTCGTTTTTATTGGCTTAGAGATATCTCTGGTGGCCAAAAGTCGTCTTACTTACTTCTTCTTCTTCTTCTACTTCTACTTCATCACAGAAGCGTCAGCAGATAATATGTTGAACGCCTCAACAACCCCATCGGTTATAGAATGAATAAAGACAAGAGCCAAACCTTGCTTGCATCACATATATATTATACAAAATAATATATTTATTTTTATTGACCCAATTGCAAAATATATATTTTTTCTTCTGAAAATCCAAACTTTGACAAATTTTAGTTGCCAACAAGAGATACTCAAGCCACAGCATTGAAAAAAATCATCAAACGTGTACCACATTATAAAACACACATTGCTGAATAAGCGAAAAAGCAAAAGAATATGCCCTGGTTTATTTTCTGAACCACAAACACAATAGCAAAGAGGATAAGAGTTAAGAAAGTGTGGTTTCTTGGAAATGCGATACCGGGGAGGAAAGAGTTTTGTTGCTTGAGGAAACTGCACGATTCATTCGAACCAATTATTAGTTTGTTGGATACAAGAAATCCAAAATATTGAAATTAACAAAAATAAAACGACAAAAAGGAGGAAAAGTCAAAACAGAAGTGGGGAACATGACGAGAATAGAAGAGAATAGAGTGATAGTGACCCCACCGTTGAACATTTTTTTTCTTTCTTTCCGCCCTCATTTAGTTCAGGGTTCTGTAATAGTTCTGTAAATAACACACAACAAAAACAAATATGCATTAACCAATATATATGTTCATCATCTAGCTTATTAGCTTTGTATCTAAGGAGGATCCGAAAATTAACAAGCAATTATAGATCTAAATGGTTATGTTATGCATATTTGACTACTGTTTTGTTCTGACTTAGATGTTACTTGACACGTGGAAAAGGAGAGAGAGAGAGAGAAGAATCGTTGGGAAATAAAGATAAGGATGGAATATATCCGAAACAAGAAAAGCCGTATAAGTTTGACACTGACTACAACAAATGTTGCAGCCAGAATTGTCGCACGAGCATATCACTATATTCTGCTCAATCATCATTACCACTCACCACACAAAATGTGAAAGACCCTTTCTCCACCATCTATCTTCTCCAAGTTGATATGTCACAGAGGCAAAACTCCACAGCAATTCACAACCCGTAGCGCAAGTTTCACAAAAGATGTTCCTCTACCGAACTAAGTTCCTCCATTTATCCTTCAAATCCACCTACCAAGTTACAACCTTTATATCACTCACACTTCTCATAAAACTTATTTCATGAAAATGGTGAGTATGAATGTTAAAAAGGACATGCTCACCTCTGTCCTATCCCCGAATACTGCAGGGTTTGCATTCTTTATATCTTTCCATGATTTACCATACCTGCACAACAACAACAACAAAATGACAATGCTATAAACATATAAAGTGAGCCAAGTTCGGGGTTTTGAAACTTTGATGAGCCAAGTTCGGGATTTTGAAACTTTGATGAGGTCATAGATGTATCAGCATTAAATATTGATGATAGAGTACGGGACTTGGCAAAGAGTGTTGCATACTCTTTTACTCCTTCCCTCAGAGCTTCCACTTCTTCAGGCGTCCAGAATTTCTTTGGCCTTCTGGCAGGGGAATTAGCCTTCTTCAACGGGGATACATTCAGAGGTACAGGGGTTAATAGACGAGGCCGGATTCTGCCAGACCATGTTCCCTGACTACCCGAACCTTTCGCGTTTACATTATCCTGCTGCTTCACAATTAAACCACAACTTCATGAACCAAAGAACAAGACTTTTAAAAACCATCTTGAAAGAAAATTCACTAACACTCACCGATTCTTCGTTATGATCGTGACCGCCTGTTCCAGTCCTATTAACCTGAGCAGGCTGAGGAGTGACATCTACCGAACGATTGATTGCATTGTTAGGTTCTTGCCCTTGCCTAGTCCAAGGGTCGATGTGTCTTTGAATCTTTAACAAGTAATCCTTCAGCTCTCGAGCAGCCGTTTTGTCCCCTTTATCAAGACTTGGCTCATGTTCCTGTTCTTGTGCACCCGATGTCTGCTCCTCGTCTGCTGCATGTTGTTCAATCACCTTATCAACCCCATCATTCTCCAGACATCCCACTCCTTCAACATCTCCATTGTTCCCATTTCCGTCCTCACCTTCACCAGCTCCACGCCGCTCGTTGACGATATCAGTGGTCTCATTCTCCAAACGCCTCGTGCTTCCATCAACAGCATTTGGATCTCTTCTGTTGTCAACACTATCGCCCTCTACGTTGTTCTCAGCCTTGCGCTTAAGAAATCTCCTTTGGGCTACTGATTCAAGAGAGGAACTCCCAAGTAGTGCCCACTGTTCTTTGAGAAGCTGAGTGAGAAAAGAGATGGCAGTGTACCTGATGTTGGTCTCGCGAATCCGCTGATAGAGCTCAGGATCCTCAAGGGCCTTCTTCAGATCAGTCTCCCACTTCAACAAGTCATGGGTCACCAAAGCACTCCCACTCTCCTTCAAAATCCCAATCCGCTTCTTCCATATCCTCTCAATGGCGTCGGTGAAGAAGCCATCCGATGGAGACAATGGCCACATGAATCTAAGCGTGCACTCAGCAGCCGTCCAGCAATAAGCAGACTTGTGAGACTCCATGAGTAGCGAATGCTGCTGCAACAGAAGCTTCTCAAGAATCTCGAGGAGGTCAAGCGTTCCCTCGTCGATCGTACCTCGGATCAAGGAATTGGAGATGTCCCGCAAAGCGGAAGATATCTTGAGCTTAAGGCAGTCCGGGGAATCTCCGAATTTCAACGCCGAAAGCAGGTTAATAGGGGAAACCCTAGGATTGTGTTGGCGACGGAGGAAAAATTCGGCAACCCATTTGTCGATAACCTCCATTTTGAAACTTTTGCGATCAAAGTTGTCACCTTCTGTTTTGTTCCCGCCGATGCAATTTGGCCGGAGAAGAGGGAAAGCTCCGATCAGCGCGTGATTGGGAAAACGAACGGTTTCAGATATTCTGTAATGGGCCTTTAGCTGGGCCTGAAGTCAAAAGAAGTTTATTCGGTGATGGATGGCAATAGATTGACAAGTGTCGTGAGCTGAGCCTTATCCACAGATTCCCCAATCCTCTTTCTTTCTTTCTCTCTGGCTTGGCGCGCTCTCTCTCTCTCTCCATAGTTCCATTTCTGAGTTCTCACTTTCACAGTCTGTGTGTTGTGCGATAATGGCCATGGCAGAGCTTTCAACCCCCAAAACGACGTCGCCTTTTCTCCACTCTTCGTCTCGGCTTCGACTCTCCTCCAAATTGCATCTTTCAAACCACTTTCGCCATCTTCTTCTTCCACCTCTCCCCACAACTCCCAACTCCAAAATCTCTTGCTCCGTTTCTCAGAAGTAAGTCACTTAACTGTCCTAATACCTTTATTCTCTCTAGAAAATTTTCAACTTTATCTCTGATCAGATGCTTTTGTGAAATTTATGATAATAGTAGCCAAGCCCCTGTTGCGGTTCAAGAAAATGGGTTGGTGAAGACGAAGAAAGAGTGTTATGGAGTGTTCTGCCTCACCTATGACCTTAAAGCTGTATCTTACTCTCTCTCCCTGTTTCCATTTTCCTTTTTTCGGCCCTCAATTTCCTCTAATTAGCTTAAAAACAAACAAATATTAAGTTATAATCAAATCTTATCTTGAGATTTAAGAGTGGAGATAATCCTCTGCTTCACATGGATACAATAGTATTTTTACAGCTATTTGAAAAATGTTAAATCTAAATATGAAATCTTCTTTGATTTTGAGTTACCAAATGTGTGTGGTTTGCAGGAAGAGGAGACAAGATCATGGAAGAAGTTAATCAATATTGCAGTTTCAGGTGCTGCAGGCATGATCTCTAACCACCTTCTCTTCAAAGTAAGTTACTCCTTTTTTGTCAAATGACTGTTTCATAGGATAGGGTTGCTTACCAATCATTGGTCTTATGACTCCTATCTTTATGTAAACTTGTTTTTCCTGGTGTAGCTTGCTTCAGGAGCAGTGTTTGGACCAGACCAACCCATTGCTTTGAAACTGCTAGGATCAGAGAGATCAATCCAAGCTCTCGAAGGTGTTGCAATGGAACTGGAGGATTCGTTGTTCCCGTTGCTGAGAGAAGTTGATATAGGAACAGATCCATATGAAGTGTTCCAAGATGTGGAGTGGGCTCTTCTGATTGGTGCAAAACCTCGAGGCCCTGGAATGGAACGTGCTGCCTTGTTGGACATCAATGGCCAGATATTTGCTGAGCAGGGCAAAGCTCTTAACGCAGTTGCCTCTCCTAACGTCAAGGTCCTTGTAGTGGGTAATCCTTGCAACACCAAGTAAGCTACATTCCTTTATTCACTCCTCTTCATCTCTTAATCAACTCCCAACATCTTAAGTATACTTTTTTTCTCATTTTCTCTTCTATTCAGCGCCTTGATTTGTCTTAAAAACGCTCCCAACATTCCTGCAAAGAATTTCCATGCCCTCACGAGGTTGGACGAGAATCGGGCTAAATGCCAGGTACCACATTTCACACACATATATAATACATATAATGCATACATATGACTGACAATGCCATTCTTGCAGCTTGCCCTGAAAGCCGGCGTCTTCTACGACAAAGTGTCTAATATGACCATATGGGGAAATCACTCCACGACTCAGGTTTGCCTTAACTTGCTCTAGTGTCATTTGTTGTTTCTCTATATTTTGGGATGTTTCTCTTATTTTTTTGAGAGGTGAATCAGGTACCAGACTTCTTAAATGCCAGAATTAATGGCCTGCCTGTGAAGGAGGTTATTACAGATCACAAATGGTTAGAAGAGGGATTCACTGAGAGTGTGCAGAAGGTAACATGGCGTTTCCTCTGATATTGTGATGATTTCTGCAACGACGTATAATAACATTTGGCTGAGCAAGTTGCTTTTGCGTTTGTTTTACAGAGAGGTGGCTTATTAATTCAGAAATGGGGTCGATCTTCTGCTGCTTCTACCGCTGTTTCCATTGTTGATGCTATAAAGTCTCTTGTAACTCCTACTCCTGAGGGGGATTGGTTTTCGACTGGGGTACATCGTCATTTACACTCATTTTGATTTAAAAAATAATGATAGATTGGTTCAGACTTTGATAGGGTTGTGTTAATGTAATTTTAGGTGTACACAAATGGAAATCCTTATGGTATTGCAGAGGACCTCGTCTTCAGCATGCCATGCCGGTCAAAGGTATGCTATATCCTTAATACTTAAAAGCTTTTCTGTAGTGGTACCTCTCAAAATTGTGTTTGTTTCCAGGGAGATGGAGATTATGAACTTGTCAAGGATGTAGAAATTGATGACTACCTTCGCAAACGAATCGCCAAGGTATAGCCTTCGTAGAGATTAGTCTTTTTGCGGGTTTTGTGTCTAAATGCCAGAAGTTAAACTGAGACATGAAAATATTGCAGTCGGAAGCGGAACTGTTGGCTGAGAAGAAATGTGTTGCACACCTCACTGGAGATGTATGTATCTGTCTTGTCTTTATCAAACAAAACCATTTTTAATAGAAGCTAATCTTAGTTGCTTCATGGATGTATGTTTCAGGGCATCGCCTTCTGTGATCTTGGTCCAGTAGATACTATGCTTCCTGGGGAAGTTTGATTTTTGGAGGGCGTTGAGCATCTCAAGTAAGCATTCTCTTCTGGGTTGTTAGCTGTACAGAGCACACCCACATTACTACTCATGTTGATTGTTCAGAATAAGTGAATGAAACTCTTCACCTTTTTTTTTTAGTATTTATATATCTGTATGTGATTTTATTTGAGTAATAATGCACCAAAAGTCAAGTACAATATAGTGTTTGTAAACACTTGAAACGATCATCTGCTTTAGTCCAGTTCCAGAAACTCAAACTAGATAATGCATATCTAATTAATGTCAAACACAAACTGTTCACAAATCTTATGAGCTTTTTTTCTTTCTTTTCCAAAACCAAATCCCAAAACAGCTCCCTATATGTGAAAAAGTAACACCAAACAAAGTTACAAAGAAGTATGTGTATGCTGTACATAAGAATCAAGATGAGAGAATGGAGGAGGGTCTTGTTGGTTGATGTCCTGAAAAGGCGTTGCGGAGTCTCTTGCATTCGTCTTTGCAGTAGTCCAGTGAAAAACAGAGCTGTCTAATCACTTCCCTCTTCTCTTCTGCTACTTCTTCTATCTCCCTCCTCTGCTTCTCCACCTCCTTCTCCATCTCTATAGTCCTACCGTCTTTTGCTTTCAATTCATTTCCAAGCCGATTCATCTCTGATTCTAGCTCACTCTCCCTTTTGCTTACCCTCTCTATGCATCTCTCTTTCTCTGCCTTTTCCACTGTCAACACCTCGATTTCGCTCTTCAGCCTTTCCTCCTCTTCCATTTTCTCATTGGTCACCCTTCTTATCTCGTCTTCAAGATAACGCACAAGGGCTTCCAGCTCCTTGAACTGCTCATCGCGATGTGTTTTCTCCTCCAACAACTTGGATATCTCGGCTTTGACCTGTGCCTTCTCCGGGAATATCTTCTCTTCTGCGTCAGACACAGCTGTCTTTAGATCCCTGATCTCATGATCTCTACCTGCTAAACTCGATTTCAACATGGAGACTCTATCCAGCAGCTTCACCACCTCTCTTCTATCTGCACTACACTTGCTTTTCCATGCTGCAGTTTCTTTCTGCGCCGACTCAAGCATGTTTTGCAGGCTCTTGAGCTTTGCGTCATCGGATTTGCTTTTCTCAACTTCTTTTCTCATGATGCCGTTTTCTTTCTCTGCCTCCCTAAGCCTCAGGCTTGTAATTCTCAGCTCTTCAGACAAAGTCTGAATGTCCAGGTCTTGGGTGGAAGCTGCTCCTTCACCAGGTTCGTCATCCAACTCGGATGGCAAATATCTAGCAAGCTGACTCTTTAACATATAGATTTGGTCTTCTGAATTCTGTATCTTCTCGTTTGCATCTCTCAGTTCTTGCTCACAAGCAGCAAGTTTCGCGGGAAAATCAACGAATTTACTCTCACTTTTGACCCTTGTCAACAACAAGCTCTCAGTATTTCCTTCAAGTTGCATCCTGAGTCTCTCTTTGGCTTCGCGTAGCTCAATTTCAAGATCAGAGACCCTCTTGCTCAGGGACTGAAAGTCAGAGCCGATGCTCACATAACCATGGCAATTAGTCACAGAAGAATCGTCAGATTCCAGTTCAGAATCGGTAATAGAAGCAGAATCATCTCCATCTTTGTGATAAAGATCAGAGGGATGTCCTCCAGAGCCTAGGAAGTAGTCAAAACCAGGAGCACGACGGGAAGGAGGACGGCCTAACCTATTAAGCTCGGTGGTGAGGTCAGAGGAGGAGATGTCGGAAAAGCCAGAGCCCTGTGACTGAAGCTCTAAAGGAGAGGATTTTCTCAACTCTCCGGTGATGTTCTCGTATCTCTCGGCCAGAGAACGGTACATACGGTGAAACTCATCGACGAGGCCAATAAGCTCAGGCCTCTTTTGGTAATACATCTCCGCCTTCTTGGCAAACGAATCTGCATCTTCCTCTATCAACTTCACCATCCGTTTCACGCTCCGGTCCATCTCTGATCATCACCACCACACAAAACGTACAGAATATCAATCATTTTACAACAACAAAGTTGGCATATTTATTTTCTTTATGAAAAAGACAACACACCCAAATTTGGTAACCCAAAGAATCTAATGGTAAGATATTTCATTGCGAAATTAACAGGAAAATGACACAATGAGATGGACTACTCACCATCGAGATTATTCTCGAGCCACTTGGAGTTTTTGAGGCCGATATGACTATCCCACCACCATGGATGTGATTTGGTGGATTCCGCTCGCTTGATACTCTTCTTGGAACGAACCTGGTAAGACCCAGAATCAAGAATGAGAATCGAATTGCTGTTAATTGGTACGGAAAAGACAAGTTTTTTTTTGTTTTGTTTTGTATGTACCAGATCATAATCCATGGCTGCAAAATCGATGGACCCTATGCGGAGCTGGATTACACACAAGAGACAATCATGAGACAATGGGAAAAGACGACTTCTTTTCGAAGGAAAAGAAGACAAATAATACAGATTTTGTCTGTCAGACAAATAATAATACAAAGCGTCGGTCTTTTCCAAAAACAAAAAGGATTGTGTACTGTTGAGAGAGAGAAGAATCATGACAACTCGCAAGACACAGAAAAGGACAAAAAAAGTTAACCTGACAAGAAGAAGTAGAAGAAGATGCAAGGAGAAGCAGAGGGAGATGCAGAGAGCTTTTGTAGATTGTTGAAAACAAAAAAAAAAACAAAAATTAAAAGTCAAAAGAATTTATACACTTACCTTTAAGACAGATATTTGCGGACAAGTCTAACTAGTACTTAGCGATCAACGTGGCCAAGTGATTGGTTGTCTCTCTGTAATTATCTATTTAATATGTAACTTGGGGACTAATTCCACAGTGTCCATGTGGAGAGAGAGGAGCTTATGTATATGGGTTGTAATTTTGACCTCTACCTCCCCACTAATCAAACCGACCATTCGTATGATTAGTGGTCATCCTGACTATTTCCTCTCGTTTTATTATTATTTTGCCGTTCACGAACTTGAAGATTTCATCACGCAGTCAAAGCATCAAATCTTTTCAGGCATTGAATTGCCTTTTTTTTCTTATTTTTTGGTCTGAAAATCTGGCCTTTTCTCGTTTTGAAATGTTAATTAAAATGGGAAGACTTTTCAGGGTTTAGGGAGTAATCGCGTTATCCGTGTCTTAAGACCCAAAAGGCCAACACAACAATTTATTTTGTGGCGCTCCACTTACTTCTTTAATGCATTAAAAATTACAGATTCTTGTTTAAATAACCTGTTCAACTTTTGACAACTTTTGACTCATTACCCAAAACATTTTCGACAAATGCTTTCTTTTTAATCATTTTAATCATTGTAATTGTTTTGTAATTACTATATGTAGATATATAAATCTTCTTACATGTAAAATCTATTATAACTGCTAGATTTGAAACTATATTAACTTAATTTTATAATTAATTAAGGCAAATAGAGAATATAATCTTGAATTTTATATTTTTTTACTCAAATGTTTCAAATCTTATTGTATTTTAGTAAGGATCTTCTAATAAAAATCATATAACAAAAATTGAAGCATCATAGATTTATGACTATTTTGTTTCATATTAAGCTATAGAATGTTATTGTTAAAAGTACAAAATAACACTAGTAGTTTTGGCTCAACTGGTAAAACATCTCTATTTCTTTTTAAGAACACCTGGTTCAAATTATCTGCTGTGATATTGTACGAAAATAAATAATAATTAATAACAACAGATATAAATATTTTATTTCAGCAAACTTCTCTGATTTAGTTTTTTTTTTTCAATTTTATTTGCTTTATATTTGATTTTGAAAACTATAAAACTCAATTAAAAACTTATAGCGTAAAAAGAGGAGAGGAGTCAATATATTAGTGGCATAGTGATGTGGACTCATGAGTTTAAGGAGATTATTCATATTCAAACAAAAATCATGTAGATAATTTATCTAAAAAAGAACAAAAAAACGTTGTAAGAGCAACGAAATTGTAAATGTTGCGTATCTTGGCCTGGTCCTCTTGTGCCTTGGTTTAGAAGATGTGTATGGGCCTCCAAAGTTGCTACTACATGGGTACACATCAAGTATCCAAGATGAGGATAATCGTTTTTACATGGTGTGGTGGAGAAGAATGCAATATTCGTTGTGAGCATGGACAAAGCTGCATTTCACAATCCTTTTTCTTAAGGATAAAGACAAAATGGACATGATGATAAACACCATCACAGCCACACACAGGAATATCACTTAGCTACAAAAGATCATTGTAAGAAATGATGATGTATGCATGAGAAGAAGATTTTGAAGATGAGTGAGCAGCAGCATTTTGTGTTCGTGCACGGTGCAGGGCATGGAGGATGGTGTTGGTACAAGCTCGCCAATTCGCTGAGGGAAAATGGACATAAGGCCACCTGCATCGACCTCAAGGGCGCTGGGATCAACCCAACTGATCCAAACACTGTCTCCTCTCTTGATGACTACGACCAGCCTCTCTATGACTTCCTCTCTCAACTTCCCCTCGACCAAAAGGTCATTCTGGTGAGCCACAGCGTTGGAGGAGGGAGCATGACTGCTGCCATGTGTCGCTTTCCTTCCAAGGTTTCCATGGCTGTTTATGTCGCAGCAGCCATGGTCAAACCTGGCACCGTGGTTCCCCCAATTCTTAAAGAAGTGATGAAGATATGTTCGGGGATGATAGAGGCGGAAGCTGAGAAGACATGGGACTTCACTTATGGAAACGGACCCGAAAATCTCCCAACAAGCATGATTATGAGACCTGAGCATGTCCGGGACAAGTATTACAACGAGAGCCCCATGGAGGTTGTCTTTTATTACTAAACTCTTTATTATTCTTGTCCTCAATAAATTTTTTTAAAGAATATTCATTCATGTATATCAGGATTACACACTGGCCACCACACTTCTGCGTCCGGCCCCTGTCATGGCATTCGCAGGCATAGTGGATATTCCGGAAGCACCAGAGACTGATAAAATCCCAAGGGTCTACGTGAAGACAGGCAAGGACCATATGTTCCAATCAAATCGTCAAGACTTAATGGTTTCCCTGTGGCCTCCTGCTCAATACTTTCTTCTTTCAGAGAGTGATCACTCTGCGTTTTTCTCCCAACCTCAAGCTCTGCATAAAGTCCTCCTTCAAGCAGCCTCCTCTCTCCTTCCCTGATTTCTCTTTAATACATTTCTTTTGGAACTCCTCCAAATCCATCTTTTAAAAAGTTACTCGAATAAAACTGGATCATATTCATATATATCATGAGACACAGAGAAAGGAGCCTACAATAATTGCTATGCAAATGTAACCCACGCCTCCAACTAAGTACGTCTTACTACTCAGGTAAGTGATCTCCAAACAATCAACGTGAAAGACTTACAAACTCAAAAGCATAGATAAAAAAAAAAAAAAGGGAAAGAGAAATCAAGGGGTGATTTGAACATTAGAGTCCTTGGGTTTGCTATTGTCATCCGAAGATGGCCGGGTCTCAGAAGAATCTGAAACTCGTATCTCTTCAATCATCCTAACAACCTCGTCCATGGTGGGTCGTACCTCGGCCATTTGAGCCACACACGCCATAGCAATCTGCAGCATCTGTACCATTTCTTCTTCAATGTTCTGGAACCTCATCAGCTCAACATCAAACACCTCGCTTGTCCATTCCTCTCTCACCACTGACTGCACCCACCTCGGGAGATCAACCATGTCTTCCCGACTTGGTGACTGCACCGGAGACTTCCCAGTCAACATCTCGAGTATAAGTACTCCGAAACTGTAAATATCGGATTTGTGCGTGTGTTTCCTTGTTTCTATTACTTCTGGTGCGCGGTAGCCTGCACCCCTCATTGGGGCAACAGGCACAGCCATCAGAGGGGCCAGCCCAAAGTCAGAAATGCACACATCGCTCTCCTGCTTCATAATCACATTTGATGACTTTATGTTTCCGTGACTGAACTTTGGACCTCCAACTGCGTGGAGGTGAGCTATACCTTTTGCTGCAGAGAGTGTGATTTTCAGTCTGGAGTCCCAGTCAAGAGGCGTTCTCTCACTTCCACGGTTACCTGTCATTGCATCAAAGAACTCAAGATATTCTCAAGTAACACAACAAGGTAAATAAATGCCATTAAAAACAGAGATGGGAAGAAGACTAACCGTGGAGGAGTGATGATAAGTTACCAGCAGGGTAGTAGTCATAAACCAAGAGTTTCTCGTCCTTGGAGTAATAGTATGCACGAAGGGGAACCACGCTAGGGTGTTGCCCTACCCGACCGATGATCTCCATCTGCTGTTCAAACTCCTTCTTTCCGGCTGCCACTTCCTTCAACCTTCTTACCACAACAGTAGTGGATTCCTCTAAGACAGCCTTGTATGCTGTCCCATAACTACCTTTTCCTAGTACTTCCGCTGATGCCCTCAATAAATCCTCTAGATCAAAGTTATAGGAGCACCCTTCTAAGAACACCAGCTTATTCTTCTCGTGTTCTTGCACCCCACTTCCAAATTCTTGCTTTGCTTTCTCAGTCAAAGTCTTTGCTTTTACGATGCTGTCTTCCCTCTTGTCCTTCTTCTTGATGCAGCATCATAATATAATTGCGTTGATTAGGAGGAGCAGGGCAGCCCCGCCAGCTTCTATAAGAATGATAGTGCTTACATGCAATTTCCTTTTTGAACCTTCTTTGTGAGGAAACGGCGGCAATGGAGGTGATGAGATTGGTGGGGTAAGAGGTGAAGGGCGAGAGGGAGTGGCACATGGTTGCAGAGGAAGTCCACATAACAATGTGTTTCCGGAAAACGATGAACTGGGAAACCCACCAAGTGCAGAGGGTATTGAACCATCAAGATGATTGTTGCTCAAGTTTAAACGTCTCAGGCTTGCAGTATCAAGATTAGGTATGGGTCCAGAAAGTTTGTTATTTTGGAGGCTTAACCCTGTCAATTGCTTCTGATTTTGTAAAGTTGGTGGTATCTTCCCGGTGAAAGAGTTAAATGAGAGATCTAGGATATTGAGCTGTGAGGACACGAAGGAAGGAACCTCACCGGAGAAGTTGTTATGTTGGAGAAAGAGGTAACGTAGTGAAGAAAGAGATGGAATATCAGGAGGAAGGTTACCACTGAGGAGGTTTGATCTCAAACTGAGAATCCTTAGTGACTCTAGTTTACCAAGTGTGTTTGGAGGGATCGGTCCCACGAGCCCAATTCCAGGAAGGCGGAGAGCGAGAACACGAGTACCATCAGAAGTGCAGGTGACACCAACCCATGATTTGCAGATATGATTAGTGGAATTCCAGTTGAGCCTTCTAAGATGTGGAACAGAAGCTGCAAAAGCAAGAAGAGCTTGCCTATCCGAGTTCAGGTCAGCAACAGCAGAAGAGCAGAACGTAGTTGTGACAAACAAGAAAGTGACAAAACAAGCAGACAAGAAGCCCTTTATTGAGGATTCGAAGGTAAATACTGAAGCAACGTCAAACCGGAAATGGAGCTGCATCATCAGCAAGACTTCCTGTCCCTCCTGCTTCAAAAGAAAAGAAGATGTTGATGAGCTGTGACTTTTCACCACACAATCCAATATTGCAACACCTAGTTCACGAAAGGAGGCTTGCTTACCCAGTTCCTTAGATTGGATCACAACATTGAAATTTGTTAACTAATGTATATGGTTCTGAAAGAAATAAGCATATCTGCCCCCCAAAAAAAACTACATATGGGAAGAAAAAACAAATAAAGATTCTAGTTAGGTATCCAAGAAAAAGTATGCCATTGCCAATCTTTTATCTTTATCATTGGGATATTAAACAATCCAAGAGGCTAAGATAAGAGATTGAAGCAGGGATTGAAGCAGGGATTGAAGCATCTAGCAAAAAAAAGAAAAGCAAAAGGAATAAAGATAAAGAACCAAACTTTAACAAAAAACGTTGATGTGCATAGAAAAGCAGTTCCTTTTTGTCAAAGATATAGAGAAAGAAGCAGAGGTATGTCCATCATGTGGACAATGTCACTAAGTAAATAAAGATGAGTTTGAGTGTTTAATTTTATCGGAGTTGTTGAACAAACAACCTGTATCCAGCAAATTGGAAATGCAAAACCTAAGGAACTAATACACCACGTCACTAGACTGTAGAGTCTCAAAAACTTTCCTACCGACCCAGCCGGAAAAAATGGCGATTTTAAGTATAATTCCAACAAGTAGACAATTACAAAATTTTACAAATAAACTCACAAGAATAAGAAGAGAGAAAGAGAAACCTGAGAGTAGAGGGGGAAGCTAACGAAGTAAGAAAATTGTGGGCATTGAAGAACTCAAGAAACCGGAAGGGGAGAAAGAAATGAAGCTTGTTCTGAGCGAAGCGTAGCTCAATCTTGAAATGTTGAAAGTGAAAGAAAGAAGAAAATGCAATGCGTGTGGGGACTAGTGGGAGAGACGGAGAGAAGAAGAAGAAGAAGAAGAAAAGGAAGGCGAAAGAGAATGAAGAAAAAGTGTGTGGTGAAGTTAAAACAAAGGAGGCGTAATTGTTAAGGGTGAGACAGTCTTGAAAAGGAGTCGTTGGATTAAATCATATTGATGTGTTAAGACCGCAACAAACGCTAGAGTAGAGAGAGACTTGACCAAGCTTAAGATTCTATGAGATAGCAAAATGACAAGTACACTCAGCCAAACGCAATCTTTGTTACAAACAAAGACCTAATTTTTTTTTTTTTTTTTTAGTTGTAAAGTAATCATTTGCATATGGTAATTATAACCACTCCTGTTAGGCTGTTACTATTTTCTCTCGATTTGCATCATTCTTAATTGCGGATACTATGTAAAAGTGAAACTAGTCATGTCATCATCTACCAAATCCCAAAACAAAAATCCTACCAAACGGTGCCGTGTAGATTAGGTATTTGCTGCGTCTTATCGATCAACAACAACACTCTTGAGCTCTTGTACTAATTCTCAGACATCATCCACTGTAAAAAGCTGAGAGACTAAACACAAGACCATGTGATGATGTGAACTTGAGCTCCACAAATTAGAGATGCAACTTGGATCATATATTAAACTGCCTCTGTTTTTCTTATAAATTGAACTATATAAATCTGACAGACTAAACACAAACACATGTAAACTTGAGCTCCATAAATTAGAGATGCAACTTAGTTTACATTAAACTGCAAATCCATGTCCATTATAAAAAAAACACTGGAATTTTAACAACACGCATAATCTGATTCCCATCTCTGCTTTCTCCTCACTTGTAAAACTCAAAGTCCGTATCTGGCTTCTTCACATTTGAGCGGTAACCCTTCTCGAAATCTTTAGGCAGTATCACATATCTGTTCTTACGCACCGCATGCATTCCAGCTTCCTGGCAGATTGCTGCTATCTGCATTGTTCAACATCATATTGAATTAGTGAGCTATTTTATATATACTACCTTTGGCTGCACAATACTCAATATAAGGAGTTTCATGCAATCCTTGTAGGGTCAGGACAATGAAGCAAAAAGACTGGACGACTCAGCTAAGATCCATAGATAATGCTTGAAACAAACATATTTGATTAGGAATATGCTCAAGTGCACATTTCGCAGAACATCACTAGGTGGTGACACAGAAACAATGGATGCTATATCATGGCAAAAGCAAACTCTAGTGAGAAGCATAGAACAACGAGCAAAGTAAACTAACCTCAGCAGCGCTAATTTTATCAGGCCGTGAAACATAGTCTTCCAAGTCAACCTCATCGCTGAGGTTCATCTTGGCGGTGCATACCTACACAAGGAAAAACCAGTCAATAAGAAGAGAACCTTCGAAAAACCTTAATGTGTCAGTAAACACTAAACACAATCTTTTAAGAAAACCTTTGGTTTCATATCTTTTTCACTAGTTATTGAACAGTCAAGTGCTTGTAGTAATTAAACTTGCCTGGAAAACAAGCCTCTTTTGACGTCTGTCGGGAAGGGGGAACTCAATCTTACGATCAAGTCTCCCAGGACGTAAGAGAGCAGGATCAAGAGTATCTGCCCTGTTGGTTGCCATTATAACCTTCACATTCACGGTCTGGTCAAATCCATCCATCTACATCGAATTCAACATAACAAGTTAGAACTCAAATCAATCTGAAAGTCNGAGGGAGCGGCACATGGTTGCAGAGGAAGTCCACATAACAATGTGTTTCCGGAAAACGATGAACTGGGAAACCCACCAAGTGCAGAGGGTATTGAACCATCAAGATGATTGTTGCTCAAGTTTAAACGTCTCAGGCTTGCAGTATCCAGATTAGGTATTGGTCCAGAAAGGTTGTTATTTTGGAGGCTCAACCCTGCCAGTTGCTTCTGATTTTGTAAAGTTGCTGGTATCTTCCCGGTGAAAGAGTTAAATGAGAGATCTAGGATATTGAGCTGTGAGGACAAGAAGGAAGGAACCTCACCGGAGAAGTTGTTATGTTGGAGAAAGAGGTAACGTAGTGAAGGGAGAGATGGAATATCAGGAGGAAGGTTACCACTGAGGAGGTTTGATCTCAAACTGAGAATCCTTAGTGACTCTAGTTTACCAAGTGTGTTTGGAGGGATCGGTCCCACGAGCCCAATTCCAGGAAGGCGGAGAGCGAGAACACGAGTACCATCAGAAGTGCAGGTGACACCAACCCATGATTTGCAGATATGATTAGTGGAATTCCAGTTGAGCCTTCTAAGATGTGGAACAGAAGCTGCAAAAGCAAGAAGAGCTTGCCTATCCGAGTTCAGGTCAGCAACAGCAGAAGAGCAGAACGTAGTTGTGACAAACAAGAAAGTGACAAAACAAGCAGACAAGAAGCCCTTTATTGAGGATTCGAAGGTAAATACTGAAGCAACGTCAAACCGGAAATGGAGCTGCATCATCAGCAAGACTTCCTGTCCCTCCTGCTTCAAAAGAAAAGAAGATGTTGATGAGCTGTGACTTTTCACCACACAATCCAATATTGCAACACCTAGTTCACGAAAGGAGGCTTGCTTACCCAGTTCCTTAGATTGGATCACAACATTGAAATTTGTTAACTAATGTATATGGTTCTGAAAGAAATAAGCATATCTGCCCCCCAAAAAAAACTACATATGGGAAGAAAAAACAAATAAAGATTCTAGTTAGGTATCCAAGAAAAAGTATGCCATTGCCAATCTTTTATCTTTATCATTGGGATATTAAACAATCCAAGAGGCTAAGATAAGAGATTGAAGCAGGGATTGAAGCAGGGATTGAAGCATCTAGCAAAAAAAAGAAAAGCAAAAGGAATAAAGATAAAGAACCAAACTTTAACAAAAAACGTTGATGTGCATAGAAAAGCAGTTCCTTTTTGTCAAAGATATAGAGAAAGAAGCAGAGGTATGTCCATCATGTGGACAATGTCACTAAGTAAATAAAGATGAGTTTGAGTGTTTAATTTTATCGGAGTTGTTGAACAAACAACCTGTATCCAGCAAATTGGAAATGCAAAACCTAAGGAACTAATACACCACGTCACTAGACTGTAGAGTCTCAAAAACTTTCCTACCGACCCAGCCGGAAAAAATGGCGATTTTAAGTATAATTCCAACAAGTAGACAATTACAAAATTTTACAAATAAACTCACAAGAATAAGAAGAGAGAAAGAGAAACCTGAGAGTAGAGGGGGAAGCTAACGAAGTAAGAAAATTGTGGGCATTGAAGAACTCAAGAAACCGGAAGGGGAGAAAGAAATGAAGCTTGTTCTGAGCGAAGCGTAGCTCAATCTTGAAATGTTGAAAGTGAAAGAAAGAAGAAAATGCAATGCGTGTGGGGACTAGTGGGAGAGACGGAGAGAAGAAGAAGAAGAAGAAGAAAAGGAAGGCGAAAGAGAATGAAGAAAAAGTGTGTGGTGAAGTTAAAACAAAGGAGGCGTAATTGTTAAGGGTGAGACAGTCTTGAAAAGGAGTCGTTGGATTAAATCATATTGATGTGTTAAGACCGCAACAAACGCTAGAGTAGAGAGAGACTTGACCAAGCTTAAGATTCTATGAGATAGCAAAATGACAAGTACACTCAGCCAAACGCAATCTTTGTTACAAACAAAGACCTAATTTTTTTTTTTTTTTTTTAGTTGTAAAGTAATCATTTGCATATGGTAATTATAACCACTCCTGTTAGGCTGTTACTATTTTCTCTCGATTTGCATCATTCTTAATTGCGGATACTATGTAAAAGTGAAACTAGTCATGTCATCATCTACCAAATCCCAAAACAAAAATCCTACCAAACGGTGCCGTGTAGATTAGGTATTTGCTGCGTCTTATCGATCAACAACAACACTCTTGAGCTCTTGTACTAATTCTCAGACATCATCCACTGTAAAAAGCTGAGAGACTAAACACAAGACCATGTGATGATGTGAACTTGAGCTCCACAAATTAGAGATGCAACTTGGATCATATATTAAACTGCCTCTGTTTTTCTTATAAATTGAACTATATAAATCTGACAGACTAAACACAAACACATGTAAACTTGAGCTCCATAAATTAGAGATGCAACTTAGTTTACATTAAACTGCAAATCCATGTCCATTATAAAAAAAACACTGGAATTTTAACAACACGCATAATCTGATTCCCATCTCTGCTTTCTCCTCACTTGTAAAACTCAAAGTCCGTATCTGGCTTCTTCACATTTGAGCGGTAACCCTTCTCGAAATCTTTAGGCAGTATCACATATCTGTTCTTACGCACCGCATGCATTCCAGCTTCCTGGCAGATTGCTGCTATCTGCATTGTTCAACATCATATTGAATTAGTGAGCTATTTTATATATACTACCTTTGGCTGCACAATACTCAATATAAGGAGTTTCATGCAATCCTTGTAGGGTCAGGACAATGAAGCAAAAAGACTGGACGACTCAGCTAAGATCCATAGATAATGCTTGAAACAAACATATTTGATTAGGAATATGCTCAAGTGCACATTTCGCAGAACATCACTAGGTGGTGACACAGAAACAATGGATGCTATATCATGGCAAAAGCAAACTCTAGTGAGAAGCATAGAACAACGAGCAAAGTAAACTAACCTCAGCAGCGCTAATTTTATCAGGCCGTGAAACATAGTCTTCCAAGTCAACCTCATCGCTGAGGTTCATCTTGGCGGTGCATACCTACACAAGGAAAAACCAGTCAATAAGAAGAGAACCTTCGAAAAACCTTAATGTGTCAGTAAACACTAAACACAATCTTTTAAGAAAACCTTTGGTTTCATATCTTTTTCACTAGTTATTGAACAGTCAAGTGCTTGTAGTAATTAAACTTGCCTGGAAAACAAGCCTCTTTTGACGTCTGTCGGGAAGGGGGAACTCAATCTTACGATCAAGTCTCCCAGGACGTAAGAGAGCAGGATCAAGAGTATCTGCCCTGTTGGTTGCCATTATAACCTTCACATTCACGGTCTGGTCAAATCCATCCATCTACATCGAATTCAACATAACAAGTTAGAACTCAAATCAATCTGAAAGTCAGGCATCAACAAAACAAGCCATTACAGACCACAAGACATTATTTTTCTTAAAAACCCATTAGTCAATGGCATAAGATTTGAATTCCTAAGAGGATACCAGAATATAAAGATAAACTTATTTGTTTCCTGTTCTCACCTGGTTAAGTAGTTCCATGAGAATCCGCTGAACTTCCCTATCAGCTCCTGTTTGAGCATCAAACCTAGCAGTAGCGATGGCATCTACCTCATCAATGAAGATGATAGCTGGAGCATTTTCTTTGGCAAGACGGAAGACATCACGAACCATACGAGGTCCCTGCAATTCAAGGGCCCGTTAGTCGCTAAACAAACATAAGCGCCCAATAGGACCTTAAACATTTAAGAAAGCTATGATTTTTTTCCGTACCTCGCCGAGATACTTTTGCACAAACTCGGAGCCAACAACCCTAATGAAGGCAGCGGTTGTGTGGTTGGCAACAGCTTTAGCCAACATAGTCTTTCCAGTACCTGGAGGTCCATATAGAAGGACACCTCGTGGAGGGTCAATACCAATCTGTTTGTAAAGCTCGTGGTGGGTAAGTGGCAATTCAACAGCCTCGCGGATTTCCTGTTTCTGAATATCGCATCCTCCAATATCCTACAAAAAGGCAAGGTCTTTCAAAACCCAAACCCTAAACTAAGACGAAAAAAAGGGGATAAGATTTGAAATAAAAAAAGAGGAAACTTTACATTGTAGGAGACGTCGGGCTTCTCAGATTGGCTGAGAAGGGAGATGCTAGAATCGGCCTCAGGGGGCAAGACATCAACGAGGGCGTTGGAGTGACGGTGAAGGGCGACGGAAGCAGAAGGCTTGAGGAGCTCTCTGTTGATGGTGCTGAGAATCCGGACATAGTAATTGGAGCCAGTAGTGGATCCGACGATGCCGTTGTTCTGATCCACCATCTCCATGAACTGGCCAATCACGAGGGGCACGGATTGAATGCGTTTGACCTCCTCTTGAGCCCGTGAAAGCTCTCGTTTGAGATTCTTTTGCTCGTCTTTCACATATTCCTCTTGGATATCGGTGAATTCCAGTTGCCGTTCAAGCGATTTGAGACGGCCGTAGTGATCTTCCTCGTCCGCCGTAGACAGATCCATCAGCGCCGGAGATGCTTTAGGGTCGAGAACCATCGCTGCTGCCATTGTTCGCTGTCGGGCAGATCTCTGAGAGTTTTGGAGTAGAGAGAAAGAAAAGTGCGATTAGCGAATAAAATAAATATATAGACGATTGTGGAAACCGAACTATTTAGAGATTACGGGTGGGCTTCTTTAATAAGGCCGAAAGATTTGCCAAGGGCCTTTTTATTTGTATTTTGATTTCCTTTTTTTTTGTTTTGTCGGCCTTTGTATTTTTCTTTTATCAGCAAACTATTTCATTAATCAAAAGGTTACATTAGTGTTTTGTTTTTTTTATTGGTCAAAGAAGTTACATTAGTGTTTAAGTACATGTTATAGTGAATTAACATAACCTATTTGGTGGAGAAAAAGGAAAGTGATATTTTTCCTTACTCTAAAAACTAAAAGTAAAAACTGAAACCAATCCGTGTGGACATCAGTTCAGTGGAGAAGAAAAGTCTGGTCTGTATTTGAACTTGCATGATTATAACCAGAAATCAAGTCTAAAATTGGGGAAAGGGTTGAATAAATATTCTTCTGCTAAAGTACTTGACCCGAGTTGTTGCCAGTGACCCGAGTTGTTGCAAGATCTTGACATAATAATACTTTCCAAGGTTATCTCAGACATACTTCAATTCTACTTTCAAATCGAAAAAGACAACAAACCTTTGCTAGGTTGATAAACTAAAATTATGGCATAAATATTTGGCCATCCGAAAACCAAAAGGCGCAAAAAAGGCCAATATAGGGGCATCTAGACCCCAAAAAAACACACACAAGGCTCTCTTAATCATGCTCTCCTAATCCTTGTTAACCTCCCGGATGATCTCTTCGTGGATCCTGAGGTGCCTCCCTCATCACCTGATTCTTCAACATCCTTATCTTCTTCCCTTTGTCTCGCTCTGTTTCTCTTTCCCGGGGTTGTAAGATTTGCGTTCTGGTCTCCTCTAAACACGTGGATCTGCAAGAAGTAGACATTTATATAATCAAGTTGTTAGAATGTCGTCAACTCCAAGCACATGCCTTTTTGTTCATACGCAATACCTACCTTGAACCTCTTTGGTTCAACCAAAAGGAAGAGAAGAGCATCACCATCATCCAATTTATGATCCAGCGCAAACCTTTTCCAGCCACCGCTGAGCCCACTTCTTGCCCCAATGTACACTGCTTCATACTCTTGGCCTTTTTCATCCTCTAGTACCATTTCCAGAGTTTCCACAGGAAGATGTGCCACGCAGAATCTTGAAGGAAGCCCCTTGAAATTGCAAAACCAATGTATGTCAAAAAAGAAGAAGAAGGTAACCACAAAATCCTAGAGGAAGAAGAAGAAACACGCACGACAAGTGGGTCTGTGGAACGCACCAGCCAAAAGCAGCTGTAAACGTGAGAGCGAACCATAGATTTCACAAAGGAAGGATGTGGGGATCCGAGGCGGGTCTGGAATTCCTCAGCAGCCATTTGTGCTCCAACCTTTTCCTCGTAAGAGGCAAACTTGCACTCATGTAGAGGCCGTGCGATGTAGCTGAGGTATGTATTAACCAGATGGATTAAAAAGCTTAAAAGGAAAGTTTTTTTAGGGCAGAGTTGAGCAGCAGCAGCACTTACCTGGCCCATGACGAGTTACGCCGCGATTTCCTCAGGCTCAAAGTATGACCATTGTCTACGTCATCGCGATAGGAAAGAATGTGGGTGCGAACACGGGAAGAGCGCCTTGGTTCAGCAGCAGAGAGGGTTTTATGATCGCTGGCTCTGTGAACTCGCTGCTGAGGCGTCTTGGTGGAAATCTTAGCCAGAGCCTTTGAAATCTGAGGGATTCCTAAATCCTGAGAATCATCGATAGCACAGAAGAATAATATTACGAATCAGACAAGGAGAAGAGGAAGAAACGCGGTAACGAGGAAGGGGAAAACCTGAAATCGCTGGTGATTCTCTTGAAGACGGAGCTTGCGAGCCTCTTCATATGCCGCCATTTGCAGAGATTATTATTCCCCAAGGAGAGAAATGGCGCTTCGTTTGAAAAGCACGAGTGGTTTGAAATTCGAAATCATGGAATTAAAGGCTTCTCTTTTAGTTAAGTTGGGCCAAATTTGAGTTTTTTTATATTATAAAATATCAGATTCCTTGCTTTATCCCATAGCATTTGATAAAATATCAGATTCCTTACTCCACACAAACTTGTGTTAAATATACATATCATTATTAATTCCCTTTGTTTTGTGTCCTTTGGGGGGAACCTACATATGCTCCAATTTTTGTTTCTTTGTTCAACCAACTACATATGCTCCATACATTCAAAAAGTAAAGAAGCAATATAACACAATTCTACACACTTTTGCCTCTGGGAATCACTCCTCCAATTTGATAGCCGCATCAATCATATCCACAGTGCTGTTTTGTTGTGTCCACAGCTGCGCGTATCTCCCTGCCTTCCCCAACAGCACCTCGTGGGGGCCCTGTTCCACCACCCTCCCGTTTTCCAGTACTACTATCTGCCCACAAGTTTCACTTATATGCATCAACATCTGTTTCTCTTTGCCTTTTTAAAGCCCAAGTTAAACAACACTGTTTTACTACAAACCTCATCACATTGCATCGCAGTTGTCAGCCTGTGGGCTATGAAGATGGATGTCCTGTTACTCGCCAGTGCCTTGAGCGCGTTCAGTATCTCTGCCTCTGTTGTGCTGTCCAGCGCACTAGTTGCCTCATCACACAACCTGTGCCATTTTCCACCAACCATTTTCTAATCTCATCTCATATTTCTTATGTATATGTGTGAAGATTCTCAACACCTACTTAATCACATACGCAAAGTCAACGCTGCTTCTGTGCAAAAATTACTTACAGAATCGCAGGGGATTTCAGGAATGCCCGAGCAAGTGCCACTCTTTGTTTCTCTCCACCACTCAACTGCCATACAACATAACACTCCATGGTTATCACGACCAAAAAACCCCCATCAATATATCACTCTCTACTCAAACTCTAGATTGTCACTCGTCATTGCTACTCTTCGCAATTATGTAGAAAACTCTCTCGGCTAATCTTTCTTTCTCATACTTGTTACACTTCTGAAAATAGTTTCTCGAATCATTTTTGTTCTTCCTCCAATTTTCAACAGGTGAACTTTGATACTGATCTATGTAAAATCATTCCAAATATAACATCAAGATACCGACCTTGAGCCCCCTTTCCCCAACAATCGTTGAATATTTTTCAGGGAAATTACTGATCGTTTCATGAATTGCAGCATGCCGAGCAGCATCATACACCTGGATTGAAATATGTGTTAGATAAAGATTATTGATATTAAACTTAACGTCTGCACCGAGTATGAGGTGGCTGGTACCTCTTCTTCTGTAGCTGAAAGACGTCCATAATGTATGTTGTGAAATATTGTATCATTGAAGAGCACCTGCAGTGCAGTAGAGGTTACCCTTGAGAACAACAAAACTTGGGAGTGTTTTACATAAATAGAAAGCTTACAATGATAAATACCGAAAAAGAGAAGAAAAGTGAAAATAGTAATCTAGTGTCTTGTATGAATAGAAAGGTTACACTGAGAAGAAAGCGAGAAAGCAATGAATGCAGGTCCTAGTGTTGTATATAAACAAAAGCTTAAGACGAGAAGTAGAGAAAATCAGAAAAAGTAAAGTGAATGCCAACTTACAGTATCTTGCGGCACAACTCCTATGGAGCTTCGGAGGCTATCTAGTCTCACTTCCTTTATATCTTGCCCGTCAATCCTTACCTTTTAACCATCATGAAAAAAATTTTTTTTTTTTTTTTCTATTTTTTTTTTTTTTTTATTTTTTTTTTTTTATGTTTTTTTTTTTTTTTATTATTTTTTCTAATTTTGTCCCTTTTTTTTTTAATTAATTTTAAATAAGCTTACATTTCCGGATTCTGTGTCAAATAATCTGAATAGCATTCTAAGAATTGTTGACTTGCCTGCCATAGAACAAAACATAAGATTTGTAACGGTATGACAGAATAATAAATTTTAACTTAGATGCTTAAACAGACGAGGTTTAGGAATTACCGCTCCCGCTAGTACCAACAATTGCCACACTCTTTCCTGCCGGTACGGTAAAGGAAATTCCATCTAAAATTTTTCTCTCCGGAGCGTAACTGTAATTGTAGAAAAAAGAATGATGATGTGGCAATAGACATAAGTAACCCCCTTTCGTCTTCAGATCACAACATGAAGCTGATATCCAAATCATGCAATGTATCCAATAATTTGACACTTTGATAAGCTCTACAAATCATATTTGCAGAAGTTTTTCCTGTATTGGTTGGTGTTTTTGGTCATGTGTGTTTGATTGTTTGGTAACTAGCATAGTCTTTGTGTACATGATTGTTGCCTAGGATAGCTCAGGAAAAAACTAACTTGCTAGAGTCGGTGTACATTTTAGTATGTTAGCATGGCACTTACAATTAGTATGTTAGTAATGTTCAACAAAAAATCAACACCTACCTGAAGTGTACATTTTCAAACTGAATGCTTCCACCTTTCAGAACAAGAGGCTTTGCGTCATTTATATTTGTAATGTCAGATTTCTCCTGAAGTCAGTAAGAGAATACCAAATTATCAATTCAACATGCTAGAAGTCCATACTAAAAAGGAGGCATTTGAATATCCCTTCTTGATTAAAGCATTAGCATTTTAAGAAAAAAAAGCTGTTTAAGGAATTTAACCAAACGTAGAGTTTAAAGTAACACTTTTTAGATCCTCATATACCTCTAGCAACTGGAACATTGATTTCATGTCCACAAGGCTCTGAATGGTTTCACGGTAAACGCTACCCAAGAAGTTTAGAGGAAGAGACAACTGAAAGAGAAGTCCATTCACCATAACCTGCAGCGCCCAAACATGCAAAAACATATTAGAAAACAGTTTGCATCGAAAAATGAAGAGAAATATATGATACCAATGTAGAGGAAAAATTAAAGAGACACTGACCAAGTCACCGACTGTCATCTGGCCATTCAAGATACCCTGAGAGCACAACACCATTGCTGTTGACAGAGCTGTACTAAATATGATACTTTGTCCAAAGTTTAAAAAAGCAAGACTTCTTTGAGTTTGCAGGGCAGCATCTTCATATCCTGGTATAAGCAGCAGAACCAGCACAAGATAAATAAAAGTAAATGGACTGAGCAATAATATATTTAATAAAAAAACATCAATCTGTTTTCTTCCTAATAAAAAGAACGTCCAAATAAAGATGCAAAACAGTCAACAGCGCACTTCCTTATCTAAATTGGTTTGTTGTAGCTAGTATTCTTGGCAAAAGTAAAACTGGAGGATTTTGTGGAAATTTAGATAAATCTGTGTTCCATGCTAAACAGCTAGTACAGTTACTTACTTTTCAGGAACTGGTCATACTTTTCAGCCTCATAACCTTCATTGTTAAAATATTTAACGGTCTGAAACGAGAACAGAAATTCTGTCAAAACTACAATTCAAGCAAAAAATTAAAATAAAAAAATGAAAATTTACCTCATAATTTATCAGCGAATCAATGGCCCTTGTGCTAGCATCATTATCAGCTTTGTTCATAGCCTTTCTAAATTTAGTTCGCCACTGTATAAAGTAAACGACAACGTGAGCACAGCATCTGACACCAAAAGGATTTGTAACAAGATAATGAAAGACAATCATCCTTCTACAAGGACTTTACACCGATCAGGCTATCAGACCTAGAATGAGTTTTCAGCCCATGCAAAGAGTTGATACAATTACGATCAGAGAAGCTTAATAACGAGTTCAAGACCACTGTACGGTGGTGTCTTACGCAGATTAACACATCCAATGCTGGATTATCATGATAAAACGCAAGTATTGCTCATAGTTGGCATTGAAAAGAGTTCACCAAAGAATGCACAGTACCTGTGTCACAGCTAGTGTAAAAGCAATATATGAGTTCACCAAAGAATGCACAGTACCTGTGTCACAGCTAGTGTAAAAGCAATATATGCTCCAACAGAAAGAGTAGTAATCCAGGCAAAAGGAGCTCCGAACTTGTATGCTAGTATACCTGATACCATAGATATCTGGAAGATACATATTAATTACGTCGACTGTTTTTAGAGACAATATAGTAATTCAAACTGGAAAGAATCGGCGCAGATATCAACCAGTCAAAATGAGAAAACTCCATGATCATGGATTCATGATAAAGCACCAAGCGGTCAGACAAGCTTTACCTCCAAAATGGTAGGAACAACATTGAAAACCATAGCCGAGAGAATAAAATTTATTGCACGGCTACCACGATCAATAATCCTGTTCAAACCACCTGTTTCTCGACTGGACATGAGCAACCAAGTAAGAAAGTTATGATGAGATGAAATGGAATGAACGAGATTACCCAAAAGAGTAGGAGAGGCGATACGGATACCTTAGGTGGTAACGAAGGTCAAGATCATGTAAATGTGAGAACACCTGCAAAGGCATCATGGGAAAAGGATTGATACATGAGAGAATACACCCTAAATCTCCATCGGCAAGATTTTTTAGAGTAGCAGCAGCATACCTTTCTAGAAACAGATCGTATTGTGCGGAGAGCTACCTTGGAGAACACAGCAGTACGAAGTTCTGCGATAATGAAAGTAGCAAGACCAAGAGTGAAAAGTGCATTCTTTTCGTTTCTGTTTTTCAGAAAATGAGCTATTCAGAGTTACCATTAAAAGCAGAAGAGCCCGTCCGAGCAATGCCATATCCAATGAGGACGGCAGAAGGAGTAGCAAAAGCAGCAACAAGAGAAGGGTTTGCAGCGGCGAAGGTGGTAAGAGAGGCGCCAGTGCCGGTGGCTGAAGCCAGCCAATCAACAGCCAATTTGAAGAGGAAAGGGACTTGGACATTTAAGACCTTAGCCCCCACGAGAAAGCCCAAGGCAGTGATGACCCTGAAGCGGAACTCTGGGTTGTCTCTCATCCACAAATATCCGGCAAGCGTGCGGAGAATCTTCATGTCAGCCATAGCCGACTCTGAGTCCGAAGAAGTCGTCTTGATTTGCTTAGACTTATTGGCGTCTTGATCGGGATTAGGAGTAGAAGTCGAGAACAGAACACGCCCGTTAACCATGGAACCCCGTTGAACGGAACGAATTGGGGACGGACAGGAATCGGAGAGGAAGGCATGAATAGCGGGGGATGTCCGAATAGAGTTACGTCTGATGAAACTGGAGAAGCCATGATGATGAAGAAGATAATCAGAGCGAAGACGGTAGGAAAAAGATGGGGTTTTGGGTTGAGGGCGCAGATAAGCGTGACGGAGTAGGAGGCCAGGAGCCCTAAGAAGACGAGATCCCCTCGACATCCCTTCTTCTCCGAAAGTATCACAGAGAGTTTGCTCCGGCGACTCTTTTCGGGTTTCGACTTTGATTTCGGAGTCGCTAACTCCCGAGCTAGCTGACCAGTCATGATGTTCAACGGTGTTTAATGGGCCGAAGAAACAAAGCCCACTAATTTTGAAACCCAGTCGGGTCTATCCTTCTCGGGTGAGTCATCATTTCTCCACCGTTCTTTCATCATCATCGTCGTCGTCAAGCAATGGTTGTTACGCGCTACTCAAACATATCATTGTTAGTAAGGAGATGGGAAGCCGTGCAGTATGCATTCAACGCGTGGCGCCGCCGTGTTTTGAGGCCTCATCTCAAGTGAAGAAGAGCAAAACAGTTAGTCCCTTTTCAGTGAATACAAGGAGGAAGAGAAGAAGCAATGGCGTGAGGTGTAGCAGCATAAGCGACTTCATCGGAGGAGACCTGGTGAAGCTGGACATCGGCCGTTGGCTTGAGGACGTGGAAGAGCACAAGGCACTCGCAATCTACACTCCTCACGAGGGTGGCTACGAGGGTCGTTATCTTAACCGTCTCAAATACCAAGGCTACTACTTTCTTGACATCTCTGCTCGAGGGCTTGGTGACCCCGAGACCACCCTCCTCAACCCCTACCCTGTTTGCCCTGTATGACATCTCCTTTCATCTTTCTTCTACATTAATCTTGTTTCGATGATTTAGTATTTGAACCATGCCTCTTCTCTTCTTCTAGGCTCACCTTGGGAAACAGCCTATAGCAAGGTGGTATTATCCACCAGAAGTGGACTACAGGCTCTCCGCTCTTCCCCCTAATGCCAAGGGTCTCGTCGTCTGGGTCCTCGAAGCAAAGGTTTGAGTATCTTTCATTTGATTTTTGTCTCCCACATGGCTGCATCTCATCTTGCATATATATATATGTCTCATCAACACTCTCAGGTCCTCTCCAAGTCTGAACTCCAGTTTCTCGCTTTGCTTCCCTCTCTCCGTCCTAATGTCAGAGTGATTGCTGAATGTGGCAACTGGTGAGAATATCATCCCTTTCCATACAATCAATCATCTACGTTTGAACTTTGCTTGACCACAACCCATTCCCCTGCAGGAGGAAGTTCATGTGGAAGCCCCTTGCGGAAATCGCAAATCTAGCTGCGCAAGAGTAACTCAATGAACTCAAGCACCAGTGGAGCTTACTGTGTATAGTTTTCACGAATGCATATCCTGCAAGTGTAGCAATATTCACCACATTTGAAATTTGTGCTTGTTACTTGGTAATACATACTCCCATGAAGTAGTTAAGTAAAATTCCCACTCTCATTTGTCACAAATTAATTGGCAAGATTGATGGGACACGCTCAACCTAGAGGTAGAACTCAGAACCATTGATCGATCAGAAATATGTGCAACTAACAAAGTAGAAATAGGCCTTGATCAATTCTGGTCACTAGACTCAACAACAAGTTGCAACATATTTCGAGTACACGGAAAAATAAGAAGCTCAGTAACACTAAGACAAAGCTGGATTTGGAGAATTCAAAAAAGAAGAAGGCCAAGTTCTAAACTACAGATTCTTGGATTTCTTTGGGCAAGAAAGTTTCCCACCATCCAGATTCATACTTGGGGTATGGCGCCACCCATTTTTCAGGCTTATCGAACTCTAGACTGGTAGGATTGGAGGCCAATGCTTCATCGAGAGAGGTAGCTTCAAATGATTCAGCTAGCACTCGATCCAATCTTAACTTCATAAACCTGCCATCAAAGAGGAAAACAAAAAAAATACAAACTTGTTTGTGGGAAGGAAGGAGTAATGTATATAATTCTGTACCGAGAGAGAACAGGAGATTAGGGTTCTAACGTGATCCAGGGGCCATTGGTGGAGACAAGAGCGACGGCAGGACGACGGAGTCTTTGAGTGATTTTGGGGAATTTGTCAAGGAATTTGGGCTCGATGACGAGCCAGAAGTCCTGCTCCTTGTCACGCTCTCCGTAATATCGAAGACGTTCAAACAATTGCTCCTGGAAGTGTTCCTCTTCGTCAAGCATGAATTTGGCGTTCGCTACCAGGAAGTAGTACTTGGTGCTCTCTCCCTGCAATCATCATCGCATTTATCCAAAAGAAACGTAAGCGGATTGGTTTGATTTCCGAGAAGGAGAAGAGAGAGAAAAGATGAACCTTATTATTATCCGATTGTTGTTGAGCGGAAGTGGTGGCAGCGGTTTTGAAAGAGGAGGAGAAATGTGATGGTAGAGTTAACTGCGGCGGAGAGAGATGGAGTTTCTTCGTCTGCTTGGGAAGAAGAGAAGAGGAGACGAAAAACGGTTTCGGACGGCAAGCGGCGGCGGTAGGAACCGCCACACCCAGTGCTCCGGTGACGCTCCACATTTGCTGATTTGTGTCTTTTTGATCGAGGCGGAATCTGCAGAAATCTTATCTTTTTTGTTGGGGGTATAATCCATTTTTATCATCTCCTTTTTTAATTGATTTAATAAGTTATTGGGCTTGAGATTTCAACAGTTGCAAGCAAAGGCCCAATAATTGGCAATGGGCCTATGTAACCCATGAGGAAGAAAGGGGAAAGGTTCTTCGACATTTACTCACATGGCGATGGAGGCGTCGCCGAGATGCTGAAGCTGCAACTGCAAATAAGCGGGAAGGCGATCTTGTCCAGTATTCGTTGTCGGAGAGAGGCAAGTCATTTCGCGATTTATCACTGTCTACTACTTTATAAGTTAGAAAGGATTGATTTTTTCAGTGTTTTGATATTGATGCAGATGTCGACTTCTTCCTCCTACGTCTTTGGGCCTTACAAGATCGATCCGCGTGAAGTGTTCTACGCAACCCCTCTCTCTTATGCCATGGTTAATCTCCGCCCGCTTCTTACTGGTAGTTCTCCTTCCTCTCCAATCATTCATTCCATTTCTCTTCTTATTCTTTCTTCTTACCTTCTTTTTCCCCCCTTTTTTTTCTTTTTCGTTTGGCAGGTCATATCCTTTTTTTCGTTTTCACTGTTTTGGTTTTGTTTAAGAATTTGAGTTCCTTTGGGTGACTTTGACCACACGAGCACATGTTCTTGTCTGCCCAAGACGCCTTGTGCCGCGCTTTACTGATCTCACAGCTGATGAGACCAGCGATCTGTGGCTTACTGCTCAGAAGGTTGGCTCTCGGATTGAAAAATTCCATAATGCATCTTCTCTCACATTAGCCATCCAAGTAACTAAACATCTCCTCCTTACTTTCCATTCATTCTTCCTTGTGTGTGAATCTGAAAGGATTGGGATTGGAATGATTGCTCTAAAACTTTGGTTTCTTTAAAAAAAATGGCTTAGGATGGCCCTCAAGCGGGACAGAGTGTTCCCCATGTACACATTCACATCTTGCCTCGTAAAGGTGGTGACTTTGAGAAGAATGATGAAATCTATGATGCTGTAAGTTTCTGTATTTTGATCACATTGCTAGCTTGGAGTTTTTAAAAAAATCTTATGGCGGTGGTATCTTGTTGTAGATTGATGAGAAGGAGAAGGAACTGAAGCAGAAGCTTGATCTAGATAAAGACCGGGTTGATAGAAGCCTTGAGGAGATGGCTAACGAGGCTTCCCAGTACAGGTCTCTTTTCGACCGCTAGTTATCAAATTAACAAAGCCAAGCTATCCAGTAGCTTTAATGCCTTTAATAAGATTATAAGACCATTGTGACAAGCGACCCTCAGTTGAGGTTGATGTTAGAGACTTTGATTCAAACTTGTATTCTCTTTCTTATGCCACAATAATCTGGCCATAAACTAAGCGTTTTACTTTTGGTTGCCGTTTCTTAATGACTCTTTTTTTTTTTTTAAATCAATTTGTTGAGTTGCAAAAAAAAATAGAGGCTTCTACAGAATGTAAGGGAAGTGCGGAGTGAAAAAATAATCTCATCTCATGTCTCGTTTTACATAACTTACACTAAATACTTGAACAGATCAAACGCAAAGGTGTGTAAAACATGGTCCAATAAAATCAGTGCGCTATGGATACATAAGCTAAGAACCTTTTGGTGGTTCTTCCCCTGGAGCATCATCCTCGTCATGATAAATGTTCTCAGCCATCTGCCATATTTGGAGTATGTTGTCCTCAGCTACACTGGATATAACCCAATCTTCACAAGGGTTCCACGAGAAATCTGAAATTTTGCTGGTGTGGCCACCATGGATAAACAACAGCTCAGGTGGGCCGTCCTCTGCATCCTCCACTGTCTGTTCCTCGTCGATCCTGTCATAAGACACCCTCAAACACATCAATACTGCTCTTCCATGACCAAACAAGAACATTTTGTAGCTAGGCAACCAAGTCTACAGCTCAAACCTGCTAAGGTCCCAAACCATAAGTCTTCTACCAAGGCAACATGAGGCTAAAATAGTCTCGTTCTTCGGGTTCCAACCAACTTGGAATACCTCCTCCCTGGAGATCAAAGTAAATAATTTAAGTTAGCGTTGCTGCTTTTACTTAAGCTAAATAGTGCTTAGTAACAGAGAATCCGTCACACAAGGCAAATCGTTCTTACTTATGGCTATCAAATGTGTGAAGAGCGGTGCTCAGCTTCCGTAGATCGAATAATTTAACAGTCTTATCAGTTGACCCTGTTGCCACAACCCACTCATTAAATGGATTGAAGGCTAAACAGTTAACCTGAGGAATTTCAAACAACCCAACAATTAGCAAATACAGAGGAGGCAATATTGATTCATTGGTATCTTTTTTTTTGTATTTAGGGAAACAAGCTTGTTAGCCACAAGACCAGGTCACTAATTAAATACGATGGACCACGCAGACAAGCCTTAGATTCAAAAGTTTAATCTATTTCTCAAGCCAATTTATTGCAAACTCACCTCCATCGAGTGAGCAACTACAGACTGTGATGGTTTACTGGCAGATGGAGAACGTAAATCCCATATAAGAAGGTATTGGTCATCTCCAACGGATCCAAACAGGTGTTCATGTCTCAGATGCCACGCAACATCTTCCACGACGCCTTCATGAGCCTTAAATTAAGCAAATAATCATCAGCAGTGAAACCACACTTAATATCTATCTATATGCTCTCATGGTCTTGACTGATTCAATTAAGTGGGTGCAATTGCTTGCTTTCTAAATGATGCAAAACAAATAGTCGAAGAGAGGGATAGAAATCCAAGCAAACCTTAAAGATCTGCTGAGCGTCAAGAGCCTTGTTTTTAGGAGTGGCGTTAATATCCCACAAGCAGATCTGAGCGTCATCAGAGCCGCTGAGCAGATGACCTTGCTTGAACTTACTCCAAGAGAGGCCATAGCCCTCGGAGCTGTGACCCCTCAGCCTTAAATCAGGATTGCAAGCACCATCAAGAGGTGGCTTAGATGGGTGCTTGCTGTAATCGAATACGTACACCTCCGCATTAACTGTCTTCGTGGCAATAATGAAAGGGTTTTGGGGCATGTAGCGAGCTCTGTTCACCTCCCCTTCGTGGTTTATTTGCTGGATAATTTGCACCTGCGCAAAGTAGTCGACTTTTTTTCATTCAATAAACTCGATTGAACCCTAGAATCAACCTGAAACTAGAAGAGGAGGAAAATAAAAAAGAGCACCTTTCCGGTGGCGCAGCCGAAGCCGCCGAATTCGGAGCGGTCGTCGTCGTACTGACGGGCTTCGCTCTCGGTGTCGTCAAGGGGAAGCTGAACCTGGGCTAGCATCAAATAATTGGGCTCGTTCTCGGAGGTGTGGGTACCGAGAATCATCTTCTGGACGGAGTAGTCTTTACCGGAAGGCTCCTC
>JAHZTW010000001.1:282308628-282322662 GCA_020283515.1 Alliaria petiolata
ACAAGAGCGACGGCAGGACGACGGAGTCTTTGAGTGATTTTGGGGAATTTGTCAAGGAATTTGGGCTCGATGACGAGCCAGAAGTCCTGCTCCTTGTCACGCTCTCCGTAATATCGAAGACGTTCAAACAATTGCTCCTGGAAGTGTTCCTCTTCGTCAAGCATGAATTTGGCGTTCGCAACCAGGAAGTAGTACTTGGTGCTCTCTCCCTGCAATCATCATCGCATTTATCCAAAAAAAACGTAAGCGGTTTGGTTTGATTTCCGAGAAGGATAAAACAGAGAAAAAGATAAACCTTATTATCCGATTGTTGTTGAGCGGATGTGGTGGCAGCGGTTTTGAAAGAGGAGGAGAAATGTGATGGTAGAGTTAACTGCGGCGGAGAGAGATGGAGTTTCTTCGTCTGCTTGGGAAGAAGAGAAGAGGAGACGAAAAACGGTTTCGGACGGCAAGCGGCGGCGGTAGGAACCGCCACACCCAGTGCTCCGGTGACGCTCAACATTTGCTGATTTGTGTCTTTTTGATCGAGGCGGAATCTGCAGAAATCTTATCTTTTTTGTTGGGGGTATAATCCATTTTTATCATCTCCTTTTTTAATTGATTTAATAAGTTATTGGGCTTGAGATTTCAACAGTTGCAAGCAAAGGCCCAATAATTGGCAATGGGCCTATGTAACCCATGAGGAAGAAAGGGGAAAGGTTCTTCGACATTTACTCAATGGCGATGGAGGCGTCGCCGAGATGCTGAAGCTGCAAATAAGCGGGAAGGCGATCTTGTCCGGTATTCGTTGTCGGAGAGAGGCAAGTTGTTTCGCGATTTATCACTTTCTACTACTTTATAAGTTAGAAAGGATTGATTTTTTTCAGTGTTTTGATATTGATGCAGATGTCGACTTCTTCCTCCTACGTCTTTGGGCCTTACAAGATCGATCCGCGTGAAGTGTTCTACGCAACCCCTCTCTCTTATGCCATGGTTAATCTCCGCCCGCTTCTTACTGGTACTTCTCATTTCCTCTCCAATCATTCATTCCATTTCTCTTCTTATTCTTTCTTCTTACCTTTTTTTTTTTTTTTTTTCTTTTGCAGGTCATATCCTTTTTTTTTCGTTTTCACTGTTTTGGTTTTGTTTAAGAATTTGAGTTCCTTTGGGTGACTTTGACCACACGAGCACATGTTCTTGTCTGCCCAAGACGCCTTGTGCCGCGCTTTACTGATCTCACAGCTGATGAGACCAGCGATCTGTGGCTTACTGCTCAGAATGTTGGCTCTCGGATTGAGACATTCCATAATGCATCTTCTCTCACATTAGCCATCCAAGTAACTAAACATCTCCTTCTTACTTTCCATTCATTCTTCCTTGTGTGTGAATCTGAAAGGATTGGGATTGGAATGATTGCTCTAAAACTTTGGTTTCTTAAAAAAAATGGCATAGGATGGCCCTCAAGCGGGACAGAGTGTTCCCCATGTACACATTCACATCTTGCCTCGTAAAGGTGGTGACTTCGAGAAGAATGATGAAATCTATGATGCTGTAAGTTTCTGTATTTTGATCAAATTGCTAGCTTGGAGTTTATAAAAAAACTTATGGTGGTGGTATCTTGTTGTAGATTGATGAGAAGGAGAAGGAACTGAAGCAGAAGCTTGATCTAGATAAAGACCGGGTTGATAGGAGCCTTGAGGAGATGGCTAACGAGGCTTCCCAGTACAGGTCTCTTTTCGACCGCTAGTTATCAAATAACAAAGCCAAGCTATCCAGTAGCTTTAATAAGATTGTAACACCATTGTGACAAGCGACCCTCAGTTGAGATGTTAGAGACTTCGATTCAAACTTGTATTCTCTTTCTTATGCCACCAAAATCTGGCCATAAACTAGGCGTTTTAGTTTCGGTTGCCATTTCTTAATGATAACTCTTTTATTTTTATTTTAAAGACATGACCATCAATTTGTTGAGTTGCAAAAAACAAAAGAGAGGCTCCTACAGATGTAAGGGAAGTGCGGAGTGAAAAAATAATCTCATCTCATGTCTCGTTTTACATAACTTACACTAAATACTTGAACAGATCAAAAGCAAAGGTGTATAAAACATGGTCCAATAAAATCAGTGCGCTATGGATACATAAGCTAAGAACCTTTTGGTGGTTCTTCCCCTGGAGCACCATCCTCGTCATGATAAATGTTCTCAGCCATCTGCCATATTTGGAGTATGTTGTCCTCAGCTACACTGGATATAACCTGTCTCTTATACACATCTAGATGTGTATAAGAGACAGATCTCCGCCCGCTTCTTACTGGTAGTTCTCCTTCCTCTCCCATCATTCATTCTATTTTTCTTCTTCTTCTTTCTTCTTACCTTCTTTTTCCCCCTTTTTTTCTTTTGGCAGGTCATATCCTTTTTTTCGTTTTCACTGTTTTGGTTTTGCTTTCGAATTTGAGTTCCTTTGGGTGACTTTGACCACACGAGCACATGTTCTTGTCTGCCCAAGACGCCTTGTGCCGCGCTTTACTGATCTCACAGCTGATGAGACCAGCGATCTGTGGCTTACTGCTCAGAANGTTTTTTTCCTTCAGACTTTTCTTCAAGCAAATGTAATTTCATAAATAAATGCTTCTACCCGAAAAATGGGCTAATTCCTGTGGCCCATTGAATTATCTCTATTTTTTGCGTGCTGGTAAAGACTTATCCTTCCAGAAGATTATTCTGGGTCCCGCAGCTCCCCAAAAACCCAATTAATTTAATTGATACTATTAAATGATTCGAATTTTCATGGCACTTGGAACATCTCCAAGAGCAACCTTGTTTTTAAGGTTTGTTAAACTTTCCAAATTTGAGGTTTGAGAATATATCTCTCTCCAATGGTAAAACCTTATTTCCAACTTTAATAACAACATTCACAGTGTCCATTATTATTCTTTTAATCTCAAGTCTAAGATTGATATATGACACTAGGCAATTTGAAATGTGTACATGGCAACTGACTACTGACCTGATCAGTTATCACGTTCTGGCATTAATACACACAAGTGCACCGATTCAAATCAGGTTACATCCTCGAACAATGTCTTTTCCTCCACAATCTTGGCCATACTTCCGATTACTTGTACCCAATTTTCTGCTACTTTCTTGATTTTTCCATCTAAAATCTCCACCAATGTGAAAGCTCTTGTTGTGCCACCACTCTCAGGCTCCGCTGCTCCAACCTGTGTTTCATTTCCCCCGATTCCTCTCCAACAGCTGTTTCCCAGACAGTTTTCCTCTTTTGTCCCTTTAACTCTTGGAACTATCGCACCATTCACATAAACGGTCTGGTTGTCGCTGTCTTGCACAACCATTTCCCGGTTTCCTTTCCCCGATTGCAGCTCCTTATGCATGTGTCCAAACACAACTAAAGGAACAGTCAACTTCGTTGTCTCCTTCAACTGGCGTATTGCCTTCTCTAGATCTGAAACATTAAAGTAACTACAATCAGCAGTTTGGAGTCTGAAGCATGGAAAATGCCGCTGATGCCAAAATTGAAAAAAAGATGGCAGCTTACTTCACCTGGATCACCATGGTCACCGCCTTCGTCCGTCCAGTCTCTTCCACATATATCCTCTGCTTGAGAACCAAGACCTGCAAGACATAAAAAAAAAACCACTACTTATTCCCTTATAAGTTTAACCTGACTGGCCTAAGACTAGACCAATAAGAGAGCTTCAAAGGTTGATGCACCTGTTGGGCCGTTATGCGCAAGAATTATAACCACATGATCTTCCGGTGTTCCATGTGCAGCTCGACAAATACTTCCAGCACTGGCATCCATATCATTAACTCCATACCTAGAAAGAGATAAAAATGATCATTTTCTCTGACTTGAAACCAGGGTGTTTAAAATTGCTACCCTAATCATTAGACTTGTACGTTCACAGAGATCACCCCCACAAACACAAGACGGTTAAGTATATTTAAAAAGGGCTGCATTTTTCTTCCAATACCGAGACCTGTACATACAAAGATCTAGGCAGCTCATCTTCTTCTGAACCTAGAATCATTCCTAGTATTATTTTTTCCCCAAGGAGAAAAGCTATTAAGACCAGTAAATACTTTATATAGAACATACATAAAGATACATTTCTGCCATGTGTCAAATGCTTACCTCTGGACAAGGAGCTTCTTCCGAAACAATCGATCTCCCCCATGTGAAAAGGGCCGACCACCAACAATACTGAGCTTATATGAGGGGAAGTCTATGCGTTGATATCCTACGTGCTCATCACCAAGGCTGTTGGTTGCGGCGGGAAACAAAAAAAAAAAAGCACAGGAAAACTTTTTGGAATCTGTGTCCAGTAAACCAAAACCAAAGACTACAGGAATAATGATAGAGCCAAGGATCACAAATTAGAAAAACCAAAAGCTCCTTTTTAGCAAATCCGAAGAACAAATCAAGGACACCAAAAGAAAACATTTCCTTCCTTGGGTTCAACAACAAAACCTCTCCCTAAATCTATTTCCCGGAGATGGGTCTCATGACGAGTACTCTCTCCTCTATATAAGGAGTTCCCCGAAGAAACTCAGTCCTAATTAAACTACGAATAGAGATCATATATTAAATCAATGAGTTAAAAACCTATTCGAACTACTTGATAATCATCACGAGAGAAGCCTAACATCGACTTTGGGATGCTCATTAATATCAGACTTGGTACTAGGTAGAAAAACTGGAGGAGCAAGCAGATTTCATAGGTGACAACAAGCGAGGGAGTTTTAAAGACATAAGCCTCAAAGCAGTAAGTGATCATAGGTATTTCTTGATTATAGCATGGGAGTCAAAAAGCACAAGAAAACAGTGGTAAAACTCACATATCGAGCTGCATTTGAACACGGTTTTGTCTCCTGAAAGAAACAAAAACCAGAAAATAGAAAATCCACGATTAAAAATCAAAGCACAAGACCAAAAAGTTGGAGAAGGCGGTAAATCAGAGAAGGGTTAAGTTGGTGGCAAGACACCTTGATAAGTCATGGGTGTGCCAGGCATCATGATTGCCCAATATAACAGCTTTAGGGAAAGGAAGAGCGGCAACGCTTTGCACGAGTGGCACGTTTTCCTCACCAAAATCACCTAACAGCAATTTGAGTTGGGTTGAAATTTTCAGAATTAATCAAAATCATAGAGATATTCGAAAAGAAATCAACTCATAGAGAGTCAGAGAACAGAGAAGCTACCTGTGAAGAGCACCAAATGAGGCTGCAAATCAGGTTCAGAAAGGGATTTAGGGTTCATAAGCCACGGGGACATGTGACTATAATAGGAGATTGAAAATGTAAAAGGAAAGATGAAGGAAATCAAAGGACCTGCAGTAGCCGAAGAGCCTTTCGATCTTCATCTAGATCCCAGAAGCCATGCTTCGACAGAATAATAAGTAGATGAATAAATCACCAAAATAAAAGAAGGTGTGAGAGAGAAAGAGACAGAGGGAGGAAATAACATTACGACGTCTCCGACAACAGCTATTCGGACAAGAGAAGAGGACGCCATCGGAGGAGAACAACAGACCAGAGTCGTTGTTTCGAGGGAAAGAAGAAATAGGACTCTGATCTGATCTGCCCCTCGGTACACCGGATAAATCTAAAAAGCCCCTCTTATTATTATGAACAAGAGAAAGAAGGAATACGGAAGGGTTTTACTTGGTGACAAAGTAAAAGCTAATGGGTTTATGGGCTTATAATGGACATCACATAATAATTCTCCCCTCATGAGTACATCACTTGAGATCTTTGAGATGACGCGATCCAATATGATGAAATAGCTTCTTGAAAATAACGCATTGGTAAATATGTCTGTCGAATCTTCACTTGAATGAATTTGTAGAATTCTCACATCGCCATTCTTCTGCAGTGCATGAGTCTTGCTAATGATTCGTCTTGATCATTCTCTTTGTTTCACTTGTTCTCATTAAAGTATGAAAAATACTTTCGAAGGGTGATAAACTTTCATTTTGCATTTCTCTTTAGATGCCTATCGTTTGCGTGTTCTTTGTTGCCTCGTTAAAACCTTTCATGGTAAAACCCAATGGGATAAAAACCATGATAAGGAAAAAGAGTACAACCACACACATCATTATATTTCTCCCCTTGGAATCATCTTCTTCAAGAGATGCATTCCAATCGTATACCATCTTTTGGGAATTGTTATAAGTATAAGCTTAATAAATAAAATTGTATGATTATCTTGTAATTTCTTAGAATACTGGACTTCTTGTCCATAACAACATTTTCACATAAAAGTTAATTTCTTAAGTCTATTTGGACTTCAAGCCAAATTTCTATTTACATACAGTTTTCTAAACTTGTATTGTACATACTTGTACATAACATTTTATTCATGCTCTTCTTTATTGTTTTAGCTTTCTTTCTTGTTATGTGAAAACACATCTTTAAATCCTGAAAAAGATCAATACATTGCTTAACTAGCATTTTAAGTATGGTCCTTCGAGATCAAGTATATGTGAGCATTGATTATGTAATTCTACAAGGATCTTTTGAGATAATATCTCTTTCGCTAAATGTTTTAATTTGGAATACTTGAAGACAATGTTGTTTTTCCAAAATCTTTCAACTTATATTAACTCTTCAAGAGTTTTGGTTATATTCAAATCTAAGATTCCATTGATCCATAATCATATGATAAATACATATGGGTATATTGGTTAACCTTATAATATTCACTTATACCCCATGAAACATATATGTCTTAACTCGATCGAATATCTTAAGTTCCCAGGAATATAATTTTGACATCATCAATCCTTCGGAGATTGTATCATTTTTGACATTTGTATCCTTTGGAGATTGTATCCTTTGGAGATTGTATCCTTCATGGATTATATCTTTCGGAGATTTTCACTTTAATTATCATTTCCAGTGGGTCGAATAAGTCAAGTTCTTCTCTTATTTCCAGACTGATAAGGAACTTGAAAGTAGTTGCATCCACCACAGAAGAGCATGTCTCTTCATAATCAATTTCATATTCATCATAAAATCTCATTTATCTCCCACTGGTTTTACATTCTTAGGTGTATGGACAACTGTTCCAAATACTCATCTCTTTCCAAGAGATTTTAACTCTATGACTATTGCTTCTTTATAATTTGGCCAATAAATTCTTTGTGTACACTTTGCAATAGATTTTGTGATCCTCTTTCTCATTCATCATATCAACTGCTACATTGCATGCAAAAATATTATCGACGTCGATTTGCTTTTCGGTTCCATTTTAATCTAAACATGACATAACTTGTTGAGATCGATCTCTTCATTATCTCAGGTACCTGAATTTCTTTCTTGTCATGTTTAATGTCTCTTCTTGAGATCATTTAAAAATCTTTGTTTCCTCGATCTGACCATTGTCAAATTCTGCTCCTTTTTATTTTCGAGGATTCTTTTATTTGGAACAAGTCTATCACGCTTCATGCGTTCTTTAGACTCACTAGCAGCTTGATATTGTCCTTCTGAGACATTAATTCTTATTGGAGCATTTATAGCTGGTATATGTGACTTGGTCACTTTATTTGGGTCTTTAAATACGTCTGGCAACTTGATTTACTAAGATTTGTAAATGAATTATCTTTAAGACTTTCAAGTCTTTTTCTTTAGTCCGAGGATCAATGATAATTCATTCCAACTTATTTTCTTTTCCAGCTGTTTCTTTTTCTTCCCCTAATGTTGGAAAATAAGGTTGAACATATCCATCATGGATAGCTCTATATACTTAATTATCAATGGAGATTCATATCCAACATATTTCCAGCCTCACTTGAGGATCCATCTTATATCGCTGTGGTGGAGCAATGCGGATGTATACTGCACATCCAAATCCTTTAGATGGAAAATATTTGGTCTGACCCAAAACCAATTTTGATGGGAGAACCTTTGATTAATCGTTGGCTTAATGCGAATTAATGCTTCTGGATTTTCAACATTTATCCTTATCCTTTTATCATCAAAGGCTTAAGATGTGAATTAACTAGCATTACCAAATACTCTTGCAAACTTCAGGTTATAGATCTATAACAAGAATACACACAACCATCTTGTTAAATCCAAATCTAATATGGCTAGTGATAATCATATTATCATATTTCCTTTTGAGTACGCATTACATGAAACACCATTAGGAAGAATCTTCAAGTTCTTCAATGAATGTCTACATTAATTACTTTTTGCATCATTCTTGAACCGTTATGGTCTAACCGGCTCATGCCAAACAATGATATAAATTAAACTTCTGGTTTAACATTTATCTCCATTATACTAATCTTTGTGTAGTACAATCTAGTAGTGAATGCATATAATCTCTCCAAAATACTTTTACTGCCTTGGTTGATACTCATGATTTGAAAGTATTAAACTTTTCTTTCTTTATTGTCTCAACTCGATTAACTTTGAAATCCCTTGTGAGTTTATTTTGAAATCATTAAGATAAAATACACATTTCTTGTTTGGATCATCTTTATTTTCTCACTTCTTGTGAGAATTTGAGTTTTTCAAGTAAACTCTTTGATTTTAAACCTCGATTATTTTATTTTCATATATGAGATATATCTTTTATTTGTTACCATCTTTATTTTCTCACTTTTGATGAGAATTTGAGTTCTTGAAAGAAACTCTTTGATATTGACATTGACCTTAACCATATCTATATTCACATTTACGACCACTTCTTGAGCCACTTCCTTGGCTATTGTTATTCACACAATTGTTTTCTATCCCACTATATGATGTCACATTCGCTTCAAGGAATGTATCATAACTAATTGGACATGATTCATTCCTTTTAATAGATCATTATTTTCTCAAAATAATTCTAAACTTATTTCATAGTATTGTGTCTTCAAGACAACATTATTTGGCTAAAGAATAGAGTATGGCTTCTAGCATCTCTGCATCATTTCTATTCTCTTCACATAATTTTTAACATAACTAAGAATTATTTACAGATTTCAAGTCTTGTAATCTTAGATGCAAAGACTCATAATGAGCTTTATGATACAGACTTCAAGTCTTGTAATCTTAGATGTAAGAACTTGTGGATCTTTTACACTTAACATATAGATGATGGTAGAAAAATAAATATTATCAAAGTACATATGTATAAACAAAAGCATAATAAAAACAACTAATATAAATGACACGAACCATCTTTATTTTCACTTCAGGTGATATAATTTCAAAGTATTTCTCAAACATCTTATGTTATTGTATCTGCAAGACAACAATACAATACCTGTGTAATGTATTCTAGCATCTCTATATCAGTGATATTATCTCTATGTAATATCAATTTGCAGTTATATTCATTTATAGACTTCAAGTCATGTGGTCTTAGATGCAATCATCGTAATAAGTTAGGTCATATCACTTTCTGGTGATCATACCTTTCTTTTAAATTGTTCCAAAGAACTTATGGATCTTTTAAGTACATAAAACTTAAATATCATCAAAGAAGTGATAGTACATAAATATGATATAAACAATGATATTAAGATCATACAGAATAACTCAAGCAATCATTATCATTCATTATTTTAATTATATCATGCCATTAAACTAGGATCTCAATAAATCATCTCAACAAAATAGATCAGATTGATAAACATGTGCAAATTTCGTGATAAAGAGAACAAACAAACATTATGCAATTATGTGCAAAATCCGAGTTTATGTCATTTATGTGCAAAATTCGGGTTTAACAAAAACCAATGCAGATCTAAACAAAAAAAACTTGATAATTACAACCGTGCAAAGTTTGTGTGAAAACGACTTTGTGCAAAAAACAGTACGAATGAACAAAATTCGGGAGTTCTAATCAAGTTCTTATTTAACAATTGAACCCTGCAAAATTCGGATATTATATCAAAAACGAATTTTTTTTTTCTAGAAACAGTATACGATATAATAGATCATATTCAGTTTAAGAAATTTCGTGCAAACTATGTTCATAAACAATAATCGATTTTTCTGATCAAATTCAGTTTAAGAAATTTCGTGCAAAATATGTGCATAAGCAGTATAGACAGTATATTGAATAAAAATAGTGTAGATCTGATATTATAAATTCGTGCAAAGTTCGGATGAAAATTATTTTGTGCAAAATCCGTGCAGAATAAAAACATCACAGAATTTACACAAAGCACACAAAAATCGACAAGTCACATTCATGATTAAGCGCAACATGTGGCCAACTCGATAACTGGATCGATATATCATACGTGACTGTGTGGATTGATATTATGAACCATGAATCGATAGATAGACATGGTTCTTAATATCGCAAAGCAATAAAATATAAATATAGTAAATATGTGATTTAAATCTCTGCTGGAGAATTTATCATAATATAAATCATAAAAATAAATATGTGTATTGAATCTCTGCAAGAGAATAACAATAAAATAAATATATGATTTGAATCTCTGCAGGAGATTATCATAATACTGATAAGTAGTCCATTCTTATGAACTATGAATTGATAATAAACATGATTCAAAGTTGGAATTTTAAACACTAAAAGAAAAAAAAATTAGAATTGAATACCTATTAGCTCAAACGGCTAGGGTTTCGTGCTGATAACGTGTTGTGAACAAGAGAAGAAACAAGAGAAGAGAAAGAAGGAATTGATGTTGTTGTATTATTCCAATGATTAAGGGGTCCTTTATATAGGAGTACAAGGAAGGGTTTTACTTGGTGACAAAGTAAAACCTAATGGGCTTATGGGCTTATAATGGACATCACATAATAATTCATAACACTTATAACATTTTTTTTTTCTGATTTATATTTTAAACGAAAACGCGTGAAAAGACGGCGAAGGGTATAAGGAATTCTCTGAATTACAGACCAACCATCCAACCAAACCTTACACGCTCCCACGCTCTCTTCTTCTTCCTTGCTCTCCGTCGCGCCTCTTTCACTTTCTCTCTATCTCTCTCACACAAACTCGCTTATCGTAACAATTTCCCATGTATGATTTGATTCTTCATCTTACACAATCTCTTGGATTCATTTCTATACACAAATTTTCTACCTTTTCTATGGTTTGTGTTGATCTTAAAGCACAGAGATTGATAAAGGATATCTATGGTCCAATTACTCGGCCGGATTTGTTCTCAAATCCTCAAATCAATCGATTCCCGTTGTCTTTCTCTTCCCGGTTAATCAGGCAGATTGTATCTCTCTCTCTCTCTCTCTCTCTCTCTCTCTCTCTCTCTCTCTCTCTCTCTCTCTCTCTCTGGTTCCGAGCCAACATTATAGCCAAGCAATGGCAAACGAGATGGCTTTGTTAGCGTATAATCGTGCGGCTAAGCTCTCTAGACCAGGTTCGTCTAAACCGATTAAATTAGCTGGAATTGGAATTGGTCTCTTTCTCTTTCTTCAACATCGTTGCTGCTGCTTGTTAGCAAGAATAAAGGAATCCTTGAATTTGCCTAACTTTGAGTATGTTTCCTAATATGGTGGATAGGATTCCCGGTGATTGGTGTGGGTTTTACGGGAGCATTGGCAACTTCTCCTCCTAAGCGTGGTGATCACAGGTTTATTACAAATTTTTGTTTGTTTGTTTGTTTCCTGCTCTAAAACTAAAAACTGTTTGCTTGAAATGTGGGGAGCTATCAATAAGCTATCACAGTTTCAAATCAATTTTATCGTGAATAAATTGGATTCAGGGTTTAGAATAGGTTCTCTTGAAGCCCGAATTTTGTCATCGTCTCTTTTCTGTTTTTGTGTTCTCAAGTTTCTCGAGTCTTTGATGTTCATTTGTTAGAGGCTTTCACATATATTGATGTTGTGTTTGCCTTTTTTGTGACCATGATTTGTAAACCAGGAACCATAGCCCAATTATAAAGAAGTATGTGAATCCAAGGGTGTGCTTCCCCAAACTTGATTCATCCGCAAATCTAAGATTGTCTGCAAGCTCAATTTCACAGAGATGTCCCCGTGAGATTGTTCCTCTTTCAGGTATCATGTGGATTCAAGTGGATTCAAGCACCTGCAGAGCGTTTCTCTTTTATAAATTTTGTATATTCTTCTACGCCAGTTTTTATCCGTACTTCTTTCAGCTCGCCTAACTTTTTTAAAAGCATTATACTTTGTGACTTCTTAAAACCTTTTCTGCAATGTGCAGGAGAAAGAGATAAGTAACATTAAAGGGCTACTGGATTCAGCAACTGTTGATCCAAATGTGAAAGGCTGTTTAAGGTGGCCGCTTGGTAAATCTACAGAGTATTTGAAGCTTGTCACGTTAGAGCGACAGTCTACAAAAACAAAACTCTAAGGCTTAGGGTCAGAGAGACTGATAGATTCAAGGAGAGGACTGGAAAATGGGAAATCAAGAGGGAGGTGGCTCTGATGCTTAAAGACATCAACACTAAGTTACAGGTACTATTATTGTGCTCTTGTATCTTTGAAGCTCTATTGGAAGTGAGGCTTATAGCGATTAGCCTTGTGGTATGCAGGAACAGAACATTGACAATGGTTGTGTTTCGGGAATGCTTCGAGATGCTCTTGGAACCCTATGGGACTTCTTGCATTGTGATCCCTATCTTTCGTAGTAAAGAAATCAATTCTCGTGCCATTTGGTTTGTCTTTTACTTTCTGCTGTTTTTTGGAGTATTGTACAATGTTTTTGTTTGTTTTGAATTGTTGAAGGATTGAACTTGTGTGTTAAAAAAAAAAGCTGATGATGTGTTATGTTACCTATGCGAACTTGGTGTATGCATATGACTCAGGCAGCCAAAGTTTCCTTTTACTTAAAGATTTTAATCCCAATCTAAGCAGTACAGTAAAATGTTAAGAATTTCTCAAATATTAGTCACGTTTTGATAGATGTGTTTGGTGTGATCATAGAATTTGTCTTTGTGTTTTTCAGGATTTGGACATATATATTTTATGCATGTCTTTTTTATGTGTTAAATTAAACGGTACAACTAGCAGAACTAGACCAACTAGAACTGAATTTATAAAACGTGTGGCAGCAAGAAAACGTGTGACAACAAAAAAACGTGTGGCAGGAAGTTTAAAATGAAGTTAAAATGGATAAAATATGAAGTCACGTGCGCCGTCAAAACATCAAAACAAAAATTGAATCAAGTTTTTTATAACATAGTTGTACCGAGTTTTTAGTTGTACTCAATTTTAAAACAAAAATTAAAATCATGTAAACTTTTGTAATCAGTAATACCATACTCTAAATTAAACATTTTTAGTTGTACTTGTGAAATTTAATAAACAAACTACATTTAACATATTTCTAATGCTATAACTTATATAAAAATACAAACTTTCATGGTTTTCATGTTTGTGTGGTTAAGATTTCCAAAGTAACCTTAAAAGTATAAGGTAGATTGTGTAGAAATCACATTTTCATGGATCAAACATTTTCATGGATCAAATTAATATAACTATGAAATGTTCAAATATGTTTGCACATGTTCTATGACCTATTTTATGTGGAAACATGTTTACAAATACATTTAGAAATTGTATTATTGACATTTTTGTAGAAAGCATAGTCGTACTGGTTTTCCCAGTTGGACTTGAGTACAACTAAAATGTAGTTGCACTAGTTGTACTTAAAACGAGTGGTACTAGTCTCACCAGTCGTACCCGACATATTAGGATGTCTGACTTCTTGCGAGTTTCCATCAGGATGTCTGACTTATGTATCATCATCATACACGAGCTCATATCTTTGTAGAGGATCTGTATCATTTTCTTGCATCTCATTGTCTTGCATTTCATTGTCTTGCATTTCACTATCATGTATTTCTAATAATCTCTAACGGTAGAAAACAGCTCATCATTTTCGTCATTCCAAATATATGATGGTTTCTTCGTGTTCAAGACCAATGGATAGTAACTAATTTTCAGCTTAGATGTAGCTGCATCTATCAAAACCTTTCTGCAAATTCTCTCCACTAATCCAGCATAAGTGACATCCTCCAAAGTTTTCCTCATCACTAAAGTGTGAATCTCATCTTCTACAGAATTCCATATAATTTTAT
>JAHZTW010000001.1:282323055-282437264 GCA_020283515.1 Alliaria petiolata
TGGGTGTGCCAGGCATCATGATTGCCCAATATAACTGCTTTAGGGAAAGGAAGAGCGGCAACGCTTTGCACGAGTGGCACGTTTTCCTCACCAAAATCACCTAACAGCAATTTGAGTTGGGTTGAAATTTTCTGGAATTAATCAAAATCATAAAGAAATTCGAAAAGAAATCAACTCATAGAGAGTCAGAGAGTCAGAGAACAGAGAAGCTGCCTGTGAAGAGCACCAAATGAGGCTGCAAATCAGGTTCAGAAAGGGGTTTAGGGTTCATAAGCCACGGGGACGTGTGGATAGAATAGGAGATGGAAAATGTAAAAGGAAAGATGAAGGAAATCAAAGGACCTGCAGTAGCCGAAGAGCTTTTCGATCTTCATCTAGATCCCAGAAGCCATGCTTCAACAGAAGAAGAAAAAGATAGGTAAAATCACAAGAATGAAAGAAGGTGTTAGAGAGAAAGAGACAGAGGGAGGAAATAACATTACAACGTCTCCGACAACAGCGATTCGGACAAGAGAAGAGGACGCCATTGGAGGAGAACAACAGACCAGAATTGTTGTTTCGAAGGAAAGAAGAAACATGATACAGAATATCATATTTTTATTTTATTTGTTATAACAGTAAACGTCGTCGTTTTCATGACTTTGTTGCTGCTATTCTATTTTCTGGTGACAAGAGATATCTAGAGACACTTGAGCTGTTCATTGATGTAAAAAAACGCATAATGCTACAAAGTACAAAGGAATGGGAGTTGTTATCTTCTAGACATTTAGTATACAGCCCCCACCCAAAAAACCAAAAAAAAAAAAAAAAAACAGAGAACCCACCACCTTGGTTACCAAAAAGAATATGCTTCTTCTACTTGACTATTACTGTATCAGTCAGTTATTAACTCTTCTCTTTCCCCCTCCTTTCCATCTTCTACTGTCACAACCTGAAGACGCTCTGCTAACTGCTCCACAGAAGAGGTCGCTTCTTCCCCGTCTTCTTTCCTATCTCCATCTTCTCCCACCTTTGGCCTCTCTCTCTCATCATAGTAGCCGAAATCATCCAGGATCGATGTGTGTGCCTCGTATTCTTTGAATATTCTGAGCATCTCAATCCCCTGACGCAGCTTCACCTGTTATTACATTTCATCAATCGGTTAAGTCATTTCATCACAAAACTTTCATTTTCCGTTATTTGAAATGCCATGCAACATCCAATTTATGCATTCAAAATCTCTTTCCCCTACCACTAAACCCTACTCTCCCCTGTTCCATGTTTTGCTTAATATCCCAATCCTAAAAAACCCATACCAACAAGTGCAAGCTATATTCTACAGAACCTTACATGCCCATCAGTCTAGTACCACGAGAGACTATTGAAGCAGGCATACAACTCTTCCTGTCCCTCTTATTTAGTTTCCAAATTCCTAAACCCACAGCTATAACGTTTGACCCAATACACACATATTTCCCTATTATTAAAGCTTGGGATGTCCGTCCTAGTCATAAATGATAAATGTAAAATTGCACAAGACTCGTCCACATATAACCCAACACTTGTGAACAGATGTAGATCATAATGGCACGATACCAAGACAGCAGTGAATGAATAATGATAAGACAACCACATAAGTAAGGCCTACCTCCTGAGAGTCTCGGCTGTGTGTCACCGGCTTGTTGTCATTGTTTTGTAAGAGAATATGACTAAATCGGTTATTCGGTACATCTTTCACAATATGCCATTTCACTGGGAACTGTCCACTCCATCTGTCTTGCTGCCAGTAAGCAGCATCCTTTTCAAAATCTACAGGTCCGACCATTTCCGACACCCCACAGAATTGCCCACTAGCATTTACCTGCAACATTTAAACTCTGGTTAAGCAACAGAGGATTGTCTACCCATTGCTATAAAAAGAAACTTATCAATTAAATGGTTATCGCCCGAAAAATATTATTAGATTGATAGAAAAGGCCCTACCGAAAAGAACAGAAAGATTGGACATTTTCCACCCATCTTCTCAGCATCTCGATAAGCAGTATCTAGTTTTTTGTTGCCATGTGGCGTGCTGGCCCAGACATTATACTTGATACTTCTGTGGACATTGTCTTCACTAAATGACTTGACGATAAAGAATTTGGCATTCTTATAATCCGTCACAAATTCTGGATGGTTATACAAACTAGGATTTGGTCCAGCTGTACTTGAATCATTTGCTGAATCACCAGCAGAAGAGGAAAGTCTAGAGCTGTTCTTGCTCTTTACCCTGCTGGATGCCCTTGGTCCTCGATTACCATACAGATCACTGGTGGTAGATACAGAACTGTACTCCTTCTCTCGCCGTTTACCTATGTCAGGGGTTAATCTGACTGGATTATCGGCTCCATAATATGAGGTGATAGAGCTTGGACTCTGGTAAGAAGATCCTACATGATAATATCCTCCCAAAGAAGAGCTTGAAGCAACTCCACTCCCATGCAACGGTAACTGATAGAAGGTGCCAAAAAAATGTGGTAAGCCCATAAATCTGTGAACTAATTTCAATTTAAGGAGTATGCCAAAAACGCCTTCATTCTCTGAAACCTTTCTATGGAAGAAAGAAACTAAAGATTGATCGCCAAAACAGAATATGACCACTGACTAAATGAAATAATTCCATGGCTCTCGTAGATTGTGTGTCTGTATATATTGCAGGGACTCACAAAAACGCTAGTGATACTAATAATCAGTGGCACTTTTATGCAATTTTCTTCCTTGTAAAGAGACGTTTACCGAAACAACCCAAATTAAGGTTTTGTGCACATAAATGTAAAACATAAGAGGCAAATCGAAAAGAGTTTTAAACCTGTGAAGCATTGTGGTCGTATGGCCCAAGTATACCCATCGTTTGAGGATAACGTATAGGGGATGTTAAAGAGTTGCCCACTTGATTCCCGGATAAATTGCCTCCACCATATCCACCAAAAGGAACCATATAAGCAGATGTTGGGTCACCACCGATTTCTGAGTGAGTAAAATGCATAGCTGAAGGTGCACCAAAATGTGGGAAATAAGCTGGGGAGAATGGAACTTGGCCCTCCAACATTAAAGATGGGTAAGGGTTGAAGGTAAAACCAGGTTGGTACATAAAAGATGAATTGTCATTGTAGACAACCTGAGAACAAAACAATTTATAAGATAAACCTAATGTAGCAAGAGCAAGATAGAACATAAATAGGGAAATCCATACTAACCTGTGGCACATGCAGGCCTTCAGGGGTAGTAGCATATCGTGGATATCCATCCCAACTATTGATGCTTTGTGTGTAACCTAGACAACAATAACGCGATGAGCACTCACAGTGGTTTGTTTCTTTGTTGCCAAAAGGGGTTATAATACGAAAAGAGAAGAAAGCATATTTACCAAAATCGTAAGGATAGAGATTGGCAGGGGTTTGATAGACGTTATAATATGGGGAGGGATCAAGAGAAGGACCAACGGAAGAAGAAACAATCCTTTCATCTTCGGGATAAATCTGCTGGTGAAAGGAACGACGCATTTTAACCTGGGATGAGATTTGCTTACAGAAAATCAAAATGGACCCAAACAAAAAGGAATGATTACCTGCTCGACGCCATTATCCGCCATCGCCGGCCTTTCCACTGCGCGAAGTCAACATTATCTCGTCAGAAGTAGAACCAAGGGGAGGAAACGAACATTGGAGCAACTACCGGCTCTAGAATGCTCTAGGGTTTGAATCCAATTGGGGATTTTGTGAATCGAAATCAGAGAGATACGAAAGAGAAAAGGAAATGAGAGGGGGAAGAGTGTACCAGAAGAGACGATTCGGTTGCGCTGATTCCTGGAAGAGGCGGGATCCATGGAGGAGAGAGAGAGATCTGAAGAGAGAGAGAGAGATCGATCGGAGGTTTTTGTGAGATTGGAGAGAATTTCAATTTTGAAAGGCTTGCTGCACTGTTGTGGGCCCGTACTTAAATACGAAAATAAGGATTCGTTTTTAAGGCGGTTTCACCCTTTTTTTTTTTTCCATATGTTTCTTCAGTGTCCCAGATGTTTCAACTATATACGAGCCACTTGCGTCGTATCATCATCGCTTATCGGATATGTTGTGCAGGGCTTTGATTTCTCACAAGTCGTCAATTCAAAAGTCAAAACGTCTCATTTGCAACAATGGCGCGTTGACTATTATGGTAAACGGGACCAAAAAAATTAAAACTCGAAGAGTCTGCATATCTAGTCCTCAAAACTTACAGTCAGCGAATTTTGGCTGACAGATTTAGTAAACTAAAAACCATTTAATGAGATACCCAAAAATATGGTTTTTGGGGTTCCACCAAATTATAACTTTCAAACGTGACTTTTGTTTTTTTTGTAATGATTTTTTTTTGTTGTTGCAAATATTGTTAAAATTATTCAAAATCTAAACATTAAAAACTTAACCAAAATCTAAAATCTAAAAAACAAAAGCCAAAAACCATTTAAAAAACTACAAACATTCTTGGCCTAATAGACTTTTGACCAAAGTCAACTCCATTGACACCCTTCTTTCAAAACAGAGAAGCTTTCTATGTGCATAAGGAAAAATCAGTTCCATGTCTGTTTTGAGAGATTTCATTAGACGAGAATAGCGTGATATACCTTCAGAGTCAAAATTTAGTTTTTGTGTGTTTTGTTGTTGTTGTTGTTGTGTGTGTCATGCATTTTTATGGAATAATGGTAATGAACGCACACATACGTTCTTGAACACACACAAAAGCGGCAAAGAGGGGAAAGAGAGATAAAAATAGGTGTAAATGGGTGTTTGAGCCATAAATGGCTTAACCAATAATTGAACTCCTTTTCTTCATTCCAATTTTATAAACCCTTCTTTCTTTGGCTCCAAGCTTTCGTTTTTCTTCATCTTTCTCTCTTCCACAATCTCAAAACCCAAACGGGGTAAAGAAACACAAGGAGGCAGAAGAGGAAGGGGCATATGTTCTTGATTTCTCGCTGTGCGATCTCTTTACTTTTCCCTCATCTCTCTCACATTTTCTTTAATGCAAGATTATGTATCTCACGATTTCTTTTCCATTCGGGTACACGCATGCAGGATCAATTATGCTGAGGTTTTTCATCCTTTTCTCCCTTTTCATACACTCTTGTGTTGCGGCCCCTAAGACTCCCGCCGCTGCCGCGGCTGCTCCGGCCAAGAAATGGCTCACCCTTAGCGGTATCCTTCTCCATAATTTCTCTACTTTTTGGTGATAGTGCATGTTCATATTACATAACATGTTTGTTTACCTGTCTTTTTTTCTCATGTCTTTCAGGAAAAGAGCCTGCAGTTATAGCGAGAGGCGGCTTCTCAGGACTTTTCCCTGAATCTAGCGCCTCTGCAAACGACTTGGCTATTAGCACCAGCTCGCCTGGCCTCACAATGTTGTGCAACCTTCAGCTGACAAAGGACGGTGTGGGCCTTTGCTTGTCTGATATCAGGCTTGACAATGCAACCACAATCTCCACGCTCTTCCCCAAAGCCCAAAAGAGCTACAAGGTCAATGGTCAAGACCTCAAGGGCTGGTTTGTCCATGACTACTTTGCCGACACCATCTTCTCCAATGTCTCCCGTATGTCTTTCTCTCTTTTCCTCACTTCAATGCTCCCCACCACCACCACACATGTTCATGTTTTGTATTATTGAACAGTGGTTCAAAATATCTTCTCTCGGCCTAGCATTTTCGACGGCCAAATGCCGATTTCCGCCGTGGAGGACGTCCTCGGAACCAAGCCTCCCAAGTTTTGGTTGAGCGTTCAGGTTTCTTTTTTTTTGCCTCCCCTTTGAGAATATGATTAACCAATTTATGGACGGTTCTTACTGATTCAACATAAAAACAATACAAATCTGCAGTATGACTCCTTCTACATGGAACACAAGCTGAGCGCAGCCGACTACCTGAAAAGCGTAGGATTCCGCGGCATTAGTGTCATCTCATCTCCGGAGATCGGTTTCTTGAAGAGCATTGGGATGGATGCAGGCAGGGGCAAGACAAAGCTCATATTCGAGTTCAAAGATCCCGAGGCAATTGAACCCACCACCAGCAAGAAGTACAGCGAGCTTCTACAGAACCTCGCAGCCATCAAGGCCTTTGCTTCAGGCATTCTTGTCCCCAAAGACTACATTTGGCCCCTTGACTCAGCTAAGTACCTTAAGCCGGCCTCCACCATTGTGGCTGATGCCCACAAAGCTGGTCTAGAGGTCTACGCTTCGGGATTTGCCAATGATATGCGCACCAGCTTCAACTACAGCTATGATCCCTCCACTGAGTATCTCCAGTTTGTGGACAATGGCCAGTTCTCTGTTGATGGCGTCATCACCGATTTCCCGCCAACAGCATCACAAGCAATCAGTGAGATGACTTGCTGTCTACACTTCTATACGTATCCTTAAAGATTTGATTAATAGGATAAGCTGACGTGTATGTATTCTTGCAGCTTGCTTTTCTCACCAAAAAGGAAATCTCCCCAAAGCAGGCCATGCGTTGGTCATAACTCACAATGGAGCAAGTGGAGATTATCCAGGCTGCACCGATCTGGCATATCAAAAGGCGGTTGACGATGGAGCAGATGTGATCGACTGTTCTGTCCAGATGTCCAAAGATGGAATGGCTTTCTGCCATGATTCTGCAGACCTCACAGCAGGCACCACTGCCATGACCACTTTCATGTCTCGAGCCACCAGCGTTCCTGAGATCCAGCCTACCAATGGAATTTTCTCCTTTGATCTCACATGGGCCGAGATCCAGTCTCTAAAGCGTAAGAAACTGATTTCTTTTCTAAACGTTTCTAAAACCATCTTACTCTCAGCTAAGTTACTGAGATTGGGGGCATGTCTTTGTCTGCAGCTCAAATCCAGAGCCCATTCTTAACTTCTGGGGGATTCCAGAGAAAGCCAGCAAACAAAAATGCCGGGAAGTTCATGACTCTCGCTGATTTTCTTGAATTCAGCAAAGCAAAGGCAGTCACCGGAGTTCTTATCAACATGGAGGTAAGCCTTTTTTTTTTTTTTTTAAACTCCCAAATGCTCCTTAACTTACTCAAAGACGGCTCCACATTAACGCCTTGCTTGTTGACAGAATGCTGCTTATTTAGCCTCAAAGAAAGGACTAGGAATCGTAGACGCGGTCAAGTCCGCTTTGACTAATTCCACACTGGACAAGCAATCAACCCAGAAGGTTTTGATTCAGTCAGATGACAGTTCCGTGCTGGCCAGTTTTGAGGCTGTCCCTTCGTACACTAGAGTCTTGAGCATCGACAAAGAAATAGGAGATGCTCCCAAGACATCCGTTGAAGAAATCAAGAAGCATGCAAATGCTGTCAATCTCAAGAGAAGTTCCCTCGTCACCATCTCCGAAAGCTTTGCCACAGGAAAAACCAACGTGGTGGAGGAAATGCACAAGGGGAATATCTCTGTTTACGTCTCTGTGCTAAGGAACGAGTTCGTCTCCATAGCGTTTGACTACTTTTCTGATCCTACGATAGAGCTTGCCACATTCATTGCAGGAAATGGCGTTGATGGAGTCATCACAGAGTTTCCCGCCACCGCTACCAGATACTTGAGTAAGTTTAATTAAACCGCTACAAGATCATGAACAACAATATATACACAACCAAGATAAAGTTGTTCATTTATCAATACAAAAAAATGATAAGGCTAATATCAAAATGCAAATGCAGGGAGTCCATGCTCAGATTTGAACAAAGACCAACCATATGCCATCTTACCTGCAGAGGCCGGCGCTCTACTCTCCGTGGCAGCCAAGGAAGCACAGCCACCGGCTAGTGCCCCAAACCCGCCTCTTGATGTCAAAGACGTGATTGATCTGCCTCTGCCTCCAGTTGCAAACTTGGCCAGCTCCAATGCATCTGGAGGAGCTCCACCACATGCCCCTCCTCGTTCGGGCACAGCTGCCATCTCTGCTAATCTCGGCCTTTCCTTACTAGGAATGCTGGCCTTGGGACTTCTCTGTGCTGCCTAATAAAATGATGCACACTTTGTAATATTTTTCCTCTCTGCATTGTCGTTCACAGCCCTCACGTTGAGGCACTTACGCCATATGTTTTAATCATACGTTACGACGATACACATACACTCGTATACGCACAGGCACACTCCGATCAAAGCTCTAAAGAAACATCTTTGTTTTGTAGGAATATTGACTAGAACAGAGATTGGAATCTTGATAATTTACCAGTTTGAATTTTCTCTCTTTTTCTAAATTTGTCTAACCGCTTCACCATGGTTTCCTGAATCTGATGCTCTCTCTACACAGTAAAGCTGAAACAGACATCAATAATCAATAGCTATATATTGAAAAAAAAAAGAGGAAAAGATTCATATGCAAAAGTTTTAAAGGACACACATGGTCCACATATCACACATGAGGTAAATCAAATGACATTTGCTTATTGCAGCCACCTAAACCCCCAAGAAAAGATTGGCCAAACATGTTTGATGTATTTCTGTTTTATTGCTTTCTAATTACAATATTTTATACCCCTCCCTATTTTATTACAAGTTAGTTTTGCTCGTAGGTGACAACTTAAAGAAGACAAAATATTGCTATCCTTAACATCTCACTTTTCCACTTGTCTGTAAACACCATGGTAAGCCAGTTTTTAGCACAGCCGCCTCACCTTCACCGGTCCAGTCCAGTCCTAGACCGTTTCCTTCCTTGCCGTCCAAAAAACAGGTAGAGGCGGTTTTTCAAGCAGCGGTTCCTTCTTCCAGTGGCTCTTTCGTTTCTTTATCTAATCCACTTGTTTACGTTTTCTCCTTTTCAGCATTCTTCTTAGCTTCCTCCTCGAGTTGTTTTCCGTTTTCTTCGTGCGCACGATTGAACAGTCTAACAAAATCTAGAAGAGTCGACACCACTGCAATTTACAACCACTTAGCTAAATTCAAACAGCTTTCAAACACCTTGTTTCACTTAAGGCAACATATTATGTACATCTTGTATATGCATACCTTTTTCAAAATGGCACTTAGCAGGGTCTTCACCAAAGTAGCGAATTAAGCCGTCCACGTTTCTTCCCTGCAAATACATAATTTATTTATTCTTACCAAGTTCTCGACCGACGATAGAGCTGTAAAGAAACCAACACCGATAGTGCTTAGCACTAGCCCAAGATCGTAATACCCGAGAGATCCGAAAAGAAATAAAAGACTCTTTAAGTATGAAGAAATATATGGAAGAACACTTAGAGAGACTTATGAAAACACTCTTTATTAACTTGTTCAGCTTCTTGTTTTTGTTGTTGTTATGTTTACAAATGAGGGGGTGAGGAGGTATTTATAGCCTCCCAAAACTATCTTACAAAGTTCTAGACTCTTCTTTTACAACCTCCTTACTTCCTAGTTTTTTTCTAATTCTCTAGAGTTTTCTACACAAATCTTAAATTAATTAACTAATAGAATTCTCTAGAAACATTTAGAGAAGATGAATATTTTAATGATGTTTCTAAAGAATTCTAGAACTTGTACTCAACTTTGGGTTTAATAACTTTATCATCAAACCCAAAATTAAGCTTAACTCAAAATCAAGTTTAATTTCAATACTCCCCCTTAAACTTGATTTTGTCCATCATCCCGAGCTTCGAGCGAAGTGACTCGAATTGCCCTTTTGGTAATGACTTGGTGAAGATATCTGCAACGTTATCCTCGCTTCGAACTTCCAAAGCTTCAATTGTTCCATCAAGCACCTTCTCCCTTATGAAATGATGCTCTAACTCAATATGTTTTGTCCTTGCATGGAACACCGGATTATTAGCCAGCTTGATAGCACTTTGATTATCTCCATAGATTGCAACTGCCTTGTTGATTGGCTCAAACAAATCTTCAAGGAGCCTCCGAAGCCATATACACTCTTGAGCTGCGAGTGTCGAAGCTTTATACTCCGCTTCAGTGGTAGATAGTGACACCGTTGCTTGCTTCTTGCTGCACCATGAAACACTTGTGTCCCCGCATAAGAACACATAGCCTGAGGTTGATTTTCGATCATCTAGATCTCCACCAAAGTCAGCATCCGTAAAGCCATATAGAGAGACCTTGGCATTATACTTGTACACCAGACCCATGCCAAGAGTTGTCTTCACGTACTTCAATATTTTCTTTGCCGCTTCTAGATGCGGCTTCCTTGGTGCCTGCATAAACCGACTTACAAGACCTACCGCGAAAGCAATGTCCGGTCTTGTAATGGTTAAGTAAAGAAGACTTCCTACAAGAGAGCGATAAGGCCGAGGATCAGCTAGTAAGGACCCTTCATCGCGCTTAAGCTTTATGTTGACATCCATCGGAGTAGAACGTGTCTTTCCTTCATGTACCCCGAACTTCTCAACAATCCTTTTTGCATAGCTTTGTTGGCCGATGAATATTCCGTCCTTTACCCTTTCCACCTCTAAACCGAGAAAGTTGTTGAGTTCACCCAACTTCTTCATCTCAAACCTTATCGACATATCCTCTTGTAGACGAGCAATTTCTGCATCATCATTTCCGGTAATGATCATATCATCCACGTAAAGAAGAACAACCACGTGGACTCCTCTATTCTTCTTAAAGAATAGACTCGGATCAGAATTTGATGCCACATAACCGCAGAACTGAAGAAACTGAGCAAGCTTTCCATACCAGGCTCGTGGAGCTTGTTTTAACCCATACAAAGCCTTCTTTAGCTTGCACACATAATCAGGATGCTCTTGTGATACGAAACCAAGTGGTTGCTCCATAAAGATTTCCTTATCAAGCTCTCCGTATAGAAACGCATTCTTCACATCTAATTGCCATAACTTCCAATCAAAACTTGCAGCTAAAGATAAGAGAGTGCGTACCGTTGTCATCTTAGCTACAGGACTGAAAGTCTCTTCATAATCTTCTCCATACTTCTGGGAGAACCCCCGAGCAACCAACCTTGCCTTGAATCTATCAACGCTTCCATCTGTTTTGCGCTTGATCCGATACACCCATTTACAAGAAACGGGTTGAACATCCTTGGGTTTCGGAACCAAATCCCAAGTTTCATTCTTCATGAGAGCATTCATCTCCTCCTTCATTGCGTTTTCCCACTCATCAACGTCTTTTGCTTCATCATAAGATGATGGCTCATCTTCATCTAATGGAGCTGCAAAGTAGCATGAGTAGGTAGTGACAAACCTTTCATCTCTGAACCTAGCAGGTTTTACGATGTTCCTTTTAGGCCTTTGAGTAGCCATGGAACCATGATCTTCCTCCTCATCCTCTTCTTGACTAGTTCTCCCCCTTTCACCTTGCTTCTCCATTTCAGGACTTCCGCTCTCACTTGGAATTTTAAGAGCTGGTTCAGCAGTCTTGGAGGAACTCCCACCTTCTTGCTCAACTAAGATTTGAGGTGGCCCATAGAATGAGGAAACTTCATCAAAAACAACATCTCTAGACACAACGTACCTGTGTGTCTCTGGATCCATACACCTCCAACCTTTTCTCCGTTCATCGTACCCAACGAAGATGCACTTCTTCGCCTTTGCCTCCAACTTTGTTCGTTGAGAATCGAACACATGGACGTAGCAGACTGATCCAAATATCCTGAGATGTTTCACTGATGGCTTCTTCCCGTGAACCATCTCATAAGGAGACTTCATATTATTTGGACTAAGTGGCATCCGATTAATGACATACGCTGCACATCTCATACCTTCCGCCCATAAGGCCTTAGGTAAATCCTTTCCATATAGCCAGCTTCTGCATGTCTCTGTTAGATGCCTGATCTTCCTTTCTGCTACTCCATTTTGTTGAGGTGTATACGCACAAGTAAACTCTCTCTTTATTCCATGCCTTTGGCAAAAAGAGAGAAACTCCTTGGACATGAACTCCCCTCCATTGTCCGTCCTTAAGGTCTTGATTTTCCGACCTAACTCCCCTTCCACGGTAACCTTGAATTCTTGAAACTTGGAGAATACTTCTGATTTTTCCTTCACAAAGTATACCCAAGTGTACCGTGAGAAGTCATCAACAAACAGCAACATGTAGCGAAACCCGGAATACGAGGGTGTTCTTGTTGGACCCATTAAATCACTATGGATCCTCTCCAACGGAGCTTTGCATCGTGAAATAGAGTTGTCAAATGGAAGTCTATGTGATTTTCCATATTGACAACCTTCACAAATTACTCCTTCATCTTGAATCTTCAACTTCGGGAGCCCGTTAACCAAATCCTTATTCATCATAACCTTCATCTTAGTCATATTTATATGACCGAGCCTAGCATGCCATATAGTGGCATTATCATTCGTGCTCATCTTCTCCACATAAGAGTTGGAAGCAGATAATACGTATAGGTCCTTAACCCGCGATCCGGTGTGAACCACATCCGCTTTTAACTCTTTAATATTTTTCAAGAATTTAACGTCTCTTGGGCCAAATAAAACGTAGTTACCTGAGTCTACCGCATTCACCACGGAGAGAAGATTCTTCCTTACTCCAGGAACATGGTATACGTTCTTGAGAGTGATAGGGTTTCCATCATCTCCTTCAATGACAACACTCCCTTCCTTCTCCACGCGGTGGATTGAATTATCCGCAGTAATGATGGCTTCTTTTCCGTCATGACGTTGAAGACTAGAAAATAACTTCTCATTTCCGGTAATATGATGACTACAACCCGAGTCCACAATCCAATCATTTCCAAGATTTTTAGTTGTGGATGTACCTGAAGATGCAGCCTCCACCGTGAAACATGTCCCCCATTCTTCGTCTTCATTATGACCTTTTGATTCCGCCATATTTGTTTCCTTCAACTTGACTCTACAATCCTTTTTGAAATGCCCAAGTTTTCCACACCGGTAGCACTTGAACCGCTTCTTATCTCCCGTAGAAGATCCTTCACGTTCATCATTATTCTTGGCACCAACATACTTGGATTTGGCTTTGAAGCCTTGTTGCCTCCGAGCTACAAAAGCGCTCCCTGAATCATCATTGATTTTAACTCCCGCCATTTGCTTGGCTAATGATTCTTGTGAAGCTAGCAGGTTCTCGAACTCCTCCAAGGAAGGTTGTGTAGCCCATCCTTGAACCGAAGTCACAAACGGTGTATACTCGGGTCGTAGACCTCGAATAATGGACCGCTTCAACCGTGCTTCCGAAATCGATTCCTCCGGATTTAGAGTATTAATCTCAGAGCAAAGATTTTTTACCTTGATGAAAAACTCTGAGATTGAAGACTCCCCCTGCTTCGCATTTGCCAGCTCATTCTCTAACAGTTGTAGCCGAGCTTCATTCTTCTTGTTGAACAACTGATCCAACGCCAACCAAATAGAACTAGCGGATATACACCTTGAGACATGCTCAAATATTCCCGAGGATATCGACCTCTTCAAAGCAAACTCCGCCTTGGCATTCTTTCGGATCCACTCCTTTGTCGCTTCCGCTGTTGCAGCAGCTCCCCTTGGTGGTGTTGTGCTGCTACCGCCGACGACATCCCATAAGTCCTCACTCACCAAGTATGACTCCATACATGACTTCCATAACCGGTAATTAGATTGGTTTAAGATCTCCATTCCCAATCCAACAACACGACCCATTGACTCCATACTTAGAGTAAACCCGAGTTCTCTTTAAACCCCGATCTTGAAAAGAACCAGATCAGAATGGCTCTGATACCATGTAAAGAAACCAACACCGATAGTGCTTAGCACTAGCCCAAGATCGTAATACCCGAGAGACCCGAAAAGAAATAAAAGACTCTTTAAGTATGAAGAAATATATGGAAGAACACTTAGAGAGACTTATGAAAACACTCTTTATTAACTTGTTCAACTTCTTGTGTTTTTTTTTTGTTATGTTTACAAATGAGGGGGTTAGGAGGTATTTATAGCCTCCCAAAACTATCTTACAAAGTTCTAGACTCTTCTTTTACAACCTCCATACTTCCTAGATTTTTTTCTAATTCTCTAGAGTTTTCTACACAAATCTTAAATTAATTAACTAATAGAATTCTCTAGAAACATTTAGAGAAGATGAATATTTTAATGATGTTTCTAAAGAATTCTAGAACTTGTACTCAACTTTAGGTTTAATAACTTTATCATCAAACTCAAAATTAAGCTTAACTCAAAATCAAGTTTAATTTCAATAAGAGCAGAGCACGTAATATAATATATCTATTGACACTTTGGATTTTTGGGTACATACCACTCCCGAATAGAATGACGCCAAGGACCTTACTTCTGCTTCCGCATAATGAAGAAATTCCTTCACTATCTGAAGGAAAAAGAAAAAAAAAACATTGATATATATATATATATATATTTGATCAAACAAGAATGAAATGAATCGATTATCAACTCCCTCACTGTCCATGCACTCGCATTGTCAAACACACGTGTGTGTTTTTCCTTCTTATGAGGTTTGATTTTTCTCCCAGTAAAAGGTCTGCGTTTCTGTCCCCTTTGAGAAAGCCTTGAAGAGGAAATTAGTAATCAATGACAGAGATACCTTGTTAAAGTTGTCTGAGATTGGGCCATCTTTTTCGGACGAGGAGAGTTCCTGTACGACAATCTCCAGACCTTTGTTTATAGCTTGCATCTCCTCCGCCAAAAACTTGAGTTGAATCTGTATCAAAGTTCTGAAAGTCAACACAGCTTCAAGTTTTCTTTTATCCATCTACGCAGAAACTGCACATAAAAATGTGAAAGCCAAGTACCTTTGTCGCGGGCTCCAGTGAGAAAAGATCTTTTGCGAAATCTAAAACTTCTGGAATTTTCTCAGAAAGAATCTGCAGAGAATCCATCAGACTCTATACTTCTCTCCATCTAGTAAATCCACAAAAAAGCTATAGAAGGGCAGACTATATAATAGCTTACCCAGCATAGGTAATGCATCAGATTCTTATGGAAATTACTCGACCGTGTTTCACTGAGTTTTGGTAGACTGTCCAATTTAAACCCAGCCGCTTCACCTAGACAGAAGCCACTACTTTGAGAGCAGGATATAAAAGGAAAAAATCCAGAGTTAATACGTTCCATTTCCAAACTCACCCCTAGTCGAACCCTTGTTTAGAGCGTTCCCAATGGCCAAAATAGTCTGCATTATTCTTTTGAATTTTTCAGAATTCTTTATCTGATGGAAAGAGGAACAAAAGAGCATTGGTAAGGTTAAGGTATGTTTTAATCATGTAGGGTGGTCACCTAGATTTTCCCAGTTGAATCTGACTTACCTGTTCTGCTGCGGAGTTCACAACACTTAGACTATCCCTGAGTTGAGAAGTCTAATAAAAGTGGTTCAAAGTAACCATGAGTACCAAAATCAAAAGTAACAAATAATCGTAATTAGCAAAGTTGTCGGTTTTTCAGACCTGAGAACAAAACTGCATCTTGTATGAGAATACTTTCAGCTTTTTTTCTACTCGTGGGACTTTCATCGTCTCTAAGCAGAACTGTTCAAACAATTTCAATAAGCATACTCGGTGTTACGGTCTAATAGCTAGCTATTCCAATGAAACTAAAAGTTTTTTCCAGGTTTCGTACCAGTTCGCATTTTCCAAGCATGTTCTTGTCACCATCGTAAGCCTGCAAACCGAGGATAAAATGAAGATAAGTCAAAGGAACATACAAAAGCTGGATCACAGAGAACTTCTGGCTCTGGAAATCAAAGCACTAGCTTCTTATACCTTTAGTTTTTTCACTTCGTCTGGTGTTGGGCAAAACTTAATTAGGTTCTCAACCTTATCAGCATCAAGAGCCGACTCCTCAAGGTTAAGCACTGAGTTCTGCCAATTAATATTTTGAGAGACAATTAATTTTTAATTATCATGTGTACATCCTAAAACCTGTAGAGCTTGGTATTACCATCAAATGCTGCAGAGGTACTTTCACATTTGAAAGCATGATTTCACAGTTTTGTGCTCGCTTGCTATCTATCTGCAAAATAGAGTTCCCCATAATAATTCCGATAGAGAAAACAATCCTATTATGGGAAAGGAAATCGTGTCAAAACATAATTTACCAGTCGGATGATCTTGGGTTTATCTTCTTTTACTTTTATTGGCTGCACTCGAGCAGCTGCGGCGAAACAAATTTCAAGCTGTGCCATGTTAATGTCAGGAGCCCTGAAACAGCATGTAAAGAATTAGTGGCTCGGAAATCATGCAAGAACCCGGAGACATGAGAGAAATAAGTGACAACACGAGGAACAATGCCTACTTAGAAGCTCCACCACACATTAGTGTTTCAGCCCATATGCTCCCAGTCCCAATGGCAGCTTTTGTCAGCTTCAACCAGTAGTATGGCGTCAACTTTTTGGTTGGTAATACAGGTCTCGGAGGGACAACAGGACGTACCCCTGGACGAGGAGGTGGTGGTACTAACGGTGTCTTCATCGGACCTAATGGTGGTGGAGGTGGTCCGGTTGGAGGGGGAGGAGAGGCAGAAGAGGTAGGAAGCCGTGGAGGTGTAGGAGGAGCTGGGGTAGGGGGAGGGGGAGGAAATGCAGGGATAGCTGGTGCTGGGGGTGGGGGTGGTATAGGAGGGGAAACTCTAGCGACTGTGTTCTGGTCTGAATGCTGCATTGGAGGAGGAGGGGGAGGAGGAGGAGGTGGTCGAGGCAACGCAGGTGTTTTGTCTGAGTTAGACAATGGAGGAGGTGACCTCACCGGCTTTCCAAGAGCTTCTATTGGAGGTGAAGTAGGAGGACAAGTAGAACCTAATGTCTCAGTTTGGGATAGTTTGGTAGCTGATAATGCAGGATATGGCAGAGCTGACGATGAATTTGTTGTTTTCGGAGTTTCCTCAGGAGAAACATGGGATGCAGGAGGAAGGGGAGGAGACGTTGGAGGCACTGTCATGTGAAGTTTTTCGTTTGGAGTTGTTCGATGAAATGTAGAGCCAGCTAATGAAAACCAAGAATTTCCCTGCGAAAGAGTCTCTGCCGGTTGGACAACAGAATGATGCAATTGCTCTGAAGGTTGAGAAGCAACAGTTGGAAGAGGAGAAGGTGTGGGAGGTGCTCCTGTTGGAGGCAACGACGTTCTTGCGGGATGAGGTGGTGACGGCACGGATGGCGAAAATGAGACCCCTTTCCCATTGTTTTCTGGAGGAGGACTCCTCAGAATATTCTCCTCAGCAATTTCAACAACAGGTTTAGCTAAATCCATCAAGTCAACAGACGAGGCAGCATCCATATCCGAGAAGAGAAGCTTCACACGGAAAGTACTCTTTGTGAGTAATAAGTTACAAAGGAGTAGCTACATACAGAGAATATTAGCCCCGTGAGTACGTACCTCAACTCTGAACCCCTTTGGTAATTGTTCTTTTATATCCCATAACGTGTCAACTTCGTCACGGTTAAGCATCAAATTGTTTGATCTAATAAAAGCTGTGTTGAAAACCACTCGAAACAGCATCGCCTCTCTTTCCATGTCGTCGTTCAAACTGAGGCACTCAATCACGACATCACCTTGCACATGACAATTTATGTCAATCTTGACCAGTTCACATTCTTCCTGCAAAACACAAACGTCGAGGAAACAACAGATAAAAGCCATTGAATCAAGTTGCAAACAAGAACAGCGAAAGCTAAGACAGAACAAGAACAAAAAAACAACAGAATCAGCGATCAAAATTATCACTATTGCTAGGATCTTAAGATACAATGTGATTTTATATAGCACATGCTGAGTCAAAGGTCATGAGTTATGAAAGAACGCTATGAATCTTCCGTGAAAAGTACCGGCTTGTAGATCCGCAGGTGTTTCCCTTTCTTGGGAGTCAAGTACAAAAGCTTGGGCTTTCTATCATCTACAAAAAACGGATCCTGACCATATACTCGGAAGATTGGACGACAGCCTCCTTGTCCACTAACATCAGGAATAAATCTCAAAATAACACAATCCATGGTGAGAGGCCTATCCAGCGGAGGCCATTCAGAGACCAAATTCCTCCCTGACACGTACTTTAGATAGCGTAGCTGAGAAGGAATTGGGTTCAAGGGTGAGAACAAATGCAGAAGCTCGCGCGGAGCCTGCTTGTAGGTCATGTCCAACGTCTTGTACTCACCACTGTACTGCTTCTGGTAAATAAGGAGGGCAGCTAGCGTGAATGCTAAAACCGGCCAAGCCCCGCGTTCGCAGTGCATTAGTAATAGGTTGTTTGGGCCGAGGGAGAGCCAGCTTTCACTTGACCGGAGAAAATGGTTCATCGTTTCCACAGGCAACAAGGAGCAGCCTTCGTAGCGTCGAGGATAATCCATTATGGTCAAGCCATGTTCGGACAAGACATCATTCATCACACTTGGAGTACCAACTTCACGGAAATTAAACACAAGAGAGGATGCGTCCGGGAAGTGCTCCTGTAGCTGATTGACTACTCCCGCTATATAAACTTTGTAGTTTTCTTCTTCCAAAGAATCGGTAGAGAAGCAGCAGTCAAACACTGCAAACGCACAGAGAACCTTTGAAAATGAAAACGGCATAATTTCACACAAAGCAGTGTCAAGTCCGTATCTTTGAGACAATTTGATTCAGAAGACGGAGAAGTAGATTGAACTAAGGCAAAATAGACAAACGAAGCAGAAATTTGGGAGAAACATACCGTAAACTCGGTCGAATATCTCGAGCAAACCAGCTGGAGGCTTGCGGTAGAACAATCTGCGAAACAATGCCATTTTCTCAAAATCCTAAACCCCTTTGCTTGCTCGCCTTCAAAATCCAAAAGTTGATTTTTTTTGAATCTGTCAGATGTAGAATCGGAAAAGGTCAACTGGCGCGTTTAATGACGTGAATCCCACCATCAGACCGCCATCCCTCTACCTGACATGACACGTTTCCTCTGAACTGGCTCATTTATTTTTCTAATCCCACGTTCTTATTAAAATCTTTAACAAGTATTTCCTGTGGGATATTTGGTCAATTTAGTCTTATTAATTGTTGAATTACAGCAACTTTTTTTATTTTAAACCCTTTCTGCAACTTCATCGCTGTTAGAGAAGTAGCTGAACTAAGAATAATGAAAAATCTATTTAACTATTGCTATGGGCCAAAATGAAAATCACAACCATTTTCAGATATTTCTTTTACCCGATTGTAGCTCCTTGCATGCATTTGTCTAAGTACAGCTAATGGAACAGACAAACTTCGTTGTCTTTTTCAAATGGCGCTCAGCACATTGGATTCTGAAACATGGAAAATGCCTCTGATGTCAAACTGAAAGATGGCAGATTACTTCACGTAGAACACCAGAGATGATTAGACTTGTACGATCACAGAGATGAGAGATCACCCCCACAAACACAAACATATAATTAATTACGGCAAGGGGTGCTGCAGTTTCACTTGACTTTCAATTCATTTTTCTTCCACTACCAAGACCTTATTATTATACATATAAAGATCTAGGCAGCTCATCTTCTTATGTACTTAGATTCATCCCTGGGTTTCTTTTTTCCAAGGAGTAATATAAAGAGCTACTTCGACCAACAAATACTTCATAGGGAACATACATGAAGATTCACGGTTAAAAATCAAAGCACAAGACCAAAATTTGGAGAAGATGGTAAATTAGAAAAGGGTTAAAATTAGTGGCAAGACACTTGATAAGTCATGGGTGTGCCAGGCGTCATGATTGCCCAATATAGCTTTAGCTATATTCTACCAAACCTAACTTGCCCATCAGTCTAATTCCACGACAGACTACTGAGGCAGTCATACAACTCTTCCTGCCCCACAGACCACACATGAGGTAAATCAAATGACATTTGCTTATTGACCAAACATGTATGATGTATTTGTGTTTTATTGCTTTCTAATTACAATATTTTATACCCCTCTGATACGTGAAACGTATCGGTTTGTAAAGAACACAGTATTGAGAAGGGAAAATATCTGATATTGATGAATAAAGCCAAATTACAAGATCCGAGAGAACGGTATTAGGAGTCTCTCCCCTCCACCTTACAACTTTTCACCAATAAGTCGTTAACCTTTTCCCAATCCCCACCCCTTACATTAATACTACGAAAGATGCTTTTGCCACCTCAGCCATCCCATGTGATCCGTTACTCTTCTTGACCGTGGTTATTCATTACTTACTAAGGTAGAGTTCCATCCAAGAGCGAGCCCACTTCTACTCTTCCTGGACTGATCTGGCTCTCCCCATTCAAGCCTTGTGGGCCTTTCGGCCTCTCTTGTACTGATAGAGAACGGGAGGGTGACTAGCTGCGTACGTATATTTTATACCCCTCCCTTGCCTGTAGGTGACGAGTTAAAGAAGATAAAATATCCCACTTCTCTTGTTGTCTAGAAACACCATGATTTAAGCCAATTTTTTTAGCACAGCAGCCGCACCTTCACCGGTCCAGTCCAGTCCTCGACCGTTTCCTTCCTTGGCGTCTAAAAACAGGGAGAAGCGGTTCCTTCCTCCAATGGCTCTTTCGTTTCTTTATCTAATCCACTTGTTTTTGTTTTCTGCTTCTTAACTTCTTCCTCCAAGGAATTTCTGCTTTCTTTATCTAATCCACTTCTTTTCGTTTTCTCCTTTTCAGCATTCTTCTTAGCTTCCGCCTTGAGTTGTTTCCCGTTTTCTTCATGCGCACGATTAAACAGTCTTACAAAGTCTAGAAGAGTCGACACCACTGCAATTTACAACCAATAGCTAGGTTCAAACAACTTTTTAAACACCTTATTTATTTTTACATAAACTACATATGTATATATATATACACCTACCTTGTTCAAAAGGGCACGTAACATGGTCTTCACCAAAGTAGAGAACTAAGATATCCACGTTTGTTAACTACAATACATAATTTAATTATTCTGACCAAGTTCTCAACCAAAGATAAAACATAGCAGGTAAAATATCTATTATTGCACATTGGATTTTTGGGGACATACCACTTCCAAATAAAACGAAGCGAAGGACCTTACTTCTGCTTCTGCATCATGAAGGAATTCCTTCAATATCTGAGAAAAAAAATAAAAAGAGCTTGATAGATATGATCAAACAAGAATGAAATGAATCAATTATCAACTCCCTAACTGCCCATACAGCAAAACTGTCAGCACATGTGTTGCCTTTTTTATTGATTAGTACCCATCTAGCTGCCCTGTTAATAGAGCACACTCCACTTAGATTACGAGATCACAGCCCGTACTGTCTACACTCGTTGGCCTGCTTTCCTTTGCTTTCTTAAGTTATGTGACTTGATTGTTATCCCAATAAACGGTCTGAAATTCTTATGTAGATTTATTTTTGTACATGTTTTGTGTCCCCTTTGAGAAAGCCTTCATTAGGGAACTAGTGATCGAACAGAGGTACCTTGTTAAAGTTGTGTGAGATTGGGCCATCATTTTTTTCGGACGAGGAGAGTTCCTCTACTACTTCCTTCAGTCCCTTGTTTATTGCTTCCTTCTCCTCAGTCAAAAAGTTTAGTTGAATCTGTAACAAAGTTCTAAAAATTAACACAGTTTCAAGTTTTCTTATCGATATCTGCAGAAACTGCACATAAAACTTGAAAGCTAATTGTACCTTTGCTGCGGGCTCCATTGAGAATAGATCTTTTGCGAAATCTAAAACTTCTGGAATCTTCTCAGCGATAATCTGCAGAGAATCCATCAGATTATATCTTTCTCTCCACATAGCACACCCGCAAATCTACAGAAGGGCAGACTATAATAGCTTACCTTGCATAGATAATGCATCAGAGTCATATGATTATTACTCCCCCGTGTTACACTGAGCTTTAGCAGACTGTCCAATTTAAACCCAACAGCATCGCCTACACAGAAACTACTTTGAGACCAGGATAAAATAAAAAAACTCTTGAGTTAATACGTTCCATTACCAAACTCACCCCTAGTCGTCCCCTGGTTTATAGCGTTCCCAATGGCCAAAACTGTCTGCATTATTCTTTGTAATTTTTTAGAATTCTTTATCTGAGGGAAAGAGGGACAAAAGAGCATTGGTAAGTATGTTTTATTCACCTAGACGACCCAGTCGAATCTGACTTACCTGTTCTGCTGCGGAGTTCACAACACTTAGACTATTCCTGAGTTCAGAAATCTAAAAAAAAAGCGGTTCAAAGTAACCATAATTAAGTACCAAAATCAAAGTACCAAATAATCATAATTTGCAGGGTATCGGTTTTTCAGACCTGAGAACAAAACTGCATTTTGAATGAGAATACTTCCAGCTTTGTTTTTACTCGTGGGACTTTCATCATCTCTAAGAAGAACTGTTCAAACAAATTTCAAGAAGCATACTCGGGTGTTACGGTCTAATGGCTACTCCAATGAAACTAAAAGTTTTTTCCAAGTTTTGTACCAGTTCGCATCTTCCAAGCATGTTCTTGTCACCTGTGTAAGCCTGCAAACCGATGATAGAATGAAGATGAATCAAAGGAACATACAAAAGCTGGATCACAGAAGACCCATCTTTTTTTCCTAATACCTTTAGTTTTTTCATTTCGTCTGGTGTTGGGCTAAACTTAATTAGGTTCTCAACCATATCAGCATCAAGAGTCGATTCGTCAAGGTTAAGCGCTGAGTTCTGCCAATATATTTTGAGAGAATTAACTTTTAATTATCATGTGCACTTAGCGACACATGGACATTTTACCAGATTAAACTGCTATATTTACAATACTTCCTAAACCTGTAGAGCTTTTGATATTACCATCAAATCCTGCCACGGTACTTTCACTTTTGAAAGCATGATTTCACAATTTTGTGCTCGCTTGCTATCTATCTGCAAGATAAGAGTTTCTCATAATATTCGGTGTGCTCAACCATAAAGAAGCAATACTATTACGGGAAAAGAAATAGAGTCAAGAAAAGGTTTTAAAAAAAAAAAAAGAAAAGAAATGGAGTCGACACAAACAAGGACACTATGACACACATTAACTATTAATAAAACATAATTTACCAGTGAGACTTTCTTGGGTATCTCGGGTTTCACAGGTTTTACTATCAACTTTGGAACAAATGCAGGGAAAAGAATTTCAAGCTCTCTCTTGTTAATCTCAGGAACCCTAAACCAACCAACCAACAGGTAAATAATAAATGGCTTGATAATCAAACAAGAAATAAGTGACAACAAGAGGAACAATGCGTACTGAGAAGTTCCACTAGACAGATCTGTTTTAGCCCATAAGCTCCCATTGTCAACTCTAAGCAGTTTCGACCAGTGGTATGGCTTCAACTTTGTGGTTTGTATCAGAGGAGGTGGTGCTGCTGACGTTGCCTTCATCAGACCTAACGGTGGTGGAGCTGACGTTGCCTTCATCAGACCTAACGGTGGTGGAGGTGGTCCGGTTGGAGGGGGCGGCGGTCGAGGCAACACATGTGTTTTGTCTGAGTTAGAAACTGGATGATGAGGTGCGGAAAAAAGAATTCCAAGCTCCGTCACGTCAAGTTTATGACCCCTAAGCCAAAAGGTAAAGAATTAACGGCTTGGAATTCATACAAGAATCCGGAGGCATCAGAGAAGTATGTGACAACAAGATGAACAAAACTTACATAAAATCTCCACAATATATTTTTTTCTCAGCACATAACCTCCCATTGGCAGCTCTAGTCAAGTTCGTTGCGCATGACTTATTAACCAGAGGTGCGGGAAAAAGACTTTCAAGCTCTACCATGTCAATCTCAGGAGCCCTAAGCCAACAGATAGAGAATTAATGGCTTGGAAATCATACAAGAACTCGGAGACATCAGAGAAATAAGAGGAACAATGCGTACTTAATAGCTCCATTTGATATTTGTGTTTCCGCCCATAAGCTTCCACTGGCAGCTTTTGTCAGTTTCGACCAGTAGTACGGCTTAAAATTATTGGTTGGTGGTAGAACTTTGGTTCTAAAAAACTTTGGAGGATGAGGAGGAGGTGGTGCGGTTGGAGGGGGAGGAGAGGTATGAAAGGTATGAGAAAGCCGTGGAGGTGTAGGAGGTGAACTTTTAATGGCAGAGTTTCCAAGAGATTGTGGTGTTGGAGGAGCTGGAGGAGGGGGAGGAGGAGGAGATGCAGGGATAGCTGATGCTGGGGGTGGTGGTGGTGGTATAGGACGGGAAACTCTAGCGACTGTGTTCTGGTCTGAATGCTGCATTGGAGGAGGAGGGGGAGGAGGAGGAGATGCAGGGATAGCTGATGCTGGGGGTGGTGGTGGTGGTATAGGACGGGAAACTCTAGCGACTGTGTTCTGGTCTGAATGTAGCATTGGAGGAGGAGGAGGGGGAGGAGAAGGTGGTCGAGGCAACGCAGGTGTTTTGTCTGAGTTAGACACTGGAGGAGGTGCCCTCACCGGCTTTCCAAGAGCTCCTGTTGGAGGTGAAGTAGGAGGACAAAAATAACCTAACGTCTCAGTTTGGGATGGTTTGGCAAGACTATTTGCAATAGCTAAATGCTGAAGCATATTGCGTGTGGCATCCGTCTGATCAACCCAGCCAACAGACGAGGAAGCATCCATATCCGAGAAGAGAAGCTTCACACAGAAACTACTCTTTGTGAGTAAATAAGTTACAAAAGGGGTAGCTACATACCACGTAAAGAGAATATGATCCCCGTGAGTACATACCTCAACTCTGAACCCCTTTGGGAATTGTTCTTTTATATCCCATAATGTGTCAACTTCGTCACGCTTAAGCATCAAAATGTTTGATCTAATAAAAGTCGTGTTGAAAACCGCTCGAAACATCATGATCTCTCTTTCCATGTCATCGTTCAAACTGAGGCACTCAACCACAATATCACCTTGCACATGACAATTTATGGCAATCTTGACTAGTTCACATTCTGCCTGTAAAACACCAGGGTGTGTCAAGAAATTAAACAGAGAATAGCCGCCATTGAATAATGTTGCGAACAAAGGGAAAAGAAAGCTAAAATACCTGCTTGTAGGTCCTCAGGTGTTTCCCTTTCTTGGGAGTGGAGTACAAAAGCTTGGGCTTTTTATCATCTACAAAAAACGGATCCTGACCATATACTCGGAAGATTGGACGACAGCCTCCTTGTCCACCAACATCAGGAACATATCTCAAAATAACACAATCCATGGTGAGAGCCCTATCCAGCGGAGGCCATTCAGAGACCAAATTCCTCCCTGAGACGTACTTTAGATAGCGTAGCTGAGAAGGAATTGGGTTCAAGGGTGAGAACAAATGCAGAAGCTCGCGCGGAGCCTGCTTGTACATCATGTCCAAGGTCTTGTACTCACCACAGTACTGCTTCCTGTAAATAAGGAGGGCAGCTAGCATGAAAGCTAAAACTGGCCAAGCCCCGCGTTCTCAGTGCATTAGTAAGAGGTTATTTGGGCCGAGGGAGAGCCAGCTTTCACTTGACCGGAGAAAATGGTGCATCACTTCCACAGGCAACAAGGAGCAGCCTTCGTAGTGGCGAGGATAATCCATTATGGTCAAGCCATGTTCTGACAAGATATCAGCCATCACACTCCGAGTACCAACTTCACGGAAATTAAACACAAGGGAGGATGCATCGGGGAAGTGCTCCTGTAGCTGATTGACTACTCCCGGCATATAAACTTTGTAGTTTTCTTCTTCCCAAGAATCGGTAGAGAAGCAGCAGTCGAACACTGCAAATGCACAGAGAACCTTTGTCTTCAGATTCAGAATGCGAGATGGAAAAAGAAGACGGCATAATTTCACACAAAGCAGTGTCAAACAGAGAAGTAGATTGAACAAAGGCAAAATAGAGAGAAATGAAGCAGAAATTTGGGAGAAACAGACCGTAAACTCGGTCGCATATCTCGAGCAAACCAGCTGGAGGTTTGCGGTAGAACAATTCTTGAAACAATACCATTTTCTCAAAATCCTCCCTTTGCTTGCTCGCCTTCAAAATCCAAAGTTGCTTCTTTTTTTGAATCTTTCAGATGTAAAATCGGAAAAGGTCAACTGGCGCGTTTAACGACGTGAATCCCACCATCAGACGCCATCTCTCTACCTGACATGACACGTTTCCTCTGAACTGGCGCATTAATTTTTTAAATCTCACATGTTTTTGATAAAATCTTTAACAAGTATTTCCTGTGGGATATTCTGACAACTTACGCAAAATAAGGAGCTTCTGTCATGCCTATCCTCTGTTTTTGTCGTACCTAGTCTCTTATTAATTATAATAAAAAAAATCCTTTCTGCATCTTCACCGCCGTTAGAGAAGTCGTTGAAGGAAGAAACAATGCAAGATCTATTAAACAAACCTTACCAAAAACAGAGGATAGGTACGACAGAAGCTCCATTTTTGGCTTAGATGACTTGCTGAACAAAACAGTGTGTTACATGTAACATCCCAAAGGTTACCAGGTAGAAAAACTGGAGGAGCAAACAATGGTAAAACTCACATATCGAGCTGCATTTGAACACGGTTTTGTCTCCTGAAAGAAACAAAGACAAGAAAATAGAAATTCACGATTAAAAAATCAAAGCACTAAGACCAAAATTTTGAGAAGACGGTAAATCAGAGAAATGTTAAAAGTTGGTGGCAAGACAACCTTGATAAGTCATGGGTGTGCCAGGCATCATGATTGCCCAATATAACAGCTTTAGGGAAAGGAAGAGCGGCAACGCTTTGCACAAGTGCAAGCTATATTCTACCAAACCTTACATGACCATCAGACTAATTCCACGAGAGACTACTGAAGCAGTCATACAACACTTCCCGTCCCTCTTATTTAGCTTCCAAATCTCTAAACCAAAAGATTCATATGCAAAAGTAGCCTCTTGCACAGTTTTAAAGAACACACATGCCCCCACATACCACACATGAGGTAAATCAAATGACATTTGCTTATTGCAGCCACCTAAACCCCCAAGAAGAGATTGGCCAAACATGTATGATGTATTTCTGTTTTATTGCTTTCTAATTACAATATTTTATACCCCTCCCTATTTTACAAGTTAGCTTTTCCGGTAGGTGACAAGTTAAAGAAGCTAAAATATTGATGTCCTTAACATCCCACTTCTCCTGTTGTCTGGAAACACCATGGTCTAAGCCAGTTTTTTTTCAGCACAGCCGCCTCACCTTAACCGGTCCAGTCCAGTCCTAGACCGTTTCCTTCCCTGCCGTCTAAAAAACAGGAAGGAAGCGATTTTTCAAGCAGCGGTTCCTTCCTCCTGTGGCGCTTTTGTTTTTGTTTTCTGCTTCTTAACTTCTTCCTCCAAGGACTTCTTGCTTTCTTTATCTAATCCACTTGTTTTCGTTTTCTCCATTTCAGCATTCTTCTTAGCTTCCGCCTCGAGTTGTTTTCCGTTTTCTTCATGCGCACGATTGAACAGTCTTACAAAGTTTAGAAGAGTCGACACCACTGCAATTTACAACCCCACTAGCTAGGTTNAATCTTTATCTCAGCATATTGTATACTAAAGGCTTGCAGATTGATAAACAAATGTCGTGGGCGATAAACATAAAGGCAAAGAATCAGTTCTTGAAATGCCCCCCATCTTTATTCCCATATCGTAGGCTTACAACTCAAATAAAGACAAGATTTGCAGGAAAGCTTTAAAACAAGTCAAACTACACATCTAGATGTGTATAAGAGACAGTTCCCATATTGTAGGCTTACAACTCAAATAAAGACAAGATTCTGTCTCTTATACACATCTAGATGTGTATAAGAGACAGGTATTGGGCCTGACATAGTAGAGAAATTACAAAACCCTTACCAGATCAAAAACGTGCGTTGTTTTTCTCTCTCTTGTAGTGAACGACTTGAGTTGTAATTTCTGCTTTTATTTCTTTAGATTTGCATAAATTTCGTTTTGAAACCAGATTATATCCAAAATTCGGAACATTTTTAATCATTCGAAGGGTTTACCTGAAATGACAATTAGAAAGATTGAAGAAAGTAGAAACAAAACAAAAATGTAAGATTGATTGTATACAGATTCGATTAAATAGAGAATTGGCTTTTAGGATGATTATTAACAACAAAAACAAATATACAAAGAGGCCGGCGACGTACGACTTTTGTGAGACAATACTTGAGAGATTCGAAACTCATATTAATATTCCAAGATACTTAAGGGAGTAAATATTAAAAGAGGATAATGAAACGGCCAGTAAATTAAAAAATTAATAATCAAATTTTTTTAAAAAATAATAAAAATGAGTATAAAAATGCGGGAGGAAGCAAAGAAGAAGACAGAAGAAGAAGAAGAAGAAGAGATGGAGAATGGGAATGGAGAAGGAAAGGGAGAATTCATAAACCAAAACAATAATGACTTCTTCCTTGATTCCATGTCAATGCTCTCCTCTCTACCTCCTTGCTGGGACTCATCTCTTCCTCCTCCTCCGCCTCCTCCGCCGCACTCCCTCTTCCACGCTCTCACCGTCGACGCCTCCTTCCCCTGTCTCTTATACACATCTAGATGTGTATAAGAGACAGGATGTAAACTACATACATACCCTCTCGTTACAATTGCAGCTGATAGTACAACTCTTTTCTATATTTAGCACAGTGAATGCAAACACGGTTATAACAATTGGGAAAGAAAAGAAAAACATGATACTGTATCATCCAGTAGCGAAATTACAAAAGCAAATTGATTGATATATCAAATATAATTGACGCAAAATTACAAAGCAAAGCCAGAGGTAAACAACATGTGTCCAACAAATCAATTCCTGCCGAGCGGGAGTGACCTGCAAGAGTAAGTCTCCCTGAAATCAGACTTCTTCTTGGAGGAAGTAAAGAGGGAAGCGTAAACTTCCTTGGTAGCATTAACCGGCACAGCATCCCCCGCCTTGAATTTCTTCACAGTAATGCCATTGCCATTCACATTCACATCATCCATCTGTCTCTTTGCGACCTTTACTCCTGCATCAGCCATTACACCGTTCTTGCTCTTCTTTGAGGCGCCTTTCTTCTCTCTCAGCTTTGCTTTCTCCTCCTCCATCCTCTCCCTCAGCAAACCCACCTCCTCCTCTGTACCGTTTATCACAATCTTATCAGAATCAGTGACATCCGCGTGACACACCAGGCACGAAGAAGACTTCACTTCCTTCAACGCCTTTGCGCTCATCACGTGCCCGCATCCCCTCAGAGCGAAAAACTTGTACTTTCCGTTGAATTCAAGCCCTGAGACCGGGCACTGAAACTGGGCGCTGGTCGTATCTTGCGCTGATCCGTCGGAACCAGTGACCGGCGTGAGCTTGATATTCACCATATCTTTCAGGCCCTTGATGTACGAGAACTGTTTGGGCAACCTCTTAGATAACAAAGCGTTTACCAAAGCTTCTTTGTTGAACAAATTCCCGAGGAGATCAGCCACACAGGGCTCGGCCAAAGGTTCGTTGGACAAAGCGCAGTTTAGCCATTTGGAGAGCCTCTGCTCATTCGGATCGACCTTGTCGGGTTTCTTCTCCGCGTACATCTTGAGGTAGCAATCGCGAGACTCGGCTCCCGTCGCACCGCCGTCTCCTCCACCTCCACGGAGGCGAGGGTAAAGAGTGAGCATGGAGACGGGAGGGAGCTTAGATACTTGGATCCGTGTAGAGCCATTCAAAGCCTTCCCATCCAGAGCGACGCAGAAATCAGACACCGATATACGCTGCGACGATTCGAGTAAGGAAGTGAGACCGGGAAGAGTTAATACAGATTGCGCAGGATCCAATTGCAGAGCGACGGCTCGTTGACAACAAGGAGATTTAACGAAGATCTGGCGCCGGCTATGCATTGTGGCGGGGCGATACGAAGAGCACTAGGTTTCCGATCAATTTTGGTCGGTGGTTAGATATTTGGGGATCGAGGAGAGAGAGAAAGTGGAACAAGAAAAACAGATCAAAGCGTGTGTATTTATGGAGTGGACCGACTTATCAATTTATTGGGCCAGTTTCAGTTTGGGCATTGGGCCTGACATAGTAGAGAAATTACAAAATCCTTAACAGATCAAAACGACTTGAGTTGAAATTTCTGCTTTTATTTCTTTGGATTTGCATAAATTTCTTTTTGAAATTAGATTATATATGCAAAATTCGGAACATTTTTAATCATTCGAAGGGGCAAAGTGTTTACCTGACATGACAATTAAAAGATTGAAGAAAGTAGAAACAAAAATAAATGTAAAATTGATTGTATACAGATTCGATTAAATCAAGAATTGGCTCTTAGGAATTAGGATGATTATTAACAACAAGAACAAATATACAAAGAGGCCGGCGACGTACGACTTTTGTGAGATAATACTTGAGAGATTCGAAACTCATATTAATATTCCAAGATACTTAAGGGGGTAAATATTAAAAGAGGATAATGAAACGGCCAGTAAATTAAATAATTAGAAATCAAATATTTTAAAAATAAAATAAAAATGAGGATAAAAATGCGGGAGGAAGCAAAGAAGGAAGACAGAAGAAGAAGAAGAAGAAGAGATGGAGAATGGGAATGGAGAAGGAAAGGGAGAGTTCATAAACCAAAACAATAATGACTTCTTCCTTGATTCCATGTCAATGCTCTCCTCTCTACCTCCTTGCTGGGACTCATCTCTTCCTCCTCCTCCTCCTCCTCCGCCGCATTCTCTCTTCCACGCTCTCACCGTCGACGCCTCCTTCCCCGACCAGTTCCATCACCCTCAGGTACTAAAACTATCATCTTACATCAAAATCTAAAAATGTTTCAGATTTCTCACATCTTTTGTGTTGTTGTTGTTATCAATGCAGGANAGTTCGAATGTAAATATAATAGAACAGATTAAAGACACCAAAGTAAGGCTGGAGAAAGAGAGATCCACCTGAGATTTCTTCTGAAAATGTCGCAGATGTTACACCCTGAATCTCATCTTCATCTACGGATTCTAAATGCTCCAACTTTTGTCTCTTTAACCTAGAAGATGATTAAGAAACATGATTTTGAGGAAATAAACACACTTAAGTTCACACAAAAGAACAAACACATAGATATGGTGAATACCACCAGTAGAGCTTGAAGATTCAAATAAGAAAGCATCGATATTTGCGTGAACTTACCTATGATTGGCAACTTCAGCATCATCCTCGGCTTCTTCGGTGGGGAAGGACTCAGCTGAAGAATCTGAGTCAGACTCCAACTCAGTTTCAAGGAAGGCGGCAAGATCGTCACTACTGGAGGAATGCACTGGAGAATCACTCGCCACACTCATCTGAAAACCACTCATAATAAGGCAGAATCTGAAAATTTTCAGAATGGACGCAAATCAAAAGTCACAAATTGACTAAACCCTAAATTAAACAAAAACAAAACAACAGAACCTGCCATAGCTAAATCTGAACTATAAATCTGCCATAGCAAAGCCAAAAACAAACAACAGAATCTGCCATAGCAAAGCCAAAAACACTTAATTCACTTCGTACATACTATAGGGTCTTAACTATTTCCCCAAATCAAGACCTTGTTCAACTCATTCAATGTCTCGCTGCCATAGCTAAATCTGAACTATAAATCTAAACCGACATCAAACAACACAAACGAAAGAGAATCTAATTGATAGAGAACGACATAAACCAACACAGATAATCTAATTGATAGAGAACGAGAGCGAGAGAAGATTTGAAGCTCACATACCTCCAAAACCCAGAAATAAAACTTGAAGCGAAGCTTGAATCAAAGTGAAATCAAACTGTGCAAATAGCGAGATTTGTCTCGACGGTTAATTGCTCCGATTGCTATCTCACGAGGAGCCGAATGGTTATGTAATGAGGCCCGTTTGGGGCCCATAATAAGCCTTAATTCAGATTAATTTATTTTGGGTCACGCAGGCCTAACGATGATTAACTTAGTTAATGAATGAAGTAGTTTTTTTTTTTTTTGACAAAATGAATGAAATAGTTTGCAGCAAGTGGTGATGAAGGACATTCAGATTCACATATATAGAGGAAGAAGCTGTGTATATTACATTATTACTGTATATAGTGAAGTAACAAAGGTTACAGAGGGACCCTAACTTAAAACTAAAGAGATTACATTATATGTGGGAGGTAGAAAAATAGGGAAATTTCAAGAAAATTTCTTGAGTTTATTAGGCATCATCATATAAGGAGCTCTTTTTGGTTTAGGGACTCGTTCTTCTTCTTCTTCTTCGCGGTCGTCTGTTACATGTTCCTCATCATCATCATCATCATCATCTTGATCAGTCGTCCAAATCATCTTCTGCTGATAATATCTCAAGGCTACGAATAACATGAATGCTGCCCAGACACGGGCAACGACGGAGGAGAGGTTCCAGACGAGGGTGAAAAGAGCCAAAGCCATCGCTTTTTTGTGATTGCACGATTCCCATGCGTCCCTGAATCTCCTCAACCAGAACTTCCCTGCTTGTACACAACATGTTTGATCAAATGTCTCAACGAAGATGGAACAGAGAGGTAAAACAAAAAAAAGAGTTTTCATTACCGTAAGCGGAGAAGTGGGTTGAGTAGGAGATGAAGATTTTAGGCACTGTGAATGCTCCGAAAAAACCTGTGCTCACACAATCAAACACTCACAAGTCACAACAACTCCACTTGTTAAAACAAGGAATCACGCAAGGTAGAAGAAAAGTACCAAATTTGGCGAGGTTCCAAAGAGTGATAGAAGAGCCACACCTGGCCAAGACGAACAGCACCACTCCCATCTGCACATCATCATCATCCTCTTTGTCAAGATCAGTAGAGAGAGAAAGAGGGAGGGAGTTTGAGAAGAGGACTAACCTTGAGGGTGGTGGATGGATCGCCGGAGAAAAGGGCTCTGAGTTGAAGGAGAGACTCGTTGAGGTAAGGCATTATGAGTCTGAGCATCCTCTTCACGTCTTCCTCTCTCACTCCAACACCTTTATGCCTCTCCTCCTCCTCCACTATTCCCCTGCGGCCATTCATGTGTGTATATATATTCGCTGAGACTCGTGAGTTTCAAACCCAAACATGCAAAGAGACAGAGAGAGGTAATTTATGTATCATACCTGTGAATCACAGATTTGAATACGAACATGACGCCTAGATAGATGAGTCCCATATACGCTACCACTGATATGAAGCTGCACCATATTTATTCACATTATACTTCTGCTACTTAACCATCATGTGTGCATTTCCTTAATCCAATGAGAAAAACCTGAAGTTTAGATCGTTGGAGTATGAAGAAGAGATGATGACGAATGTTCCGAAGCCGAACACAAGCGCCGACCTTGATGCCTCTCTCCACATTACCAGATCCACTGTACATTTCATTCCATCATTTATATATATATATATAGTTCAGATTATTGGGACTAAAAATTCTGTGTTTTTTACCGAACAGAATGAATCAAAGGTTATATATAAAGATGGAATTATGCAGACTTAGCCATTGAGAATCTCACCCAGACTCTGCAATTTGCTCTGTGAATGAGTAAAGTTCTCTTCTTCCTCTGCAAATCTATCTGGAAGCAGTTGCAAAAACAGAGGAATCATTGAAACTGAGTAGGAAAATAGCGGCCGATGGATGAAAGAACACTGAGATTCGGATCAAAAACCTGTGCTTGGTGGGACCGAATAAACGGAAGTTTCCCTTTTGATTACCGGAGGCGGAATTTTACGGACGGAAGACGGAGATGGAGCTGTACGGTTGTGAAATTGACTATACTTTTTAATCCCAACATCGCCAACTCTGTTATTGCTATTCTCATTCGCTACATTCATCTCTTTCACATCAACACTCTTTTTCTCCACTTCTTTCGTCTCCTCTTCTCCTTCAACTTCATCCTCCTCGTGATCGCCATTGTCGATCTGCTCATCTTCGTTCGAATTAGCGGAGACGACTATCTCCTCACAGACACTGAACTCCTTGACTTGGTCTGGGATCTGCAGCTTTTCGTTAACGGTCTCCTCTTTGTCATCGTCTGGAAGTTCCGACACAGACGTTACATCTACATGCTCTGTTTTCTTATCAGGTTTCTCGGAGTTGCGAGGCGGCAATGAATTCGCTTTTCTCAACGCGACTGAATCAAATTCACCGGATTTGACGATCGCCGTGCACAGTTCCGATCGGGTCTTCTTAAACCGACCCGGAGTCTTCTCGATTCCCTCCACGGGATCAGATCTCAGTTTCTTCGCCGCCACCGACACGGTCAAGCTCTTGTCATTGGAGTCACTAGAGATCGATCTCCTCGGCGTCACCGGAGGAGTAGTACCAAAACTACCAGTGGATCTCCTCGGCGTCACCGGAGGTGTAGTACCAATCGATCTCGGCCTCGCGAGCTTCAGAGAATCGGCTCGACCAATCTCAAGTGACGGGCTCTTCACATCCGACTTCAAAGTCCGTCTCTTTCCGTTAACCCCCAAAGAAGCCTCCTTCAAGCCCATCTGCTTGTTAGAATTGTTGTCTTCGTCGGCGGCATGAAGATGAATGGCCTTGACAATGGCGTTATCACTACTAACTTCGTCGTCGCTCTGCATTCTCGTTTCCCAAACAGAGCCTGCAGCAGCAACAACGGCTCCTCCAACGCCAATTCTTCTTCTTCTGCTGCTCGGGTCCATCCTCTGTCTTTATGTCACTGTCCTACTGGTGATTGAGTTGAATATTGGGGCTACAGAGAAAAGTGGTAATGATGATGAGGCTTGAAGCTGAAGGAAAATGGAGGTTGTTGGACACCAAAGAAGACAGATAATTGATTTTCATCTAATTAATTTCTCAGTGAGGTGTATAGAGAGAGAAAGTAGAAATGTTGGAATTGGATTGCTAGATTAGATAGAGGAGGGGACCTATCTTTGTCTGTCTCATGAAGCCTGCTGAGACTATAGATCACCAAATTGGTTTGGACTGCTTTTAACTAATCTAGAGCCTCTGCATGTGGTTGCACTGCGAAGATGCCTACTTAAACACAATGATTAAGGTTTATGATCACAACCTCTCTACTTTTTCTTTTCTTTTTTTTTTCCAAATTAATTCTTAACGTTTTTCTTTTGCTTTATTTCACTTTCTTATCATAAAAGTTTACGTTATCCATCAATCAACATGTGCCGTGTAAACAAATGAATATTGCTTCCTCTTCCTCTGTTTTTGTTTCTTCTTTCTATTGAACTCACGAGATTCAAGTGAAAAGCTTCTCCCCGTATTCACTCACATTGACCATGGAAATACTAACGTTTTGATTAAATGGGAATGTTAACATATTATATTTTTTTTTTGTTTAGACGCCAATGCTATGTAAATGTTGTTTACTTCATCACCAAACAACATTTTAGGAATATTAGTTGGATTACTTGGGGTTTGACCTTTTTCCGTTAGCTAAACAAGAAGAATATATTATGGGATTGAATATTGTATGCATCAGTAACTGCAATAGAATCAGAGTTCTCGGCCCCATTTTAAAATGGAGATGTTGGAAGGAGTTGAGGAGATTAAAATTAAATCGTTTTTTTTTCTTTCTAGTAATGGTTTGAGTAAAAAAAGTAATATATATATATATATGGATTGAGTGTGAGATGAGAAACAAATGAATCCAACAATGAAAAAGAACAAGTTACCGTCACTAGATCGGTGAAGTGAGTGCCACCGACACCTTTTTTTGCGTCAGAAAATGTGAATAATGTTGGATAAGCTTCAAAGCTTGAAGCTCAAGAGATCATTAACAAGGTGGCGGTTAATGATTGTTGAAGACATGGAAATTGTCTAGTTTCTCTAAGAAAATGAAAAATGTGTTTTCTTTTTATTATTAGGATTAGAAAAGGAAATCTAGTTCTATAAATATGGTTGCCAAGATGTGGTAAACCATAGAGAGAATTAGAGAGCTTTGTGTTTAGTTTTGAGAAGTTTTTAAACATTAATAAAGAGAGAAATTCTTTATTCAAAGCTAAGTTGTGTTTTTTCTAATACTTTATTTGGTATCAGAGCGGTTTTTGATCCTGAGGCAATACGAAGATCATAACCTATAGTCATCGAACCCGAGCCATGGGTGATACAGCAGCTCCAACGGAGAAGAAGGAGTCTGTACGAGCATCGGTAGTTTGTCCGATGCTAAACTCGACAAACTACACCGTATGGTCAATGCGGATGAAGGTTACCCTACGTGTTCACAAAGTCTGGGAAGCAATCGAGCCGGGAACAAACGAAGCAGAGAAAAACGATGGTGCGACTGCTTTGTTGTTCCAATCCATACCAGAAAGTCTCATCCTACAAGTTGGTGATCAAGATTCACCAAAAGATATATGGGAGGCAATCAAATCTAGACACCTAGGGGCGGACAGGGTGAAGGAAGCTCGACTCCAAACTTTGATGTCTGAGTTCGAACGGTTAAGGATGAAAGACTCCGAGACAATTGATATCTTTGCCGGAAAGATATCGGAGCTCGCCTCAAAGTCTGCATCGTTGGGTCAAACACTTGAAGAACCGAAGCTAGTCAAGAAATTTCTCAACAGTCTACCGAGAAATAAGTTTATACACATGATCGCCTCTCTAGAACAGATGTTGGATCTTAACAAAACTGGATTCGAAGACATTGTAGGACGACTTAAAGCATACGAGGAGCGTATACTTGATGATGCGAGTCATGGTGAAACACAAGGGGAGTTATTGTTTACAAAAGGAGATTCACGCGGCGAATCTTCAAGAGGTCGAGGAAGAGGTTCTCGGGGAAGAGGCCGTGGAAAATCTAACACTCAAGACCGAAGCAAGGAGAAGAAAGAAAGACCTGATGTTATATGTTTTCGGTGTGATAAAACAGGACACTTTGCTTCAGTATGTCCTGAAAGAATACAGAAGCTCCGAGAGCTAAACAAGGTCGAAACACAAGAAGAAGAAGAGGAAGAAGAAGAAGAAGAAGCACTTTATATGCATGAAATCGTGTTTCTTAACGAAGAAAAGCTTATTCCTAAGAAGTTCGAAGCCGAAAAGGAAGGTGACGGAATATGGTATTTGGACAATGGTGCAAGTAACCATATGACAGGAGTAAGGTCGTTCTTCTCGGAGCTGAATGAAGAGATTAAAGGAAAAGTTAAATTTGGAGATGGATCTTGTGTTGATATCAGTGGGAAAGGATCAATACTTTTTGAAGGAAAAACTGGAGAACAGAGACTCATGACTGACATCTATTACATCCCAGAGTTGAAGAGTAATATAATCAGTCTAGGTCAAGCCACAGAATACGGATGTGATGTTAGAATGAAGGGCGAGCATCTAACACTACGAGATCCTGCTGGACGTCTCTTGGTTAAAGTATCTCGATCTCCTAATCGATTGTACAAGATACATCTCAAAGTAGGAAAGCCGGCATGCCTACAGTCACGAATTGAAGAAGACAATTGGAGGTGGCACGCGAGACTTGGCCATATAAGCTTCAAGACTATGGAGTCTATGTCGAAGTTGGAGCTTGTTCACGGTTTACCGAAGATCAACGGAGAAAGTAAAATCTGCGAGTCATGTCTAGTCGGTAAACAAGCAAGGCAAGCATTCCCGAAAGCAACTCAGTTTCGATCATCTTCTCCCTTGGAGCTGTTACATGCGGACCTGTGCGGACCCATAACACCAGCTACTCCTGCGAAAAATAGATATATCTTTGTCATCATTGATGATCACACAAGATATATGTGGTCAATTCTACTAAAGGAGAAGAGTGATGTTTTTGAAAAATTCAAAACATTCAAGAACGAAGTAGAAAAAGACCTTGGGAAGATGATCTTGACGTTACGCACAGACAGAGGTGGTGAGTTCACATCAAGTGAATTCCAAGAGTTTTGTAACAAGAACAGGATCAAACGACACTTGACAGCTCCTTACACCCCACAACAAAACGGAGTAGTTGAAAGAAGAAACCGTACGTTGATGGAGATGACGCGAAGTATGCTTAAGGCAATGAATGTTCCGAACTACTTGTGGGGAGAAGCGGTTCGTTATTCAACCTACTTGATAAATCGAGTTCCCACGAGAGCCTTGAAGAATCAGACGCCATATGAATGCTTGAGGAACAAGAAGCCTAATATCGAACATCTTAGAGTCTTCGGCTGCGTAGCTCATGCCAAGATAGACTCCACTCACCTGAGGAAGCTCGATAATAGGTCTCAGTCTCTAGTTCATCTCGGGACAGAATCTGGCTCTAAAGCTTATAGACTTTACAATCCAACAACAAGAAGAATTGTTGTAAGTCGAGACGTGATTTTCAACGAGAAGGCTAGTTGGAATTGGAAGGGAGCAGAGAGCAAGGAACAAACAGATTCAGGAATGTTTCGAATGACATGGGGAGAAGTAAGTGATAACGGACACGGTCCGTTTGTGATTGGGAATCAACAAAACATTCCCGAAACTAGTGAACCACTACTAGAGCAAGATCATCAAGAACAAGATGATCTTACAGACGAGGACTCAAACGCTGGATCAATCGAAGAAGAGCAACAAGAGGAGATAGCTCAGCCTCCATCACCGCCCTTAAGAAGAACATCTAGGCAAGTAAAAACTCCTAGTTACCTTGACGATTTTGTTCTTCTTGCAGATATCGAGTGTGAAAAGCTTCTTCTATCACTTAATGACGAGCCATTAAACTATCAAGAAGCAAAAGATTCTGTGGAATGGACGAATGCATGTGTGGACGAGATTGATTCAATAAACAAAAATCAGACATGGGTGCTCGGTAATAAGCCAATTGGTGCTAAGGTGATTGGTCTTAAGTGGATTTTTAAGATCAAGAGGAATGCAGATGGCACCATAAACAAGTTTAAGGCGCGACTTGTAGCTAAAGGATACGTGCAAGAATCCGGTATAGACTTTGACGAAGTGTTCGCACCAGTGGCTCGCCTTGAGACAATCCGAATGCTGATCGGATTGGCAGCCTCACACGGATGGGAGATTCATCATCTCGATGTCAAAACTGCGTTTTTACACGGCGAATTGAATGAGGAGGTATATGTTTCACAACCTGAAGGATTTGAAAAGAAGGGAGAAGAACATAAGGTTTTCAAATTGTCAAAAGCTTTGTATGGCTTGAGACAAGCTCCACGAGCCTGGAATACAAAGCTGGATCAGATCTTGAAAGGGATGAATTTCAAAAAATGTTCAAAGGAAAGCTCAGTATATCGAAAGGAAGAAGGAGCCAAACTTCTCATCATAGCCGTGTACGTTGACGATCTTTTTGTGACAGGGAGCACTCTTGCAATCATCAACGAGTTCAAAGCAGGAATGTCTTCAAAATTCGAGATGTCTGATCTTGGCAAGCTCACTTACTACCTCGGCATCGAAGTAAATCAAAGTAAAACCGGGATTGAGATCAAGCAAGAGGCGTATGCTCGACGAATCCTAAAGGAAGCTGGATTAGACACTTGTAATCCTACTCACATACCAATGGAGTTTGGATTAAAGTTGTCAAAAGGACAAGAAGGTGATCACGAGATTGATGCAACCATGTACCGAAGGAAGATAGGATGCTTAAGATATCTTTTGCATTCTAGACCCGACCTTGCTTTTTCAGTTGGAATTTTAAGCAGGTATATGCAAGATCCAAGAGAGTCACACGGAAATGCCTTGAAACAAATCCTAAGGTACCTACAAGGAACAACGGCTTATGGAGTCTCTTTCAGAAGAGGGGGAACGCAGAAGCTTGTCGGCTATAGTGACAGTAGCCACAACACCGATCCTGATGATGGAAGAAGCACCACTGGACATGTTTTCTACTTAGGCGAATCTCCAATCACATGGTGTTCACAGAAGCAAGAGACTGTTGCTCTATCATCGTGTGAAGCCGAGTTCATGGCTGCCACGGAAGCTGCAAAGCAAGCAATCTGGCTTCAAGATTTGCTAAGTGAGATTACAGGTCAAGAGTGTAAGAAGACGACGATTTGGATTGATAATAAGTCTGCCATTGCTCTTACCAAGAATCCAGTGTTCCACCGAAGAAGCAAACACATTCACAAACGGTTCCATTTCATCCGAGAATGTGTTGAGAATGATCAACTAGAAGTCGAACATGTACCCGGAGAAGAACAATGTGCAGACATACTAACAAAGGCCTTAGCAAGAATCAAGTTCAAGAAGATGAGGGATTTGATCGGAGTTCAAGATCTCTCGAAGACTAGCTTGAAGCTTAAGGGGGTGAATGTTGGATAAGCTTCAAAGCTTGAAGTCCAAGAGATCATTAACAAGGCGGTTAATGATTGTTGAAGACATAAAGAAAATTGTCTAGTTTCTCTAAGAAAAGGAAAAATGTGTTTTCCTTTTATTATTAAGATTAGAAAATGAAATCCAGTTCTATAAATATGGTTGTCAAGATGTGGTAAATCATAGAGAGAGTTAGAGAGTTTTGTGTTTAGTTTTGAGAAGTTTCTAAACATTAATAAAGAGAAAAATTCTTTATTCAAAGCTAAGTTGTGTTTTTTCTAATATTTTAAATAAATCATAATAGGTAATAGATAAACAGACACAAATCTTAATTTGTATAGATAAACTCGTGTAGTAACATTTATAGTACGATTATACTAAGCACTCGATTACCGTTAAATGCATCATGCTTGGGTATGTTGGATAAACTACTCTACCTAATAAGAAAAATTAACAAATCTTGGTCTCCGTAAATACAAATGCGAAGTTGCAACTGCGTGCATGTGCGCGTCTGCTAAATTAATGTTAATTACAATTAATCAAAGTTAAACCCCAATTAAATTTGGAATCGAATCGGAGTTGGATTGGGATTTGCTTAGACGGCACGTGGTCGAGTGGGAGGGCACGTGACTCGTGGCACCTCTCCCTATGCACCTGCCACATTGATACTCCTCTCCCTCTCTTTCGTATTTTCTCATGCGCCTTTTTGTCTCTCTCTTTCTTTTATGTAATTTCTCTCTTTAGTCTTTACATTTTCTTTCTGTACAAAAAAAAAAATACAATTTGTTTTCTCTCTTCATCGTGAATACATTTTGTTTTTAAATTCGGAGTTAGCCCAACTACCGTGGCAACGATTTGCGAACAAATATATATATATATATATTTTTTTTTTAATTAAAACTGCGATTGACATTTACCTAAACCCAACACACACACAATCTTATTTGATCGCTGACTATTTTAAAACTGAAACAAATAAGCAATATATATGACTCGATTCCCAATAGCTCCCGTATCTTATGGGGATTAGATATTGAAATTCCTCCCAATTCATAATCACAAATATATAAATACAAACGTACTTTGGAGTCTTCACCGACTCGGGATCCTTACACATGTTTACCAATTACTATAGGTGTCGCCGTGTCGGGTATTATTATTTTTTCTTTTCTTAATTTACCTCTTCTCCCGTTCAATTTCTCTCTTTACCTTTTCCACAAAAAATATCATTCTCACACACAAATTAAGAAAAACTTGTAAAATTTTTTTATATTATTTATTAATATACTAAATCAATTTATCTTTCTAATTAATAGGTTAAAATAGTATGGATAAAAATGAGATTTAAAACTAAAAATTACATTAAAAACATAAAATGACACTTTGCGAAACAAAAATCAAGAGAGAAAATGACACTCTTTGTGAAACGGAATAAGTATTACTTTTTTTACTCAAAAAACTTATTTTAATTATATTCTAAAGACGATTTCAGATTTCTGCAAAAAATGTACTTCTTTATTGATTGGTTTATCAGTGTTCAATAAAAAAAAATATCTTATTATGTATACACTTCTCTATTAATTTGTTTATCATTGTTTAACTTGTGTTACATTAGTTTTTTTTTTTTTTTTTCAACTGGTGTTGTTTATTAGCCAAGTAAAAAAACTTGGAAACGCCAAAAGGCCGAGATAAAGATGAGAGATAAAGACGACATGCAAGATTACAAACCAACATACACCAAATTTTTGGCTAACAAAAGGATAAAACAGAAGCCGGCGGATACAAAGAGATCCCCAGAAACATAGCCCCAACACGGGGAAGCATAAGTAGAACAACTAACTGAAACAAAAATAAAATCAGAACTAAAAAAACAAAAAAGATTTAATCTGAAACTAAGAAATCACACCAACATAAGCAAAACTTTTGATCTTTAAGAGAACCTTTAAAGTAAATATATCAAAGAAGGCCATAGCCAAACTTCGATAGCAGAATCCTCCTTATAAAAACGCACCAACTACCTTTCAACTCATGAATTCAGTACTTCATAACCCGGCAAGACAGAACTGCAGACTTCCGGATGCGGCGGTGTCGAAGAAACGATGAGACGAAACCCGCCAAGATAGAAGCGCCATTGAATCCACAAAATCTCGATCAGATAAGGGAGGCAGAGGCAAGGAGCGAAACAAAAATCCGGATACCACCGAAATCCAAAGAGCGAAAACGGGGTAGATCGAACCGGAACAGAACAAAGACGATCTCCAAAGAAGCACCAAAGGCCTCGCCAGCGGCACAAAACTCAGATCCAGCAGATTCTAGAACTAGCTTAAAGAACTAGGGCAGAAACGAAGAAACGTGGTGATTGTGGACACACCACACCGTTGATCATAAAGATCCGGGTCCACGAACTTCGCCAAAGACCCAAAATTGGCCAGATCTGGAAATTAAATCTCCTCTGCACCAAACTCAAACTCAGAAAAAGAGAAACACATCGAAGACTAAAAGGAGAGAAGAACAAATAGAAGAGGAAGAAAGGAAAACCCGACTCCGACGCTGTAAAAACTGTCGGAGCCAGTTAGAAGAGGAGTCGACGGTGGATTTAGAGATGGGGAGCTTTTAGATGTAGAGAGATTTTTTTTGAGTTGGAATCCCGTTCCAACTAAGGATGACTTGTGGTACACTAGTATATTGGGTTTATTTAACAACAAAAAAATGTATTATGTTTACTCATCAAAGTAAGCCCAGTCCAGTTTCTGTTTTAATTCCATTTCCAAAGCGAATTCCAAATTTCATATTAATGAGCTTTTAAGGCCCGTTAGTGACCACATCTTAATTTAGGTCCACGCTATAATTTCCCGGGTAATAATCGGGCGCGGTACAGACCACCCTAACCGAAAGAGCAGCTTCTGTTATTTTTTGTAAAGTATAAATTACGAGAGAAAAAAAATAAGTGGCCGAGTTATGTCGGGATGGGTCTTTACTAGGGTTTTATAGTGCGTTGCAGCTGCCACTCTTTTTCTTTTCGAAGATAGCCGTAAAAGCTTTCTTCTTCTTCTTTCTTCTTCACACAATTTTTGCTCCCGACAATCACAAACTGCTGTATTCTCTTACCTCGTATTGTTCATTGTTCAATTCCTTTGCATTCGTGAATGGAGGCTGTCGCCGACCTCAGGATCCAGGCAGATCGGGATCCGCCGAGTAACGGATCTTGCGCCGTTTCTTCCGTCTTTAGGAAGATCGATTTTCTTCTCGCCAGGAAACCCTTCAATGGCTTCTCTAATCGGGGTTCCGATTTTAAGATTGAGACTTTGAATCCCAGCTCCGCTAACAAGCGACCGTTCTCCGCACCGTCCGTTAAGAAGCACGACGGCTCCGATTTGTTGGAACATGGGTTAGATCCGGAGCTTAGTTTTCGCATAACCTTCCGGAAAATCGTGAGTGCTCAGCCATCCACTCTTTCTATTTTTGTGGGGCCTTATAATTTGATCAGCTGATTGTCGGAAAGATATTTCCTTTTTATCAAAATTCTTTGTGGTTTTGTTGATATGTGGACGGTGTCGGTGATTTGTAGGGTGCGGGTTTGCAGAATCTCGGGAATACATGTTTTCTTAATTCGGTATTACAGTGTTTGACATACACCGAGCCCTTAGCTAATTACCTGCAAAAGGTTGCGCATGAGAAACACTGTAAGTTGCATTCAGATGCTCGTAATGCTAATTTTCTTGCTGGTTTGATTAATTACTGGGTGTGGTCGTTATTGTCTCTGATATATCAAATCGTTTGTGTAGGCCACGTGGCTGGGTTTTGTGCTTTATGTGCAATGCAGAAGCATGTCAGGACTGCCCGTCAGGATACTGGCAGAATATTAGCACCAAAAGACTTGGTCTCAAACCTTCGATGTATGCTTCTCAGACCTTGTCTGCTTGCACCATTGTGTGCCAATTTCGCCTTTTACTAATCAGACTAACGAGGGTTCTCAACTGCTTAATCAGGCGTATCCCGGAATTTCAGAAATTGCCGGCAGGAAGATGCACATGAATACATGATCAATTTGCTAGAATGCATGCACAAGTGTTGTCTCCCTTCTGGTGTATCAAGTGAATCCTCTGATGCTTACAGGAGCAGCTTGGTGCACAAAATTTTTGGTGGTAGCCTCCGTAGTCAGGTAAAGTTGATTTTTGTTTTTCAGGACCTCTCGCATCCTTTGGAGCATATATTTTAGCTATGGGTAGAAAGCCTCTATGACATGATTAAATGGCCTCAGCCTCCTCTAATATTTTATTTTCCAGGTGAAATGCGAGCAGTGTTCCCATTGCTCTGACAAGTTTGATCCATTTCTTGACTTAAGTCTAGACATTTCGAAGGCAGATTCATTGCAGAGAGCACTTTCACATTTCACTGCTGTTGAGCTCTTAGAAGATGGTGCAAAGGTTTACCAGTGTGAAAGATGCAAGCAGAAAGTTAGGGCTAAGAAGCAGCTAACTGTTTCTAAAGCCCCTTATGTTCTAACGGTACATCTCAAGCGGTTTGAAGCTCATAGATCGGAAAAAATCGACAGGAAAGTCCAATTTACCTCTGCAATTGACATGAAACCTTTTGTCAGTGGTCCCTATGTAAGTAAACTTCGTCTTGTGCTCTATATTCCATGAATTTCACATGTTCTTACAGTTGTTTAAATAATAGTCTTCATGATTTCCTTTATATTAATACAATACTTCTCTTGACCAGGAAGGTAATTTGAAGTACACTCTATATGGTGTGCTAGTTCATTATGGTCGAAGCATCCATTCTGGTCATTACTCCTGCTATGTTCGCACTTCAAGTGGAATGTGGTATTCCCTTGATGACAATAGGGTAAGCAGCGGTGTTCAACGTTCTCTGGGTTGTAAAGTTTTGGTTTGATACTGTACCTGCAGTTAGTAGTTTCTTGTTGACGTGGCTAGTAGTAAGTCTCTCTTTACATTGTTGTTGTAGGTTTCCCAAGTTAGTGAGAAGACTGTGTTCAATCAGAAGGCCTATATGCTATTCTATGCTCGTGATGGACAAAATACAGCCTCAAAGAATGCAGTTGCCGTGGTTAAGAAAGAGACTTCCAAAGACAGCCTTGCAACAAACAGAGCTTCTTTGATTATATCTTCTAACAGAAATGATAAAGCGAATGGTTCAACAGTCATCAAAGCATGTAGTTTAGACGCTGTTGTTGCCAATGGTACACCACTCTCGAGATCATGTGATCAAGGTGCTCCTGCTGTATTAACCCAAAAAGATTTAAATCCCAAACAGACCCAGAAAGGTCCCCCAAGCAGTGTGGAGGCAAAAGAGATCCTTGAGAGGGAAAATGGTACAGCACCCTTGAGATCATGTGATCAAGGTACTTCTGCTGTCTTAACCCAAAAAGATTTAAATGCCAAAGAGACCCAGAAAGTTCCCTCTCGCAGTGTGGAGGCGAAAGAGATCCTAACGAGGGAAAATGGTACATCACCCTTGAGATCATGTGATCAAGGTGCTCCTGCTGTCTTAACCCAAAAAGATATAAATGCCAAAGGAACCCAGAAAGATTCCCCAAGCAGTGTGGATGCAAAAGAGATCCTAACGAGGGGTAGTGGTACAGCACCCTTGAGATCATGTGATCAAGGTGCCCCTGCCGTCTTAACCCAAAAAGATTTAAATGCCAAAGAGACTCAGAAAGATCCCCCAAGCAGTGTGGAGGCTAAAGAGATCCTTAAGATGGAAAAGGGTACATCACCCTTTAGATCATGTGATCTAGGTGCCCCTGCTGGCTTAACTCAGAAAGATTTAAATACCAAAGAGACCCTTCAGAAGGAAGTGCCACTTCCGCAGGCTAATGGGGAAGGATCTTTCGGAAAGAAGGATTCAGAGACTGCATGCGCAATATTACCAAGGAAGGTGTCTCCTCTCCTGGATGGAAGCACAAGCACTCAAACTCTTGTGGCCTTGCCTACTTCTGGAGCTAATGCTGAAAATAGTGTCGACGAGAAGAATTCTGTTAATAATTTGGATGAGCCTGCCAATTCACTAAAGGTGAGTGTATAATTATACCTTCGCGAATCAGCATCTTGTTTTTTATGGCCACATATTTATTAATGGGATTGAATATTCTAACTTGCATTTTGCTTCTGCTCTCCAGGTTAAAAATGTACTAATTGGTAATTCACCTATTGAAGAAGCTGTTCTTGTTAATCAGACTTTGGGACATCATTCCGAAGAATCGGACACTTTGATTGAGTCAATGAAGGCAACTTTTGATGAGGAGACTCTCACCCCATCAAGAAAGACTCGCAAGCACAACATGAAAATCGTGCCGGTGGGATTAAAATTATTTAAGCTGACCCTGGGCGTACGCAAAAAAAAGAAACAGAAGAAACAGAACAGGGGAAGATCAGGTACCTTAGCTGTTAATATTATCTCTGAGGAGCTCCTATCCATGAAAAGAGCCACAGATCAAGAGCATTTTACTTCACAAATAACTAGTGAAGTTGCTTCCGGCTCTGCTTGCTTGCACGGGAAGGATAACAGTGTCAGTGTCCATAAGAAAAGGATGAGTAGTAGTAACGGGAATATGTTGCTTGGCTCTCCAACCGGAGAGCTCAAGGAGAGAACTAATCAAAATGGTGCCGTTCTTGCGTCAGACCAACAGCAACCGTTGAGGAGTTCTGACTTGTCTGAAGCAAGCCAAAACGCCAAAAGAAAGAGAGATTCCTCAAAAGACGAACAGATCTTGTTACAGAAAGAACAGGTGGCCATTCTCACGCGGGGTTTGCCAGACACAGTGGGTAAGTATTCCGTTTCTTTTAGAAATTTGGTCATCCGGACTGTGAATTGCTAATGATAATGAACTTGATCCAGTTAGGAGATAACATTATCATACTCCAACTCAGATTTGTTTGTGGAACTGGCATTAATCAAGCCTTCATTTATGACCTTAGAGCAAGAGCTTACTCTATGTGATTGTGTTTAATGGGTTTAAGTCTTATAACTATTGCAGTTGGCAAATGGGATGAGGAAGTTTTATCTTCTAAGAAGATGGGAAGGAGTGAAAGCACTAGTATCGGTTATGTAGCAGATGAATTGTGAGTTTGATAATTTGGGTTATTTGCTTTTGGGTTTGGTTAACATTATTGGTCAGTTTGGTTTACACGTAAATGTTATTGGATTGTGGCAGTGATGAAGAATATGATAGAGGGAAGAAAAAGAAGATAAGGAAGAAAGAGGAGATGTTTGGAGGGCAGAACCCGTTCCAGTCTATTGCATCGAAGAAAATAAGAGATACAAAGAAGAAATTGACGCAACGCATGAATACTGCAAAGACAGGCTTCAGGATATGAATAAGGGACCAGCCGTAATCTATATGATATGTAATCCACTTGTTGCTGTATTTGGCGAGATAGTAATGTTAACAACAGAGGAAAAGAGAGGCTATAGACGCAGTAGACATTGTTTGTGTTCTCTTTTCCTCTCAGTTTTGTTCTGTTTGTGACGAACAAAGAGTCGAAGACAGACCCCTGTCTCTGCATTAATATTATATGTTCTTTTTCCTAGGACCCTCTTGTAATGTCTTTTTATCTCCACAGGTTCATTCTATTTTACACCTGTATTTATATATATTCTCATGAAATAATATTTTAGCACTAACATTATAAGAAAGAAGACAATCATGTCGTGTCCGAAATAGAGAGATTCAGACAACCATCTCACATAAATATAGTATTAATCTCACATAAATATAGAGTATAATACTATATTTATGTCCCCTAAACCCTAGTAAAACCTCATTTACAGGCTTTTCCGCTCCTCTCTTTTCTTCCTCGCCGGCAAAACAAAATAAAAAAACCAAGAATTTGAAGAGAATGTCAGAGGTGGATGATGAAATCACGAGGCTCTTCAAGGTGCGTCGCACGGTGTTGCAGATGCTGAGGGATCGAGGTTACAATATAGAAGAATCTGATTTGGACTTGAAAAGAGAAGAGTTTGTTCAGAAGTTTTGTAAAGCTGTGAACAAAGTGAACAAGGAAGCTCTTTTCGTCGCAGCCAATAAGGGGCCAAATCCAGAAGACAAGGTACATCTATGAAGAACATGTCATATAAAAGTCTCTAAGCTTTCTACGCAATGTTGAATCTTGTCTTCTATCTTTTGACCCTGGTGCAGATTTACGTATTCTACCCGGAAGGCCCTAAGGTGGGAGTCCCAGTGATTAGAAAGGATGTGGTGACAAAGATGAGAGATGACAAAGTTCCTCGAGGGATCGTAGTTGTTCCAGTGCCCATAACTGGTGCCGCGAGAAGCGCCCTATTAGAGGTCAACAAGGTTCTAACAATTGAAGTCTTTGAGGAAGCCGAACTGGTGACAAACATCACCGAGCATAAACTAATCAACAAGTACTATGTACTCGACAATCAAGCCAAGAAGGAATTACTCAAAAAGTACACAGTGCAGGACACACAGCTGCCTCGCATCCTCGTCTCTGATCCTGTTGCCAGATACTATGGACTCAAGCGAGGACAAGTTGTCAAGATCAGACGAAGCGATGCTACTTCTTTGGACTATTACACCTACCGATATGCCGTTTAACTCATATCCACCCTTTCTTTTCTTTTCTTTTCTTTGTTTTGGATTTTACAAACCTTGCTTCTTCATTGTTTTGGTTTGGATATACTAGTAAACTCAAATTGGAGGCTTTACAAAACATAAAAGGGACCTGTTAACAAGTTAAAGAAAGCCCCTCTTTTTCAGACATACCTTTCTTGCCCGAATATGCAGTGGTGGAACCTGAAGCAACTGGTGAGATGATCGTTTGTTAACCCTGCCGCCTGCATGAAGGAGTACACCACCGTTGGTCCTACGCCGCGGAACCCTCTTCTCACTAGATCTTTGCTTATCACTTCTGCTTTCGGAGTTTTTGCAGGCACTTGTCGCTGGTATCTGAACTTGCTCACAATGGCCTTGTCCTTCACAAAGCTCCATATATACTTGTCAAATGATCCGTATTCTTCTATCACCTGTCAACACAGAAAGCATATTCACTAATCTGACTGCAATGGACAGTTGGTTTAGTTGCCGATCATATGCAACAAGCCTCTCTGTCCAGACTTGATCTTCTTTTGGTTGAATCTCGAAACAATACTTTGGCATCTTTTAGACCTCCTTTTATTTCAATTCCTAGACTTTCGCACTGCTTTGCATGTGTTCAAAGTTGGGTCTCTTCACCAAAAGACCAAGAGTAGAGGGAAGAAGGGGGTCTACCTTTAATATCTGGCGCGCATTCTCAATGACGGCCCTTAGCTTAAGATCAGACAACAAAGTGCTCCCGGTGCTTCCTGGACCGGTTAGCTTCTTCTCATTGATTTTCACAATGACATTAGGGTCAAAATCAGCAAAAACTTCCCTGCATTCAACACTTTTCATAAGAAAACGCAAAGCCCTACCAGAATGGACTCCCTCAGAGAAATGAGAGATATGTCCATATGCAAAAGAAGGTGAAACAGAATCATAAGAAGTACCTGAAGGACTGCCTCTTGCTCAGAATCGTGGGCCACGTGTGTTCGGCCAAAGCACCCGAAAGCACAAGAAGTTCAAACAATCTCCTGAACATACACCACCAAAGAATACAGTAAGGAATAGAATTATCAATAAAAAAAGTGCAGATATACACAAGCGAGTTAAGCTTGAACCGTACTTGTCATCGTGAACTGGCACACCCCATTCTTCATCATGGAAAGCAGTATAGCACGGATCTGGCGTTTTAATACAAAAGACAGTCAAAATAGAGATCTTTGAAGATCAAATCGATGATAGTGAACATCCATCTGTATCTGAATGTAGACAAGAGTAAGAAACTGACCGGAGTTTGGTGTAACCCAAGAACACCTCTTCTTAGTCTCTGAACCACTGGGTGGTGAATCCAAAGCGCCTTCAGAGACAACACTTCTTGGCTTCGAAGGGTAAGATTTACTTCTGCTTCCAACACTGTACGACCGAATCAACCGACCCGTTGATGCTCGGCTCTGGAACGAGTCCATCGAGGCATCAGAGGAAAATGATGCATTCAATGACAGATCAGAATTTAGGATTTGCTCATGCCGTCGTAATACAGAACCTGCGTTAAGAGTGTTGTGCTTCTGAGAAGAAGAAGACACAGTTTCTGCTGGCCGCGAAGCATAAGTTATTTTCTCATCTGATCCAGTAAGCCCAGACGAGGATCTTTCAAGCTTTCTCAGTGACTTTGATACGGCTTTGAGTGTGATGAACGGAGTAGCCTTGTTAGCAGCAGTCCTCAGAGCTGGCCTGGTCTCTGATTCAGCCACATTCATGGACTCAACTCTAGGAGCACCAGACATGGATTTCACCAATCACTTGACTCAAAACAGCTTTCACGAGCCCGTGACCTGATTTCTGACTCTTGGCCGTAAAAAAAAAAAAAAACACTCTCTCTTTATAACCCCAAAACTTTGAATCAACAGAGAAACACCAGAAACATGCCATCCTTTTTTCCTCACAAACAGCTCAGAGGAGCTCAGAGACATCATCGCCATCGAGAGGAAGCACAAAAAGTAGCGTGCCATTTCCATTTAGCCAAAGCTTTCGGCTGATAAATAAAACAGCTAGACCCTCCCCAAAAAGCGAAATTAACTCCTTGAACGAACCAATACCCTGTTGAAGATCACAGAAACATTAAGCTACTACACTCTACCAAGTAGAAAAGAGGATAACATCTAGAAAAAAAAGCTTCCTTTCTAGACTAAATCAAGGTTAGGGTTTCCTTTCACAAACAGAAAACAACAGCTTGTGCAAAATCAATGAAAGCGATTCAAAAAAGCCACCTGGAAACCGACAGAACCTAACTAGCCTCCATTTGTGAGTAAATGGGGAGAGAGAGATAGAGGAAATTAGTACATTGACTTTAAAAGAAAAGAGTGGATTTTGCACACCTACTTAGTGATTTCTCACATAGAGGAAAAAAGCTCATAAATTTCCATTTGAGAGTTTCTTCTTCCCAAGAAAATCGAGTAGAAAGGAGAAGAGAAAATGCAAATCATATAATAAAACATTAATTTATCGAACCAATCATTTTGACCGTGGACAAGATACAGCTAATCTAGGAACCAAACAAAAAAACCCGAGCAAAAATAGAATAAAAAAACGGAAAGCAGTTCATTGAATGATTTAGAAAAACGTCACGTAGTTGAAGACGTGGGTGTATAAAAACTCTCACTCCACTCCACCACAATCTCCAAATGCTCTCACTTGGGTATTATCCACCATGAGCTCCTTTTTCTTTCCTTCTTCTCCAATTTCCAAACTTCAGTGGCGCGCGAACTATAACCCTAAACCCAACCGCCCGACTGTTCCTCTTCCACTATCTCTTCTTCATGGCAAGTCCTATTCGTGGAGATTGTCTTGTAACCTCACTCAACAACATGGTCTCGATTTCGAGGAAAGTGTGGAGGAAGATGAAATCCCTCAATTTCTCGATTTCTCTGCAGAGGAGGAGCCGGATTTCGGCAAGGCGACGATCGCTGCTCCATCTACAACGCTGAGGAAGAAGAAAAGAGATGAAGAGAGATTGGACGATAGATTCAAGCTCAGAAATGGAAAGGAGGTTGCATTAACTTTTTATATCTTCTCTTCTTCGTCACTATTTCTTTATAAGCGGAAGAGTTAGTGGATAACGTTTGGTCATTAGTTGTTTCTCGGAAACGGAGAAAAGTACTTCCCCAAATTCTATGGGGAAATTAGTTTCTAGAAAGGATTGAGTTCTCATTTTCTGGTTCAATAATAAAGAAGCGTAAATCATTTGTGAATTCCAGGTTTTTGAGGAGAAGGCATATCTAGTGGGCGTGGAAAGAAAAGGTGATGGAGAATGGTTGTTTAATATAGAGGAATCCCTTGAGGAGCTAGAACAGCTTGCGGATACTGCTGGCCTTATGGTGGTTGGATCTACGTATCAAAAGTTAGTAGCTTCTGCTTATCTATGTATTGCTCTGGATGAGACTGGTTTCGAGGTCCCCTGTGATGCTAAAGTCAATGATTGTTTGATTGGTTTACCAAAGGCTGGCTTCCCCAAATCCTAGAACATACATTGGATCGGGAAAGGTCTCAGAGATAAAAAGCGCAATTCAAGCATTGGACGTTGAGACCGTGATATTTGACGATGAACTTTCACCAGGGTAACGTTTCTGTGTAATATCTCTTCTTAGTGGAAACATGTGCTCTTAAATTAAGATAATTAAGACCACCATATGCGTCTTGCATACCGTTTAGCTGAAGTTTCCCAAAAATCTATAGTTATAGGTTTTGTACTCTTCAATTTTTTTGATTGCGAGCTACTATGTTTCCTCTTTCACAAAACTGTAGCTTGTCTTGGTCGTTCAGCTTATTAATATTTACTAAAGTGGTCATTGGATTGTGTAGTATATAGGAGTTTCATTCTCTTGTTTGTTTCCGCAGTAGTTTGTCAACATAGATGTGAATTGAGCATGTATTTCATTTTCTTATTACTTTCATATTTTACACTTCAGGCAATTGCGTAACCTGGAAAAGGCCTTTGGTGGGGATGTTCGAGTTTGTGACCGCACCGCCCTTATCTTGGACATTTTCAACCAAAGGGCCGCAACTCATGAAGCAGCCTTGCAGGCAAGATAAAGCTTACGTATAGAGATGACCACTGTGAAAACTTATAGTTATGCTTATTCAGGAACCATGTACAACATTGGCTCAATCTGGAGTTGTTTGCAGGTTGCTCTAGCACAAATGGAATACCAATTACCACGATTAACTAGAATGTGGACTCACCTTGAGCGTCAATCAGGTGGCCAAGTTAAGGGTATGGGAGAAAAACAAATTGAAGTTGATAAGCGAATCCTGCGTACTCAAGTAAGTAAATATATATATATATATATATATATATATATACATATATACGTCTGCAGTTTTTTAGCCTCTTTTGCTACTGCTTGTTTTTCAAGAGATGGTGTGTGACAGTTTGTTATTATATTTTTGATGAGCAGTTTCTTAGGCTGTGTCTTTGTTTAGGTTTTTCTGTATAGGTCCATTAAGATGGAAGTATATTCTAAAAGTTTTCATATTAAATTGGCTAGATTGGAGTTCTCAAAAAAGAGTTGGAATCTGTTAGAAAGCATCGAAAGCAGTATAGAAGCCGGCGTGTTGCTATACCTGTTCCTGTTGTATCTTTGGTAAGTAAAGCACGATATTTTAAACTCGTAGGAATTGGTCAACACTTCATTTCGTATGTGAATGTTTTATGCCCATTGTGTTTTAGGTTGGTTACACAAACGCTGGAAAGAGTACACTTTTGAACCAATTGACTGGTGCTAATGTTCTCGCTGAAAATCGTTTGTTTGCAACCCTTGATCCAACTACGAGAAGGGTTCAGGTCAGTTAAATTTGTTGGAAGAGCAGATCTGCAGTCCCTTTTTTAGGAGACAGATGTTTCTTTTATTACATGCTGTCATATTACATAGCAGATGACGGGTACTAGGTGACATGTTTAACATAATTATACTGCGCAACCTGCACTGACATCTTGATATCAAGTTTTGACATGAGATTTATTTTCTGTGTCTTTTTTCGTCAGATGAACAACGGGAAAGAGTTTCTTCTCACAGATACTGTTGGTTTTATCCAAAAATTACCAACCACCTTGGTAAGGTCCTAATGGCTAATTTTCAACTAGATGCGTACCTGAACATGTTGCATGTGCCTGCATCTGTTTGTTTATATTCCCATAAGTGTCTCTTTAAATCAAATTGAAGAAGGCTTTTTGGATCTGTGGCTTTGTGTCAACGCGGTGTGCAACTTGACTGAAAAGTGTGTCTTGCAGGTTGCTGCTTTCAGAGCAACACTCGAAGAGATATCAGAGTCATGCCTTTTGGTGCATGTTGTTGACATCAGGTTTGGTATCTTCAAATCGTGGTTAAAACTGGGTCAATCAATCATATGTCATAATTTCACCTCCTGATGAATAATATGCTTGGAAAATGTTTAGCCACCCACTGGCAAATCAACAAATAGAAGCTGTGGAAAAGGTTATGTCTGAACTCGATGTTTCATCAATCCCAAAATTGGTTGTGTGGAATAAGGTAATGTATGGTAGTAGAGACGGATATGATTTTATTTTCTATTCAGTCTCTTGCTGTATGCAAAATAACATAGGAAGATCTATAATACTCTTTACTCCTTGACTAGGTTGATAGAGTGGATGATCCTCAAAAGGTCAAGCTGGAAGCAGAGGAAAGTGGGGATGTAATTTGTATATCTGCCCTGACTGGAGAAGGACTAGACGAGTTCTGCAATGCGGTTCAAGAGAAGCTCAAGGTTCCAGTTTCATTCAATATGTTTTGATTGTTTTTTTTGGTTCATGATTGTGGCACATTAGAAATTCAGTTCTGAAAAATCTGTTACAGGACTCAATGGTCTGGGTTGAAGCCCTTTTGCCATTTGATAAAGGGGACCTTCTAAGCACCATACACAAGGTTGGAATGGTGAAAGAAACTGTGAGTAGATGACCGGACCATCTTGCTTGGATTCTTTATTTATTTATTTTATATAGGTAACTCATATGATTCTCACGTCTTGTGTTTGTTGCGTGTACAGGAATATACAGAGAACGGGACGCTTATCAGGGCACACGTTCCGCTTCGTTTTGCACAGCTGCTTAAACCTCTGAGACACTTGGTCAAAGATACGTCCATATGCAAAGAAGGGTGAACCAGAATCATAGCAAGAACCTGAAGGCCTGTCTTTTCCTCAGAATTGTAGGCCACGCGTGTTCGGCCAAAGCACCCGAAAGCACAAGAAGTTCTAACTACATCCTGAACATACACGCCAGAACGAATGACAGTAAGAAATAAATCATCAATCAAAAAGAGCGCAGACATACACAAGCATCCGGTTTGGAAACACCCTTTTTGTACAGAGAGCATCCGGTTTGGAAACACAGGGTGTTATATTACTATTTCACTTAACCAAACCTAACATATCAACATTTTAAATGAGACGGGTAGCGATGTTAAAATGGGCATAATGCCCGCGGGCTTAACCGGGTCCAGCATAAACATTTTAGGCCCTGTAATTAGATAGCACGACACACTCGGCCGAAACTGGTTGTTATTCTAAACTAAGGGATGAGGACATGCTAAAAAATACATCAAAACAAAAAAAAGAGTTACTACTAATTCGACAGAAAAATGACACATCCTTAACTTGTGGGGCAATTCTTTGCTAAGGGAGTATGTCATGTTTTCTTTCGATTTTTTGTTTCACCCAATGAAGAATTAAAAACATACAGTATTGCAATTTCTGCAAGTTAAGGTGTCCATGAGTCTCATGACCACCAAAAATATACAACCGTTGGGAAGAAAAAATAGCCATAATTGCAACACATGTAAAATTAAAACCTGGAACATATACAAGATAAATAAAAATTGCATAAATATAAAATTTTTAATACGAGTCCATTCTAAATGAATAGTATGACAAGTAAAACGTCTGTACCACCGCCACAATTCTAAGTCCCAATAAAGTGGGTAAGAAACTCAAAAGATTTGGGATTAGAGCATCTTCATTGGTGTAATTAAAATGGGTTTCTTAATAGAAGAAATATTTATAAATAATTATAGAGTTTCTTAAAATGGAGAAAGAAGGTTGTAAAATCTCTTAGTAAGAAACTTTGGAAAAGTAATTTTTTAAATTAAGAAACCCAATACAATATTATATTATTATTTATTATTTTAATATATTTATAGAGTTTTTAGAAACTTATACTTTGCTTTAGTAAGTCCCAATGAAGTGGGTAAAAAGCCACAAAAACCATTTTGAGGATGAGTAAAAATACTAAAAAAGCCTTTAATTGTCTTGTCAGCTACACGCCAAATGTTTTTTTTTTTTTTGATTGGGTTCTCCATACAAAAGAAGAAAGTCTACTTTCAACTATCAAGCTGGGCAAACACTTGCACGCATACTAAATTTAAGTTTCCAAAAACTGATTTCATCACCCACCAACTCTGCAGGACATAAGCTTTCACCATATCCAGGCCTCCAAATGATAATCCATGGCTCATACCAAACGGAAATGGCACCTGCAATGAAAGCAGGTCAGATGGGAAAGAGTTAACATTTAACAATTCATCATCAGTTGATACAGAGAAATGTTTTCTTCTTCCCCTGTTGTGAACTATTGAAATGTATTAGCAAGTATCAGTATGTACGTACCCCAATAGACCTCTGCCTTGCCATATCCTCGGTGTGACAGATAAATCGAATTTTGCACCTTGCCTTATAACTTCAACAGAGACTGCTTGTCCCTGGTTAGACTGAGCTTCGGCGGCAAGCCTTTGCAACAGATTGTCACCACCCTCCACGTTGCCAAATTTCACAACCTGATCTCCAAGCTGTAATCAATCCTCTGCTGCTGGAGATGACTCGTTTATCTCATCAACCATGGCAAAGGGAATACTAGTAACCACATCCACATCCATGGCACGGGAGGTAACACTGAAGCCGGCTGTCTGCATGGAGGCAGATATGGAAGTCACTTCACCTGACAAGCTTGTTTCTTCAGGACCTGCGTCATTTCGTAAATTCATAAGCTTTGTACCCGCATCAAGCATATGGTTTCAAAGTATAAATGTCTCAATAAGCATCTAATAGTCATAGCATAAGCAAATGACTAGAATCAAAGTTGATGATCAACACAATTAAGCATTTCATCCTGAAGCTTGGAGCTCTATGTCCACTGTTCAGTCAGTCATACCTGAATCTTTTGTGGATGAAACTCTAGATGTAGGCCTCACTGAATGAAGAGTTTGAATGTTGACATTTATCTTGTCCGTTATCTCGCTGTGCTCATTCCGTAACTCTGTGGATGCAGAAACTATTTCAGAGCAAGAAACCAACTCAAAGCGGAAAGAGCAAACACTAACAGTTGGTTCGCTGTAGAAGCTACAAATCCACTCTATGGCAAATGCTAATAAACAGGACACAGAAAATCAAGCTTGGTTCCTTACAATCTCATCTCTGGCTCACAAAAACTATGTAAAACCCTCAATCCAAGACAAAAACCCAAACTGTCGATGCGCTTCCAATATGATTTTGTTATGTTTCCTTAGAGTTCGTTTTAAGTTTAATCCTGCTTTCGACTCGTAACCTTGCCCTAACTTTGGACTAATTCAGCAAAAGACAAAAATAAAAAAGAGAAAGCACCAGAAAGACGACGGCGCTCAGCTCTCACCAGCGGAATGTCAATATCTGTCCGAGGGAATCCCTGTAAACAAAAAACGAATCAAAGGAGCAGAATAAGCAGATGTGTCGGTTAAGACTAGAGTACCTCAGGGTCGATGAGATTGCCGGAGAGACCAGGACCGCCGGGATTGCAGAGACGTTCGACAATAGAGTTCATTTCCGTCTCCATGGCAGCTCTCTTATCCATTAGAGCCATCGTCTCCGCTTTCAGATTCGTGCCAACCATCTTCACTCTCCTCTCTCGCCTCCGATCGATCTTTCACCCGAATCGCAACTTTCTTTGCCTCTGCTCGGGACGGAGCATGTATTTTGGGCTTCATTTAAATAAAAAAAGCCCAATCACCTGATTAATCTCTAGACCCATTCTTTAACCCAGGTAACATCCTGGCCGTCCATTTATTCCATCCAACGGCTATGCCTGCTTTATTTCTAGTTCTATTTTGCATACTTCATCTCTCAATATGTACACAAAATACATCCTCCAAATGTCATTTGCATCAAGAGCTTAACTTCTTCATCCATACCAGTAGGACTAGGAGTGCAAACTCAAAGGCAAAAATATTTTAGCAAAGTAGTATGTATACCATATCTTGGATTTACCAATTTTGTAAAACGCTTCCTTCACAATGAAATAACTACTTTGAGAAAAAACTGTATAGCATGTCCATTTATTCTCCATCCAAAGACTATGCCCGCTTTGTTTGTTGTATTTTCCACACACACTAAATAACATTTTACACACAGCGCAAGCGGTTCTAAAGCCATGCAATATTTGTAATGAGATCATTTCTACCTATAAATTATAAACAAGCAGGTCTTCAAGCGGCTCTATCAATCAGCATCGTCCGCAGTGAAATCAGGCTCGGGAGGCTTCTGCAGCTTCACCAAATCCCTAATCTTTGTGTTCCGGTTCCTGTGAAGGGTGCGCAGCGCATTAGCCGCAAACTTCGTCGCAAGAAATGCAGCTCCGATGGAGTATGAAGATCCAGCGGTTGAGCTGGGCACGGCCTCGGCCTCTTCCATCTTCTTCCTCTTGCAGTATCGGCGCCAGGCAGCCTGGATAAAGCAAGCAGCCCAAGTCCTCCATTGGTGAGAGTAAAACCTGAATGTGTGCTGCACTTGCCTGCTATGTAGGCGCCTGAACTGGCTTGCTACAAACTTCAGCTCCTCTGAGGTCAGAGCAAACGCCTCTACTTCTGTCAGAGCTTTCACGGTTCTGGTGGAAGACGGTAGATTCACACCTGATTTAGGATCCAATGCCCATGTCAGAAGCTCTTCCCCGCAGAACTCTCCTTCTTTCAGGAGACTGTGGTTGAAGAAACCGCTCCTGCCTCCATCCGTTGTCACACTCTCGAGGCGGCCACGTATTATGAATAGCATCTCGTCTACAGGGTCTCCTTCTCGGACTAAGTAAGTACTCTCTGTGAACAAGCATGGTTTCAGCCGCATACAGATTGCATCCAGCAGCTTGTCGTCCATGCTCTCAAACAACGGAACCTAGTATTATGGTGAAAACGCCATTAATAAACAGTGAGCATGTCCAGTACCAACACAGTATCATGAAACAAGTTATTTGGTCGATGGTCAAGACCATTATTTCAATGTGTCCTGACTCCTGAATATTCTAAAGGTTCTGTGACCTTTTTAAGAAGTTTGAATGAATAATAGCGGGAGATCTTACCCTGCGCACTAAAGCCAGACAAAGATGCCGCTTGATGTCTCTCCGGAGATCCTTTGGGAGATTCTGAACGAGATACTCTTCATCTACACCACGTGTCTCCAACCATTTATACTGGTCATAGCGTCTCACACGCTCCCTAAGATCTTGTGGTAACATCCTGTGATGCATCCATTGTTCTGAATCACGCCTCTTCACTCTCATTTCTTCGAGCCGGATGGTAAGAGATTGGAGATATGTCTGTCCCAAAATTGCAAATGTGGTTAGACAGTCCTTATTTATATATAGAGGAAAAAAAAAAATTAAGCATGATGCTTCCACTGAAAGAGCTAACAGAAAATTTCTAATGATCATGGTGGTAGCTAAAGTACCTGCATGTTTCCGATGAGGAGAGCAAAGAGAATCAACCCAGAAATGGCGAGAGTGATGGAAAATATAATCTCTAATGGGTATGTACTGGTTTGAAGCCCTTGTCCAAGTGTACTGTTGTGCAGTTAATGAGAATTGAAATTTGAATACAAGGAAAAAAGAATGACTTATGTATTCAGTTAACAAGGAATATTTGAAACTCATAGACGCAGAACTTTGAGCAAAATATGTAATCGTGTTATGGGAGCTGAAATTTTGTAGTTTTGTGAGACTTGGCAAGACCAAAGCAATAATATTTTCTTTACTTTCGACTGATTTGTGATAGAACAAAAGGTTACCTCAAGTTCTGAAGCCCCCACCACAAACAGTAACAATATTTTGTGATGAAGTTTTGAGACGACACAATGCCAGACGATAAAGCCTGTGTATAAATCCCGAAGTCAAATGGAGGATAAGGATCATCGAGGTCAGCACGACACCTGGACTGAAGAACAGATTTTTTGGTCATGTTCCAAACATCATAGCCGTCCATGTTTTGATTGCCACAGTACAAGAAACCTCTACTGCAATTCCCTGCATCTTCACAGGCCTCCTGCCAGCAGGCGTCGTTACGTTCTAAGGCTAAAAGGTACCAAAACGCTCCAACTATCTGCAACATAAGCACCAGTAGCTCAACCAAAATAACCCTTACCAATCAGCTTATTATCGAACAGTACACAAGCAGAATTGACTCAATAAACTAATACGACCAGATTTGCTCTTCACAGCAAACATGACACTTGGGATCCCATGCAGCATCAATAAAAGATAAGAAAGAACGTTATAGAACATCACAAGTAAGCAGAGACTCCAGAAACCTCGCTAAGCTGCTTTACATGTTTTATGAAATTAAACATCTGAACAGAAGTTCACAACATTGAAACTATTTCCTGTTTTTGCACTTTTAGTGCGAGTCACATAACTCAGAGTAAAATGGGGAAGCATTGAACAAAAAAATAAATGTAATTTATCAAGAGAAAAAGCTAGGCACTTACATGACTTGCAAGCATATATAATAGCAGATAATAGGCGGCACCAGCCCAAGCAGTTTCTGCAAAGACACCTGCTGTCCTTTTCAATTCTGATGTCAAGGGTAAGATACGTAGAAATCGCGGTATATACTGAACCAAGACAATGAAAAGCAAGGCCTGCTTTGTAGCCAATACATCCGACCCCCTTGACCTTTGCAAGAACCTCCAAACAACAATCTGCACATACACAAAGTGAATAATGTAAATCTGAAACCAACAAGCTCCGAACAGAGATCTTTGACCACCAACTAAATGCATCCTTTCAACAAATCATCATGCACATAGCTTCGGAAGGAAAAAACAACGATGTTGTCCAACACACAATTACTGAAATGATCTAAAGTTAAATAACCAACCTGAGGGACAGGAAGTACAGAGAGAAAATCAATGATAAACCACCGTTGCAAATATCTCTTTGCTATCTGTGCAGGATCTATCACGAGTTCACCTCTCCCAAAGACCCGGGATGAGGGTGCAATATAAGCAGTCCTAAGCTGGAGAGCCATGTGAGCGAGATAAAACACATCGATGATAGTCCTCAATGTAGTTGCGGTGATAGCCAGTTTCCGGTCAATACCAAGGCACTTGGACTCACCATTGATCACAGGAAGATAGAAGAAAAAAGGGTCCACGAACACTGAAAGAATACATGACATAACAAACAATTTGTTGCAAAACAAAAGGGTTTTATCCTGAGGATCAAATATCTTTTTTTCAGATACTTTGAGGTCTTCTGGAAACACTGCTCGATAGACACCGAAGCCAAGTGAACGGCCTATCGATTTAAGCCCTTTAGAACCCTTTTGGATCCCTTTCTTGAAGGATCCAGATGTGTTATTGCTTCCATGAATAGGACGAAGTGGTCCACTAATATTGGAGGCGTAGTTCTGTTGGAAGGCTACAGCTGATGATGGTAACCTAGAGTCCAGATCATCCACCCTATTAAGTATGACCAACAAAGATTTCAGATTATTATGCACCAACAAGCAAAAGATTAGGATTCAGCCAATAAATCAAAACAATCACACTACAATTTCATGAGAGAACAAGCATTGCCAAAAGACAACTACAAGGGCTTATAAAAATTGAGGTTCTGGATAACTGTTTTGGAGGGCTTCAGTGCAAGTCAGTTTGCTCTCCATTAAAGTCACAGAACAAGTACAATATGTTTATCAGATTCAAAGTTTTGAAATGTGCACTACCTCACAAAATTTTCTCGTTTGCCTGCCATGATTGCTAATAAGGAACAAGAACTCGATAACCTTCAACGACTAAGCCCACGATCACTTGCTCATATTGATAAGCTACATCATCCAAAAACAAAACAAAAAAAATCCACCATTAAATTTTCTCGGATAAATGTTACGGACTCTTTATCAAATTAAACATGTGAGAAATGCATCATCACCTGATGAAGTTGTAATAACATATATTTTTTGTTTTTTTTTCCATTAAGTTGTGTATATACTACAAGCCCAGTTTCAAACTTGATATATTCCGCTGGTTTAAGATTCACTTACTCTCACCAGCAAATGATCCGCTAACGAAGCAAAATCAACTGGAAAAAAGAAGTAAAAAACTGAAGAATGAATGATCGACACCGACACAAAGTAGAGAGACAAATTCAGAAATAAAAATCCGGCACGAGGAACAAAACGAGGGGGAAAAAGAGACATGAGCCTAAGAACAGTTATATGACCAGAACAGAAGCGAACTTGCTAAAACAAGAGAAAAGACAGAGACTTACTTAAAGCTAATCCACGGCTTAGACGAATTGAAGGGTCCCGATGATGAAGAACTGAGGATAACGCTTTGCAGTAAGAGGAAAAAAGTTCGAACAAGAAAGAGCCGAAAGTGGGTCTAAAGCGAGCAGAGCAGACAAGTGGTATCTCCTTTACCAAAAAAGAACACAAAAGTTAAAAAGCAACGAAGAAGAAAGGGAACGAGTTAAATGACGTTTTTGCCCTTCATTATAGCAGGAAAGTAGATTTTCCTCTTGAAGCCTCAAAAGTCAAAAGGCCCCGTGACACAAAATCTGTGAATGTGATATTATACAAGACAAGGTGGTGTAGATAAGCAACGAGTTCCTACAATGTGAAATGGAGGATTTTGTACAAAGAAGTATCCAAGCTCTTCTTCTAATATCAAACAACCATCTCAGCTTCTTTGACAGTCGAAGGGATTCCAACCTCCAGTCTCATTGTAGCTCTATACTGTTCAGGTACAGCGGCACCAGCCTGCGCGCATATCTCCACAACAGCGGGTGCTTGCCCGTAGAAGCTTCGTAGCTCCCGCAGCAACGGTGGCCCATTCACATCAGGAACATGCCAAACGTATCTCGGTGGTATCAAGTCGTCAAGCACTGCAGATTGCCAACCATGTTGCCCATTCCGCTGTTGGTGCTTGAAGGCACCGCAGTTCTGGGCCTTGTGTCCCGTTGGACCTACGTGGACCTCGGGGCAGTACCCGCAGACCCTGACTCTGTACATCCTCATCAGCTTTTTGGCTCCTGCCCTCATTTGTTCCCACGCCTGTAACGTTTCTTCGGCTATGGAGACCGTTTCTTCTTCGCTAGAAGGCGGAGTGATCTCTGAGAGAGGTAACTCGGTTAACAACGGCACTGGAGGAGGCTGGGGCTCTGGATCAGGCAATTCTGTTTCATCTGCATCGACAAACTCGCTTTTGCCGATGCGGATTATTGGTTTCCTTCTCCTTTTGGTTGGAAACTCGGGGATTTCAACGCCCCCCTGAATGCAGAGCTCAACTACAGCAGGAACTCTGGGAACCGAGAACCTCTCGTCGTGGCGGATGCGCTTGCCAAGGCGGTCATAGAGGTGATAAGCTTCAAGAGGAACGATAACGTCTTCAATGACTGAGTTTGTCCATTCGTGAAGGCCTTTCCTCTGGGAGGCACTCGGACCTTTACACGACTTAAATGGATGCCCATAAGGTCCAACATGGATCTCATTGCAATACCTAAAGAGACAAAACCGAGCAACATCAAAGGTCTATGGGCAAACAGAGCCGAGATGAAACAAAGAAGAGATAGAGAATTACCCACAAGCATTAACACGAACAACCTTCATGAGCCGGTGGAGATTGTTGATCAATCTGATTCTTGCGTTGTATACTTTATAGGCAAGAGGCACAAGGCTCTTCACGACCATACCGTTTTTAGGTGGAGGGAGAGGTCTCTTAGGCTTGTCTTTGTTGTTCTTGACTCTCTCTCTCGCGGCTCGACTCAGGTCAACAATGGGCACTGGGAAGGGTTTCTTCTCTCTCCTTGCGTACTGCTTAGGCGCGTCTGCATTCTGAGGATGATCGCTTCTCACAACAAATGGAAGAGATCGACGCCCTTTACTAAGCACAAGTCTGGAATCTAACTCAAGACTGAACTCAATGCTACTTCCCTGCACAATATTGGAGTTTACACATAACTTTAGATCGTGAACAGAGGATCTCACCAACAGCTGGCAAAGGAAGCAGAGCGAAACGAATTGGATGATACAGACTACGAAAGGAAACTGACCTGAAGAGAAGAAGAGAACCCAAAACTAGTAAACGGGTTGAGATTGATAAATTTCCTCCTGGGTACGCTCTGAATAGCGAAAGGTACACTTTTAGGTGACAACCCCGAAAGTGTACCAGCATCTGCCCCTGGGAGAGAAAAAAAAAACGGAAACTAAAATCAATCACAATCTGACAAGAAAAGGATTGATATTGAGCATTGAGGACGGTTCCGAAAAAACACAATGAAGAAGAAACTTACAGGAAATGGCAGAGTACGTTATCGACATCGTCGACAACTGCTGGGTTAAAGCATTGGGGAAGATGGAGGAGGATAAGGAGAGGATAGAGCGGCCTGAGTCTCTCGGACGAAATTAGCTAATGGAAATCGTGAGCCTAAAATAATGGGCTTTTTAATGGGTTGATTGTGGTTCCATTAGGCCCATTTAAATTAACTTTTGAGTTGTGTAACCGAACCGGGTTTAAAAATAAACCAGAATACGTTTTTCATTTTAGGTTTAGGATAATACATTTAGGCTCACGATTTCCATTAGCTACAGAACATGGGGGACTCAGATACAAACCGAAACCGAACTGAATTGGCGCCTTTGTTACACAGACATGAAGAGTTTAATTAGACTAAACCAAAAAGGCCTAATGGAAGAAGAACCAAACAAGCAGCCGTTACAACCAAACTCCACGAGCCGTTTAGCCGATGACCACTTCCCTTCTGTGTGATCTGAGCGTTATTCGGAGCAGCCGCATTGGTTCTGTTGTGATTAGGAGACAAGACGACGACAAGAAGCTTCTCTCCTCTCTGGCAATGTCCTTCTTCTCCACTGATGAAGTAAAAAGGACCTGATCTCTTTAGCTCTACCTTCGTTTGACCATTTTTGTATCCTCTTATAGGCTCTGATCTGTCGCATCTCTCGTAATTTTTTTCCCTCACTTGCATCACTGAATCATTCTCCGCATTGTACTTCCACACTGGTAAACAAAAAAAAAAAAACTATTATATGAGAAACAAAAAACAGAGCCATGTACCAAACCAAAGTGACGATATTCACAACTTACGGAGAGTATTTCCAATTTTGAATCTTGTTTTCTCTGACCAATGGTTTGGTGTTTCATCTGTAGATTCTGGAACCTTCCATGTGTTAGACTTGCCTCCCACCAGAATCTCCCTGCCTTCACACAACAAACCAAAAAACAAAAGCAAACAACACACCATAAGTGAAGAAGAAGACATTGTGAGAGCTTGATGATGTTTTTTTCTGTGTGATTAGTCTGTCAATTATATGAATGTGATGAGAATTCGCCAAAATAAATAGGGGAGAGAGATCTCTGGCTTCTTGGATCCAAACAAATCCCTTCCATGAACCAAAACGTGACCATCGAAAAACGAAGCTCGTGAAATGAAGAAGCTAAGCGTTACAGAGCTGTGTGTTAATTGTGACCAAACCAACACTTTTCACTATTGCGTTTTTACCTTCCATCAGCTGATGGGTCATCGTTGAATCATCATCGATGTAAATGCTAAAAGTTATTACCTTTTAGACTTTAGGATAGTTATAAAGGTTTTTTTTTTTTTTTTTTTTGGGTGACATTTAAAGCAGAGTAAATGGAATGCATGTGACGACGAGGAGATGGGAATTTAATATGGATTTTTAACCACTGAAGTAAATAAACTTTCGGAAAAAAAAAACCCTAAAACCGAGCACCATTTCCCAGAAATCAAGGCAGAGTTTCTGCACAATCCGTATAAATAAGAAATACCTTAAAGGCGAATCTTTTTTCGTTTTTTTCTTTCTCTTCCACCATCTGACTTTTCTCGAGTAATATATTAAAGTCTTGAAATTTATATTTCAACCTCCATTCTCATCGGTCTCTTTTCAATGGACCCAGTTTGAATGGTTACATTTTACAGACGACAATGGAACACAAGAAACAAAGAGAGAGGGTTTCTTCAAGATTTCTCCAACTAAACCCATTAAAAAAAAAACAAAGAGAGGTGTTGTTGATAAATTAGTAAAAAAGAAAGAAAAGAAAAGGAAGTTGCTTTTCTCTTGACCCAACACCTCAATTTAGTGCAGAAGTCATTTCCCACACTTACCCCTTTCCCCTGCACAAGTCTGCTTCCATCTTCATCACTGCTGTCTCAACCCATCAACACCCACATCCAAAAAAAAGCAATTTTGCTTTATTTTATTTTATTTTCTTTTCCTTCTCACAGCAACAACAGCAACAACAACAACATGATGTGTCCTTCTTTTCTGCTTCTTTGTCCTTCTCTGACTTCTCCCCTTCAGATTGATATTAGATTACAACACGAAACCCAGAACCTTCCTCTTTCTCTCTTTTCTCTCTTATCTCTCTCTCTCTCTCTCTTCCCATTCCTTTTTTTCTTTCAAGCTCTTCCCCTTCATCTCTCTCCCTCTTCCCTTCTGTGATTCTGTAATTACACATCTTGTGTTCATATGATGAATCGAGCTCACGGCGATTTCACCCTCTCCAACCCTAATCCTTTTGAGGATCCGAAAGTCAGACTTAGGCATCATGGCCTTATGCAAGACTATCGAGAATTGCATATGGTACGAACTCCTCCTTTTTTTTCATGAGTGTAAAGTCAAGTTTATGTTTCTGCAGTCTAGTCTATTTATCTCTGGATCTGAGAATGTAATTTATCTAAGGAATTGCTCAAGATTTGCTTTTTTTTTTCCACCCTGATCTGTTCTCACAGCTGCTCGGAAAACCTGGAAAAAAGGGATTAAGTTTTTGACTTTTTGTTTTAAAAGAGAAAGATGAAACTTTGAGCTTAATTGATTCCTTAACAAACATAAAGCCTCTTACTTTCTTTTTTTGGTCATGTGTAATTTATGCAAATCTCTATTAGTCTTAAGCTGATCAAAAGAGTGTTTTCTTAAGCATACTTTTAGGATGAGAACTTTGCTTAGTGTTTGTTTCTCTGATCTTTTAAGATCACTTTATTAACACGTTTTGCTGTTTTGTTTGATTACACAAAGGATACTGAAGCAATGAGAAAAAAGTTACAGACAGTGCGAGAGAGAAAGGCAACACTAATGGCCGAAGTCCGGTACAGATACTTACAATCGTTGACAGTATATATAAATATATATATCATTTATGTCCTTTGGATGTTTTTCTTAAGTGTTTTATGTCTGTTTTTCAGATTTCTGCGGCGGAGATACAGGCATTTGAGGCAAGACCAGCCTGTTATGCAGCCACCAGATGTTAAACAGAAGGACAGAGGAAGATCAAATGGTGGGAAGAAGAGTAAAACGCAGATCCGAAGGGAAGTGTCTTCTCCTAATAAGAGAACTGAAGCAGAAACTAAGCATGTTTCACTTCCTGACTTAAACCACTCAGCAAAAGTTCATGTGGAAACCAAAACCAGTCCTACGAAAAGAGTTCCATTGTTCGATCTAAACCAGATATCCGTAAGCATTTCACTCTCACGATGTGCACAAAGAAGAAACCATACTCTTTGCAAACCCATTTTTGACCACCTCTTAAATTGATTATAGGGAGAAGAAGAGGAAGAAACAGAAGCAGTGAACAATAATAGTGAAGAGAGAATGAGAGTGGAAGAAAGCAGTTCATGTAAGAGAATGAGCAGCAGCATCGCTATCGAGCAGAAAGAGATGAAGCTATCGTCTTGCAGGAATGGAGGAAACGGTTCAAATAAGAGGAAAATTTCGTGGCAAGATCCTGTTGCAGCTCTCAGAGTCTAAAGAGAAAAGAAAAAGAAAAATCCTTTTTCTTCCTCAAGTCAAAGAAGTAATCTTGTAACATAGCTAAGCTTCACATCAATTTAGCTTTGCTTTATTTGCTTGATCCTCTCCGTTGAAAACATATCCAATTGTGGCTTGAAACTTGAAAAAACCTTATCTCTTGTCCATTCTTGAAGTGGCGACTTATACAAGTGACATTTGTATATCGGACATGTGTCTATCTTAGACGAGTAAACAAAAATTCTACGGAAGTGATCCGAAATTCCAGGAACAAGATCGACGGTCATATGTGTTCACACGTGTCTGAGAAGGAACGTTTCGTGTAAACTTTAAATCCATACCGAACACAAAGATCGATCATTTGGCTCTGAGACGAAACAAGAAAAGCAAAACACACGATCATTTTTATGGATGAAGACGTCGGGTCTGATTGGGGCGGGTTGGCTCCGGAAATACTAACCAACATCATCTCAAGGCTCACGATTCAGGAGCGATGGACGGGACCGATGTTCGTCCGAAAATCGTGGCTAACCGTTTGCAGAGATCCGTATCTCTGGACTATATTCGATCTGGAGCAATGGTTCGAGTCATATCCCGAGTCGACTCAGTTGTGGTCCCCTGATTTCGAGCGGAAAATAGATTCAATGCTTCGATCAGTCGTCGATTGGAGCGACGGAGGTCTCACCGAGATCCGCGTCCGCCATTGTAGCGACCACGCTCTCTCTTACGTTGCCGACAGGTAATCTTTCTTTCATCAAAAATTCATTTGTTCACTGGTGAAAATGATTTGAGTTTTGTGATTTCGTCTGTTTTGGAAATTTTCTTACGGATTTGAGATATTTTCTGATTTTGGACGTGTCATTAGATGCCCAAATCTCCAGGTTCTCGCCATTAGAAGCAGTCGTAACGTGACAGACGCGTCTATGACGAAGATAGCGTTTCGGTGCAGGAGTCTAAAGGAACTGGATATCAGTTACTGTCACGAGATCTCTCACGACACGCTTGTGGTGATAGGAAGGAACTGTCCAAATCTCACGACACTGAAACGCAACCTTATGGATTGGTCAGATTCTTCTCGGCACATCAGCTCTGTTCCTACAGAGTACTTAGACGCCTGTCCCCAAGACGGAGACACAGAAGCTGACGCGATCGGAAAACACATGATCAATCTAGAGCATTTGGAGATTCAGTTCTCTAGACTGTCTGCCAAGGGACTCGCTTCTATATGCGAGGGTTGTCCGAAGCTAGAGCACTTGGACTTGTTTGGATGCGTGCATTTGTCAAGCCGTGACATTGCAAACAATGTGTCAAGGCTGAAACGGCTTAAGGAGGTGAAGAAGCCAGATGTGTATGTGCCAAGGTCAGTGGATGTGGCTCAGACGGAGAGATACGGACATTGGAGACTCTATGACGAGAGATTTGATATACAAGCCATGAGGATCTGATTTCATACACTACGCGAACTTCTGTAATAAAGCAGCCTATATAGTTCTGAATTCCCTAGGTTGTTATTTCTGTTATATAACAGCCAAACCCAAACAGGTTCTGTTGTGTTAAAATTTCTCTGGGGAAAAGGAAATGGTTTGGTTTTCATAACCTTGGAAAATACCAAACTGTAGAGCTCAAAATCTCAAAGCATTCAAGATGTACACACTTATATGAAGTTTATACACGCAGAGTAGTTGTTGACATTAACAGAGTGCGCATTACTATCTACTACATCAATTTTCGTAGGGAAAGTAAAAAAGAAAACCACAGACCAAACACAAAGAAAAAAACTACAAAAGGAGAGAGAGTAAGAAAGAGGAGGCAAGGCAAGCAGTCATATGAAAAGAGCCTGACAAAGGTGTTGCGGAAGCAGCTGTGGTGCTGCGAGGCCTTCCGTATCTTGCCCTTTTCCTTATGAAAACTCCAAGCTTCCTCGTCACACGAGCNCTTCTTTCCAATTTTCTTCATCAATCACAAATTTATTACACCCTCTCTCACATCTACTTCCACTACAATAATTCATTGACAAACAAAAATCCGACACGCTCTTCTCAGCAGTTCGGTAAATGTAGAATCAAAAGTAGAAAATTAGAACCCAGTAACTTACGAGTGTAGTAGCCCACGCGCCATTTGATTAGACGGAAGACGAACACGTTTAAGAAAACGACTGTATCTTCTCTCCCAGATGCTTTCGCAGACGACGAAACAACTATATGTTTCGTCTATTATCACTGTCTCTTTCAAATAATGCTGAATAAAATGGGGGACCTCAAAACCACATCAAGATATTAGTTAGCCTCTTATTTCCCCGCTAAAAGCCCATTAAGACCTCGATAATGGGCCTTTATTAGTTGATATGTAAAAGTGGGGGAGACGAAGGGAAACTGAAGCAACAGAGGAAACAAAAAAATGGAGGGAGGCGGAAGCGGCGGCGGCGTTAGGCTTCACGTCGGAGGATTGGGAGAAAGCGTCGGGAGAGACGATCTTCTCAAGATCTTCTCTCCCATGGGTTCCGTCGATGCTGTAGAATTCGTCAGGACCAAAGGTCGCTCCTTTGCTTACATCGACTTCTCTCCCTCCTCCGAAAACTCACTCACCAAGCTCTTCTCAACGGTGAGCAGATTTGAGCTAGATTATATCCTATTTCCCTCTTCTCTGCTCTCTTTTTCTTAACCCGAATCCGATTTTGGCAGTATAATGGATGCATCTGGAAAGGAGGGAGGCTGCGGCTGGAGAAAGCCAAAGAGCATTATCTAGCTCGCTTGAAGCGGGAATGGGAGGAGTCATCTTCTGCCTCTGATGACACCATTAAAGCTCCCGATAACTCCAGCCCTTCCACCCACCTTAACATCTTCTTTCCCAGGCTCAGAAAGGTACCAAAAGCTCCTTCGATATCTGCGACATATAACATGATATAGTAATTAGGAGTAAGGAGATTAGGGTTGAGATACCTTTCGTTTGGTGCAGGTGAAAGCTATGCCACTCAGTGGAACCGGAAAACATAAGTATAGTTTCCAGCGTGTTGCGGTGCCGTCTCTTCTTCCCAAGACCTTTTGCGATTGTGAAGAGCACTCTGCGTCTCTCACTCCTCAGGAAACCCATGCCCGTGATCTAGAAGCGCTTAATGTGGGAATAAACGAAGAAGAGGTGAATATTATGAACTCGGTGATGGATAAGCTCTTTGAGAAAGATCACAACGATAACATCATCATCAATGTGGTATCTGGTGGGAACGACATGATGGACTCAGAGCTGGATATCTTGTCAAGAAAACGGGTACTTGAAGCTAATATTTTTCAGTTTTTCATAACTCCCAATAATGTGTCATCTACCTACCTTATCCCTGATCTGGCTCTTTTCTTTGATCTTAACTCAGAAATCAACTTTCAATGAAACACCAGCAAGTGGAGCAGGATATACTGAGGGACGAAAGGGGAACAACATTCATCCAAGCAAAAAAAAGCAATCAATCATCCTAGAAGGAAGTGGAAGACAGGAATCTTCTCAGGCCATGCGTGAAAAGAAGAAACCTTCTGGACTCGATCAGGATAGATCAACGGATGAACCATGCAGTGAAATAGGTGTCAAGCGGTCGAGTGACAGTATTTCCTGGTCCCAAAAGTCTTCCTGGAAAGCACTTGTGGCCAATGGGAACAACAGTGATTTTACCGTATCCAGTTTCTTGCCGGGTGTTGGCTCTAGTAAAGCAGTACAACCTGCATCAGGCAACACTGATCTTGCCAGGTTACCTAGCCAAGAAAATTCAGAGGAATTGGATGTGCCGAGCTCTACAGCAAGGCCGTCTGTGACAACTAAGATCAAGAAGACGAAAAGTAAGCGCCTAACTTCAACAATCATGGCAGAGAAATTACCTGTTGCAGATGACATAGAGAAGAATGATACTACAGCTAATGATGATGTAGTTTCAGACCACTCAGAAGATTCTGTCACTGACACAAGTGTGGAAACTGAACTTGTAGCAAGCACCGAGGGCGATAGTGAGAATGACAGTTTGAATGTGGAAAAGGATGAGAATGTCGAGGGCGATAGTGAGAATGACAGTTTGAATGTGGAAAAGGATGAGAATGTAGCAGAGGATTTGAATGCAGAAAAGGAAAGCTTAGTCTTAAAGGATAATGTGGATCATGATGTGGACGAAGAAGAGGCGGGGAAAGCACCGTGGAAAAGGATGAGAATGTAGCAGAGGATTTGAATGCAGAAAAGGAAAGCTTAGTCTTGAAGGATAATGTGGATCATGATGTGGACGAAGAAGAGGCGGGGAAAGCACCGTTGGAAGCTTGTAGCAAGTCACAAGGGGGTTCTTCATGGCTTCAGAGGGCATCATGGACTCAGCTGGTTAGCGACAAGAACGCTTCATTCAGTATAACTCAACTCTTCCCGGGTTTAGCTTCTGACAAGAGCGAAGCAGCTGGAGTGAACAACAATGGAGATAGCCAGTTCTCCAACTCTAACCAGAGTGAAAGTGGAATGAAACAAAGGGACTACTCGTGTAGCACCAATGGTTTTGAGGATGCAGGCGTCCAGGTGGATAGTACCCCTGTGAGAAGTTTTGAAGAGAAGCGGCAGAGTCTAAAGGGTAAGAATGTCAGTGAAGGATGTAGATTGGCTGCGAAGATGCCGATTGGGAGAGAGATTGGGTCTGGGGAGACTTGCACTTTTATGAGAAGTGCGGCTTCTCTGAAAGAGTGGGAAAAGGCTAAGAAGGCATTGAGTGAGCCCAGAAGAAGGAAGAAAAGTGAAGAATGAGTTGGACTCAGATTAGAGGCTCTTCAAATTATGTATTACTCTGCAGTTGTTGTGCTTGATATACAATGCGTTTTAATTTACTTATTCTGAGAGATGGCTACTTATTCTGCTGTGAGAATTTTTATAGTCTTCCCGAGATGATGAATTACATGAAGGTGAATCACGGTTTACCAAAGACAACTGTCACAAATGTTTTTAGGGAACTCTTAGGTTATAACTGGTAATCAATTTTAAACTAAACCACTTACTAAAAACCCAAGATCCCATAGTCATGGCCCATTATAGCCCAAACCAGAATATAAAAGGGGCTTATATAAATAACACAAGTCTAGGTTTTTTTTCGAGTATTCGTCTGAAATGTCCCTATTGCTCAAACCAAAAGCTGAAAAATCCTTTCTATTTTTAATTTTACTTATGATTTATTTTAAAGGATAAAAATATATCAAAATGGCCAAAAACCCCAACAAACAAAACAAAATTACATTTTATACTTGAGTTTTATCTGCCCACCCACTTCTCACCCAACTCGTTCGGATCCAACCCGAAAATTGTGAGAAAATTCGAGCCGTTCGAGCCGTTCAGCCCTAACTCCTCTTTCATTTATCGCTTTTCGTAAAACTAGGAACAACTACGTAGAACTATGTCGAGGAGAATTAAGAAATTTTCTACGATTCTCGCGCGCTTTCTTCCACTTTTCTTGTTCAAAAATCTCTCATTATTCTCTCTATTTGCAGAATTTTCAATCTTTTATCTTAGATTATGTGATGGATATACTTTCAAGTTTAAAGTGTGTACATGGTATGTTAAGCTCACCAAATGTTCGATGATATGTCTCAATGAAATTTTTTCACCTTTAATACAAAAAACTCAATTAGTAATACTAGTTATCCACAGTTATACATTTTCTGAAACTAAGTAAAACCAGTTGCACCAAGTTTTACTCAATAAATCATGATTTTCAGTAATACCAGTTTTTCTAGTTATACAACATTTATCAGTTATACTAGTTTCACCCAGTTCTCCTATCGTAAGAACTCTAATTGGATCGATTCGGGACAATTCCATACAATTCAACCACTGTAATCCATTTGTTACCGAATTAGAGTCATAATCGACCCAGAAACCACCTCTAGTTCCTCTTCTCGTCACTATAGATCGGTCCATAATCAAGAGCTTGGGAGAAGAGAAAAGAAATCGGGAATGAGAGAGAGGAGATGAGGAATGAAAGAGAGAGGAGAGAGATAGAGGAGAGAGAGGAGAGAGAGAGAGGAGAGAGAGAGGAAACTCGGTAATGAAAGAAAGAGAGAAGAGAAGGAAGAAATTTGGGGATTTTTCAGTATTAGGCGCCAAAAATTGGGGATTTAGAGGATTGGGTGCCAAAATTTTGGGGATTTTGAGCATTGGACGCCAAAATTTTAGTCACATGTGCATGCCAATTTTACACATAGTTATACAGAATATAGTAGTTGTACGAAAGTTTCAAATAGTTATACTTTGAGTGTTTTCTATTTTAATTAGTATTACCTACCCTTAAAATTTCTTTTTGTAGTTTTACACTTGACATAAGTCTATTATCATATAATTCTCATTGTTTTATGTATTGATATGTTTAAAATCAAGATTTCTGTAACTTTTTCATCCTAAGTTGGTTATTATTTACAAAGTGATCTTAAAAGTGTAAGGAGTATATTGTGTAAATTCTTTAATAACCCAATATGATATAATTTCATAATTTTCTACTTAATACACGTTATGAAATTTATTTGTGATGTCACAACGCCAATAAGTCTGTTGAGTAATTTTGGTTTAGGTTTTGTAAAAATCAAAATTATTTTTTTCCATTATAACCTTTAATCAGTAATACCAGTTTTACCAGATATATGTTTGTTCAATTATATCAATATGGAAATGATCTTTAATCGGTTAGAGTAAATACTTCCTCACTTTCCACCAGCAGTGGAATGTAACTCAATTGCAATTTAACCTTACTTTCATCTAACGCAAACTTCTTGTATATCTTAGTTTCTATCATCGATAATGTTATGTTCTCCACTAATGTCTTCAACATTAAACTATACATGCGACCTTGTCATTTAAAATGTATGCAGACGTTGTTGCTCATTGTATCCTACCAAACAAAAAAAAAAAATCAAATCACTAATATTAGTTATTCAGAGTTATACCTTTCTGAAACTAAGTAAAACCAGTTGCACCAAGTTTTACTCAATAAATCATGATTTTCAGTAATACCAGTTTTCCTAGTTATACTACATTTATCAGTAATACTAGTTTCACCCAGTTCTCCTATCGTAAGAACTCTAATTGGATCGATTCGGGACAATTCCATACAATTCAACCACTGTAATCCATTTGTTACCGAATTAGAGTCATAATCGACCCAGAAACCACCTCTAGTTCCTCTTCTCGTCACTATAGATCGGTCCATAATCAAGAGCTTGGGAGAAGAGAAAAGAAATCGGGAATGAGAGAGAGGAGATGAGGAATGAAAGAGAGAGGAGAGAGATAGAGGAGAGAGAGGAGAGAGAGAGAGGAGAGAGAGAGGAAACTCGGTAATGAAAGAAAGAGAGAAGAGAAGGAAGAAATTTGGGGATTTTTCAGTATTAGGCGCCAAAAATTGGGGATTTAGAGGATTGGGTGCCAAAATTTTGGGGATTTTGAGCATTGGACGCCAAAATTTTAGTCACATGTGCATGCCAATTTTACACATAGTTATACAGAATATAGTAGTTGTACGAAAGTTTCAAATAGTTATACTTTGTGTGTTTCCTATTTTAATTAGTATTACATCTGTCTCTTATACACATCTAGATGTGTATAAGAAAGAAGGCATTGAGTGAGCCCAGAAGAAGGAAGAAAAGTGAAGAATGAGTTGGACTCAGATTAGAGGCTGTCTCTTATACACATCTAGATGTGTATAAGAGACAGGTTTAGAAGAGAATCGGCAGAGTCTAAAGGGTAAGAATGTCAGTGAAGGATGTAGATTGGCTGCGAAGATGCCGATTGGGAGAGAGATTGGGTCTGGGGAGACTTGCACTTTTATGAGAAGTGCGNTACTAATTATACTATATTTATCAGTAATACTAGTTTTACCTAGTTCTCCTATCGCAAGAACTCAAATTGGATCGTTTCACGTTCTAATCTACTTACAGTTCAATACAATTCAACCACTGAAATCCATTTGTTACTGATTTAAAGTCCTAATCGACCCAGATCAGCGGTGATAGAGCTCGAGATCGACGTCGGCGGTGAAGAGCTCGAGATCGACGTCGGCGGTGAAGAGCTCAGATTCAGTTTTGGGTTTTAATCTACTTGCAATTCAATTAATTCAACCACTAGAATCCATTTGTTACTGATTTAAAGTCCTAATCGACCCATATCGGCGGCGATGGAGCTCGAAATCGACGGCAGCGGCGAAGAGCACAGATTCCGTTTTGAGCAAGCTCGTTTCGAGCCGAAGCGTGAGCCGTTTCTTTTTTTTGTTCTTTTGCAATTTTTTTTCTTTTTCTATTAAAATAGAAAAATAAGTTAAATTAAATAGCAGGATCAAATTGGTCTTTTCAAATATGAACGATATATTAGATTAATTTGGGATATAAGAGATTTGATTTTGAGCAGAAGGGGTATTTCAGCTCATGGCTCGTTTTTTTCTGCCTCAAACGCCTCCTCTCGAAACCCTAGCAGTAGTCGCTCTGTTCTTTATTCTATTCTGCCCCCAATGGGCAAGGATAATCGCAAGAAATCATTGGCTCTCTCCGATGTAAGCTCTGATGCTTTGACCGACGAGCATAAGGGACCGTCCACTTCCATTAATGTAATCTACTTCTTCTTCTTATGGTTTTCTTTATTTTCTTTTCTCAGTTGAGACCCAACTCTTTTTTGTTACTTTTGAATTTAGGATGCTGTGAAAACCAAGAAGCGCAAGAATTCCTCTTATGTAAGCTAATTCTTCTTTTTGTTTTCTTTATTGTCCTTTGTTCTTTTCTTAGATTTGAGCCACTCTTCTTTGTTAATTTTGAATTCAGAATTATGCTATGACCGAGAAGCATAAGAAACCCTCCAATGTAATACTCTCTACTCCTTATGGTTTTCGTTTTCTGCATTTATATTTCTCTATTAATGCCTTAATTTGTTTCGAATTTTCAGTGTGAGACTGCTCATGCTTCTTCGTCTAAATCTTTGAAGAAAGGTCTATGTTAATGCTTTAATTTAGCTATTTTCTCTATTAATGCTTTAATTTGGTTTTGGTGTTTTTCATTCTTAAATTAACATGTCTAAACGCTAATTTCGTTGGCTTTTCCCAATTATCAGTTGCATTGTTCCTTTAATCTTGATTTGCTTTTAAGATATTTTAGTCATATATATATTGATAGTATGCTTGATTTAGTTTGAGTTAGGCAGAACTCAAAAATGTTACCAGTCATGAATTATTTTCTATCTTTTGCTTTAGAGTTTGAGTTACAATGTGTTATGATTGGATTAAAATTTTGAGTTATCTCTTTGTAAAATTGATAAATCAAAAGCTAACTCACATCATGGATAATTCCATGTATTTGAGATTTTGAGTTACCTTTTTTTTTATTATTGTTTCAATATTAATTATTGTATAACTTACACTAGACAACGTGTTTTGCTTCCTTATTTATAGGTTTTTAATTTTATTTTAAACAATTATCAATTATTTTGTTAGTAACAAATCATCTTGGTCAAATATTTTTCTAAACTTATTTATTTCTTTTTAATGATTNTTCCTTATTTATAGGTTTTTAATTTTATTTTAAACAATTATCAATTATTTTGTTAGTAACAAATCATCTTGGTCAAATATTTTTCTAAACTTATTTATTTCTTTTTAATGATTTTAATAAAATTATTCATAGTCTTTATTAATATTTTAATAAAATTATTCATATCATTCTAATAAATTCCTTTCTGAATGATATTTTTAGATCTAATGTATTATGTTGATTTTAATATTTTGTGTTCGCTCTTTTTATTAGGTAAAGGCGTATTGAGACCTTGTTCAGAGAGCAAAGCAAATTGGAAGAAGCAGAAGATACACAAGGATAAGTCTGAGGTTAGGTGTTGTAAATTAAGTATTTACAACTTTTATTATTATGTTTTATTCTTTGCAATGACTACTATTTTTGGTTGATTTTTGCCGGAAAATGAAATAATTGTCTCGAACAGTGTAAATATATACTTTCTTTGCCTAATTGTTTGATATTTTGGATTCTTCACTATCTATTTTTTTGTTTTTTTTTTCCATTTAATGTTCCATTCCATTAGTTTTCTGTCAAGAATAAGAAGTCTGATCATCCCTAGAACATCAATCTTTTGGGAACAAAAATAAAACCGAAACATCAAACAATTGGGAACTGAGCGAGTACAATTTTGTTGTTGTTATTTATTCTTGACATTAATGCCATTTATGAGGTTCATGCAGCTTTAGTTGAACCCTTTTTTTTTTACTTTTGTCATGAAAACTTAAGTACTTCTCCTATTAAATCGCATAGACTACGTCTTTTGTTGTATTCTATGACAATAACAATGTTGTTTGTTTAATTTTTGCAGGAACATGATGAAGATGAAATATTTGTCTCGAAAAATGTAAGTATCTACAGTTTTTTTCTGTAATGAGTTTGATTTTTTTAACAGTGTTCTTAATTTTAATCCAATGGCAGGAAATCAAAGAAATGAAGAAATCTATCAAAGAGCTGTCTAAAGCTGTAAAAAAACCACAAGAGATTCTAATGACAAAAGCCGATCTTCTAGAGTTGGTTTCATTGAAGGTATATTCTCTGTTTATGTGTTTGTTTATAGCTATTGAATTGTTTTGTAGATTGAGAAATGAAATACTTTACTCGTTATCTTGCTCTGATGTTTTTTTTTTTTAAAAATTCTAAAGAAATCATTCGATATAGGAGAAAGAAACCCCAAAGAAAGAAGAATCAATAGGTTGTTTAGAATGTTGTCATAGTGACGATTTCTTTGAACCCGACGACAACCCCCTGGCTGGCCCCGATGACAGTGCCGACCCAGACCCCGTCGACCATCTCGACGACTACGACCCCGTCTTTTTTACAAAACTTTTTGTTCCTCGTCACTGCGGCAGGTAGTTCCCCAGTTACATGAATATGCCCTTGTTTTTGATAACAAAGTAACTTGTCATTAATTCATGGATTTTGTCTTTTGATAATGCAGTTGAGATTCACCGATTGCTTCCTTTTGGCAGCACCTAGCGACGAACATGGGTACTGAGAGCAACAGGTTAGGTCCAGTATCTCTTTGTTTGTGTACTCCTTGTGTATAGCAATCAGCACGCTCGGTTTAGTTTTGAGACAGGATGCGAAGGGGCTCCCCTTCTTCCTATAATGCTTGTCATGATGAACATGGCTTACAACATCTTCCTTCTACGCCTCATCAAAATCTCATCTGCTGTTGTGTCGTCTCTGGCATCCACCGTTTCAGGTACAAACTTCGCCTCGCCATAGTTTCATGGTAACCTACTTCTTTGGCTAAATAGCAATTACCAATGATTTGGCTTTGCTGGTGCAGTGCCCATAGCGGTCTACTTATTCACGCTACCCTTACCGTACCTTGGGGTCGCATCTTCACTTCCAACGGGGTTTGTGGCAGGCACAGTCATGCTTGTACTCGGCATGCTTCTATATGCTTGGACACCATCTCACTCTTCTGATTCGCCCTCTTCCACCTAATTGCAGCTGATTGGTTTTGGTTACTCTGTCGTTTTTCTCTTTTCATTGTACCATATATGTCCATCTTCTTCTATTAGTTTGCATTGGATCGTTTTTTTTTCCCATAGTAACACTAGCTTGTTGAGTGATAGAAGACACTTGGATTATGAGCATACAAGAGCATATTTACATATTTTTGGTAAAGAGACGAGCCCAGAATCTTGTAGTTGGCGATGTAAACTAGCTGATGATTGACAAACCTTCATTACTGTATCTGCTTCCAGCATCGTTAGATGTGATGCTGTTGATAAAAAAAAAAGGTGAATTAAAAAAATGAAATACATAGGAATGGAATATAGAAAGAAAGTTATGGAATAAAAAAATGGAATGAATAATTAGAGAGAAAATTTTTTTATTACTCAAATTGTAACTATTTAAAGAAATATAATGGAATGAAAATAAATATAATTTTAACTAATTTTTTTAATTCAATTTATCTCTATTCCATCTTTTACTATCCATTCGTATACGTTTTAGATTGGAAATACTTTTACACTACACTAGGAGAGAACCCGCGCGATGCGCGGATTTTATTTTAATTTGAGTTTCTAAAAATATGTTTTATATTTATATTTTGATTATTGATTTTATATTGTTTTAAAAAAATATTATTTTCTACTTTTTTTATTGATGATGTATATAATCTCTTTCATACATTATTTCACGAATTTTTATTTATACTTCAATTTTCATACTATTTTCATTTGTCTAAATCTTAATATTATCATATTATTTATTTTTTTTCAATTTATTATTTTGAAGATTTTTTTTTTGTATATCTTTCATTGAATCCATATATTTTTTCATATTTTAAAATTTTGTATATTTTTGTATCCATTTTTCTTATTCTCAATATTTTTTATATAATTTGTTATCTTCTCGATTTTTATTGATTTTATTGTTTTGTCTTATGATATTATAGGCCGGAGTTAACTTTTTAATTTATTCAAAATCATAAAAAAAATTCGATTTGTGGTCGCGTAGATAGCGGTCGCGACCAAGCAGTCATAGGTGCTATGGTTTCTTATTGAAGAGTCAATTCAGAATTTTTGCATCTTCTTATCTTCTCGATTTTTATTGAATATTTTGTTGTGTCTTACGATTTATATGTTGTAGTTAACTTTTTAATTTATTCAATATCATAATTGTTTTTCAGTTGTACCAAAGTTAATTATCATAATTTATTTGTAAATAAGTATAAAACAACTTAAAAAATAGAATGATATATATATATATATATATATGTATAATATAAGATTTATATATATGTATGTTTTTAAATTAAATTTGAATTTCACATACTTACAATAATTTTTAAATAGTTGAATTCAAATTTAATAGTTTTTATGTATAGCGAATTATACATATGTTAATTTTTATTTATATTGCATGATATTTTAAAAAAAAATAATTAACTGCTTATATATTTTATACATGTGGAAAAATAATGTTATGATTGACTAATAAGAAGAAACTGTTGTGACATCTTCTAAAGAGTCTCATTCATCTGTTATATTGTAGATGATGATTTGTGATTTATGAATGTGTTATTTGTTTATTTTTTTCAATGATTTTTTTTTGTTGAATATGTTATTTATTATTTTTTATACTGTAATAATAGACATTTTATTATTTACATAACAGTTGACACAATTTAATCTGAAAGAATAAGAATGTGAAAATAGAAATTGTTTATAATTATGTTTAGTCTATATCTTTTTATCATATATAGTTGGATGCGTTTAAATTCGTAATTAACATGATCGCGACACGTGGTAAGTGAATTGGTTAGATTTCGACATGTGTTGCAATTTGAATATATTATATAGTTAAAATTAAATTTAATGAGTAGTTAGATTTTAATAAATAAATGACTGTTGGTATGTTATCGATTATGGAAAAAAAAATTAGTTAACTTCATTGTAAGAAAAGATAAGCTGAAACACTAATCCTTTAAAATAATATAACTTGAATGCTTTTTTTTGGTTTTGTGAATAAGATTTTATTTGTCATTAATTACAATAGATATTGTATATAATTTAGTGATTTGATAACTTATAGGTGGTGTTTGTTTGAAGTTTTTTTATTTTTAAATTCTATAATTTATCCTTTTGATTTATTTTGTTATGTTATTTTCAAAGTTGTAATGTATATTAGATCACCAAGTTTTTTTTACGCCTTTTACTATTATTATAGTAATTTTCGCAAAATTTGAGAAGGAGTACTTATGACATAATTTATAAGACTGCTCATTTTTATTGAGAAGATTCTGGGTTCGAATCCCCTTGGATGTGATTTAAAAGTATTTTGTTTGGTTCGCATTTAATGCCAAATGAAACAAAATTTAATAGGTACTAAAATTTAAAAAAATTTCTTAAATAAACTAAAACTCACATGGGCAAAATGTGAAAAGAATAAAAGCGGTCAGAGTTCTTTCTTTTTCTTCCACAACTTGTTTCATTCCTACTAACTCCATAAAGTTAAAGACTCGTATTTATAGCTTATATTTCTTTCTTTATTTCGAAATTTTTAAAGTTTAATAAATGAGTTTTATCTCTATTACTTATATTAATTTTGGTTAATTTCAACTTATAGAGATTTTGATCGATTTTCACACATGATTGCAATTCGATTTCACTATGAAAAATATTATAAATCAATATTACGGGGATCTGCACATCCTCTCTGAGGCATATATGAAACAATATTCATCAAACTTGTTGGATGATGCAAAAATTCTGGTTTGACTTTTCTTAAGAATGAATTCTTGTGAGTGAAAATTGATGAATGACAAATAGTACCCCTTGTATCTATTTCATCCATGCTGAATTTTTGTCTATCCATTTCACAACCATGTGCACAGCTTGATAAATTGAAAGGGTTTTTTTTTGGGAGAAATTAAAGAAATTAAGGTGTAAAATATATTTATCATTTAACTAATTATGAATGGATTAATATTAACATGAATATAATAAATTTAAATTTGTTATTTTACTAATCAGAAATTTGCAATTTTGACTATCTTCAAAAATTCAAATTTGAAGTCTAAATTTACATATAAAATATTTAAAACTATCAATGGTATCTGCTTCTAATTTAATGTGTATAAAATTGCAGAAAAGAGCGAATATTATATATTTTTAGAGAGAATAGGCAAGAAGTAACCATGGCCCAATGGTTAAAATGATTGACTTTTAATGATAAGATTGTGAATGACATGTGACACTCTCTGAGCTGCTGACGTGACAGAAGCAGGAGAGTGCCATTCTACTTTTATATAGTAGATTCATTATTTTTTCCATTTATCCCTTTGAAATTAAAGGAATAAAATTTGTTTTTTATTCTAAGTAAATGGTAACATTTTTATGAAATTTAAAGGAATGACTAAATGTATTTTTATCCACAAAACTGAGATCTAGTTGCAACCTTAACAAGAAGAAATGCGGAAACATATCTGAGGGTATCACAGAAAAGAGCTCTACAGAGGAGGAGTATTAGTGGAAACAGCGTAGTTTCTTCGTCTAAGTAATGCTCACTTGGGATCCAAGAACCAAAACCGGAGATAATCAAATCGAACCAGAATACATGGGATTCAAGAACCAAACTCGATTCGATTTCATTCTCGTTTATCTTTTTAATAGTTATGTCTTTTGCTTCTCTTGTAATAAGAGGAGAACTCGTCATCAACTCTTTAATTTTCCCACTTCCCTAGTTTGTAGGGCCCAATGAATCTCTTTGTTTAAATGAATGAAAAGTCCAAAATAGACAATAAGAATTGCCCAACAAAGTCTCTCACCATGGATGCATCCACAATGGTTTCCTACATATTTCAATCATCGTGAAAATCGGCGTCTTTGGGGAATCCTTGGAATACCGACTCCCCACGGCCAGTTACAGAGGAGAACAAACACGTGGCATCAAGGGAACCGGATCGGTAGTTTGTTTGACCTCATTTTCTTCCTTAATCTAACCCTTAAAACTGGATCAGATAGCAACAATAAGAAATTAATCACAATCAAACAAATTTATTTTTGGTATTTTGATCCATCAAAAATTGTATTTCCACTGAAAGCAAGTTTAACCTGGTTTGGTGCCTCAGTTGGTTTCAGATTCATAACTTTTTTTTTGTCAAACTTTCATATTCGTAGCTTATTTAACCAGATTGGTAGCTTTTTTAACAAAATTAATCAGATTGATAGCTTGTTCAACCTCCGCTTCTTCCTTATTATGTCCCTTAAAACATGACGAGACAGTTGCATTAGTCATAAGACTAGCCTTGAATGATCAATGGATTGTTTGATTGTGCATGATTTGTACGATGTGATCATCAAAAAATAATAAAGCATAGACTTGAAATCGTGTAGAGTTTGTTAAAAGAGATTTTGGGTTTTATGTTGCGTGCGACCATGAGATACATAGCAGACAAAGTACAAATCATAAGGACCAGAACTATTGGTGAAGACAATTGAAGACACATTTTTTTCTGCCTAGGATTTTTGTAAGGTTTAAGTTTTGAAAGAGCTTTACACATGTATTTTCGATGATAAAGAAAAATAGTGATTTCAACTTTGAATTTTACAAAGTTCAAAATAAAAAACTTTCAATTTTAGTCAAATAGTGGATTAACACTATTTTATTTTATGAATCTTGATATCAATATACAAAGTTCAATCACCAGAATGTTCACCAAAATTTTAAGCTCCAAAATTCATTTGAATCTGAAACAATATAACATGATCTTCCTCCCTATCTAAGCCAATTTATTTAGCATTTCTTGATTTAGCTATGATTTTCTTTTCATGTCTACTTCTCTGTCTTGATGACCTGAAAGGTTTTCTTTCTTTAAGCGTATCTAAAAAAAAAATCTAACAAGTATCACATGGTTTCATGAGAGGATGATTTGGAAACCAAAACTTCATGAGGCATTCCGCATTCATTTAAGCAGTCAATCATTTTTGTGGTAGTGAAATTGCGTAAGCTTTTTTCTTCACCAAAACTTCATGAGGCATCAGATATGTTAACTTTTTTTCTCATATGTTAACTTGAATAATCCTAATTACTACATGTGTGTGTTTTATTTTATATATATATATATTTTATTTTATTTTGGTTTTTCAGAGGAGAGGAGTTGTTCAGAGGAGAACGGTGAAGCAGAGAGAGTCGGGGATTTGGACGGTCGGCCCAACAAAAGTAGTGGTCGAAAGCCCAAAAAATAAAAAAAAATGATGTCCAAAGCTAGTTTTTTTTTTTAATATTTGAAGCCCAATTTGTAGCCCAACAATTTAATAAAAATGTTGGTGGTCTAATCCCGCCTGTCATTTGGGCCGGGCCATCACCACATCGTTAAAAGCGATAAATGTAAGGCCTTTGCTTTCTGATCTTCTGTTCATCTTCTTCAGTCCTTTGAGAAATGGTATCAGAGAAAAAAAATGTAGTGGCACTCTGTTTTCCTTTTTTTAACTTGAGAATCTGAAAAGTGCTTTCTGATCTGTCCATTTAGACATCCAAAGTCCAATATTGTCACAATAAGTACTCAGAACCATATCCAATGTTCTTCCTGGAACTTTTAGGTTTGCTATGTTCTCCCTGGAACTTTTAGGTTTGCTGATGGTTAGGTGATCTCAGGTTCATTTGATTGGAGCAATTCAACGGCTCATTTTTCTCATGTCAAAATTGAGTTGCGTACTGATAGAAATGTTTTTGTCCTGCACTCCTATAATCAATGGGGAGCCTCAATTGTCACATTAGTTAGTTAGTTGTCGCCTTGGGCGATGATCAATTGCGTTGCTAAGAACTGATTTTCATGTTCCTCAACGAAAGGATACATTTTTCAAAGTAATAACAGAGCATGGACCAATTAGGTAATACTCTGTTTTCATCTACCCTCTTTGCTTTGGTCAACAGTGGCAGCAATTGTCAGCATTTGTGCTTGATACAATCCTATTTAATTATTTACGAACGCTACTGTTGAAGCATTTCCCATTAGGTAAAAAAGCTAAAAGCTGATTGATGAAATGAACTTCCACAATCTACGGAAATGTTGGTAAACAGATGAAGCATGAATACAAAAAAAAAAAAAAAGAGTGTAAGATGCAATATTGTGTTTAACCAAGTTCTTGATGCTAACTGAAAATGGCTGAATTGAAATGAAAAGAAGAAGGCAACGATAAGAACCAACCCCCCTATCTATCTTTGTTTGAGTTCCTGCTCGAACTGGCCGAGTTTCAGGCGTATAGGCTCCAAGAACTGCTTCATATCCAGCCTAATCCGCTGCTTCAGTTGCTGAGAAAGCTCTTTGTCTTCGCTGAGCTTCACATCCACCTGCTCATTGCACAAAGTGATGCGTATACCACCATTCAAATATCCAAACATCCTTCCCTAATCATATCAAAGTCTATGCGTAAATATGATACCTCAAGATCATCAAGCTCGCCGAATGAGAATTCAGGAATGTCGAGGCTCCCCTTCACCCTCTTCATGTTCTCTTCAGATGACCACTCCCCTGACGAAATCGCCAATCATGTATGCAAATAAGTTGTATTTACACCAACAAATACAATGAGAAGACAATTGTCAACTACAAAACTCAAATGAAATACATCCTAATCTAAAGACCCGATTTCATGAGAATGGAGGGAAAAGGTAAATATATATATTCCTTCTACCAAAAACACAAATAAAGTAAATTCTTCTGCCACTAAAATTCAGCACTGTAAAATATCAGATATTCCAAGAGCAAAAATGGTGAAGCCAGTGGAGAGTCTTACCCTCGACTTTGAGGGAAAGCTCGTATGTATAGCCAACTCTTTTCTTGTTCCGAACTGTGACTAAGAAGGCCTAGCGAGACGGAGGAAGAAGGGATCATCATCAATTCGAGAACAAACATACATAAGAGAATAAAAGGACGAGAAAGAAGAAAACTCACATCTCCAACACATCTATTAACATCTATAATCTCAGCTTTTCCAGAAGAAAACTGCAATGAACCCACTGATCCCAGCAGCTCCTGCAATTATGAGTTCAAAGTACCAAAGATATCAACTTTTGTAAGAGAAAGGAACCAAAAAAGAGAGAGAAAACGAAAGAGGAAACCTTTAATCGGTCAGTGGCCCATTTGGTGAGACTCTTTTCCTCCCAAGTGCCAGCCTATTGGAACAAGGGAAGTGAGCTGAGAGAATGCAAAGAAGAATGGTAGAGAAGAGTTAACAGATGGAAAAAGAAAAAGCAAACCTGATTCCAGAGCGAGCCGAGTGCAGGAGGAGCATTGGGAGCGACGTCGTTGTTGGTGAGCTTCTGGGGAAGAGGAGGAGGAGCTGCGTCTGCGGTGGCTTCTCTCACCCAATACCTATACGATGACCCCTCTTTCTTCTTCTCCTCCTCTCGCTCCATGATTTTACTCTCTCTCTCTCTCTCTCTCTCTCCCTCCTCACTCTCCCCTTCTCATTAAATCTAGGGTTCCTCCGATGTCTCCGGAACTTTCCAGCCTCAGATCCAATTTTCCTATTATTTAACTTACTCTCTAGTCTTTGTTTGTAATATTCAGAGATTGGCTAAAGATGCTGTTCGTCGCCTCCAATGGGCCCACTGGTGACCCAACACATACACAAGAAGGTTTCTTTCTCATTCTCGTCTGTTATTATTGATCGTCTGTATTTTTCTTCAAGTACCAACTTTGCTTTAAGTTCTACATTTGCGACTGTAGTAACGAATCAGATACAGATTACAACAATTCTTGCCCAAGTGAGATACAAAAAAGAGTGATGAACTTCACTGTTTCAGAAAGGGTCAAAAAAAAAAAAGTTGTATGGGATTCTTCGTTTAGATCCAAGACATCAGTTGATTTTTGGCTTAGGAGCTCTTGGCTTTAAGACAGCGTAAAGAAGAATCACAACTATGAACAAGGCAGGAATTGTTGTCATGTCCACTTCCACTTTAACCTTCCTATCTTTTGTGCAGTGAATCGGATGCAAAACCCCCACCGTTGCATTCACTTCGCTTACGAATCTGAATGTAAATGAAAAGCCTGATCGATTAGCAAAACCATTCGTTTAAAACTGTAGCAGCAAGTGCAAAAGGTGTACTAACCCGTTTGTGGCTTCCTCTAAGGTATATAGAAACCTCATGGCATCCCCATAACGTGTTTCTCCCGCAATATTCGAAAGCTGTTAACAGAAAACACACACATCATTTGAAGCCTTCCAGCCAGCAACACAAAGGTTTCGTAACCCAAGAAAGCAAACTAAAGGAATAGACGTGTGTACTCACTCGTCTCCACAGGCTAACCACGTACTTGTACTTGTTCATCAGCTCACGTTCCCTCGATTTGAAGAGCTTAAACGATTTTTCATCTTAAATTCTGAGTCAAGGATATGAACACAAGCATATGAAGATGAGCAGTCAATAAAACTTCTTAGTTCTAAGTCATAACCTCTACAATTCTGCAGGCATAAAGCATGTATAAAAAATATCCCAAGGATACTCGTTCGCTCCAGCCGCAGAAGGTGAATCCCTGAATTGACTGCTTGTATTGATTCTTCAAGCGCCGTAATAATATAGCTCCGGCCAATTGTGTCAGATTGAAACTGTGAAAGGTGCCAGCCTTGAGAAGTTATGGAAAAGGGATTGCAACCCACTGACCATGTCCAGTCCTGTGAATCACAATTTTTTTAAAGATGCTAAGACAGACCATCAGCTTCTTTTATCTGAAGATTATAATCAGTGTTTGTGCTCTGTTCACAAGATTGCAGTAATTACCAGCAACAGAAAAATATTCATGAAACATTCAAATTACAAAGCAATGCTATTTAGTATAATCTGCAAGTATAACTCCTTACCTCAATTGCACTTTCATGAGCTACACTGTAGACAAGATGAAGAGGAAGCAATCCAGCTAGATGTTCAGCAACAGAAGCCATGGCCGCTTTCACCGGGCTCCTATGTTATAAAGACGAAAGAATAAGGAAACACTCATCTACTCTAACTCGCACATGACGCGCAAATTTAACTAGGCGTATCACTAAAACGCTGCTAACATATCTGTTATAAGTTATAACCTTAGGTCCCATAAAAGTGATCGTCCGTTGCATTGCAAATGGCTCTCCCATGAAGATGCCTCCGACTGAACAACAACAACCATATTTGAAAGCGCCTTTGCTTGATAATGCTTGTCAATCAACAGTGGGTCCCCATTGATGAGCCAAAAGATAGGAATTTCAAGAGTAGACCTGCTGTGGGCATGACCTCCTGAGTTATATACAAGGATAGCTCACAGTGTCAATGCCAATAACAATGTACCAACATCAACCAATGCATGAGATCCAGTAGCAATTAATTTGACAAAATTTGCATAGAACGTGAATAAAGACAGCTTAAATGAAATTGACTGAGCAGTAGGAAAAGAGCAATCGCTGACAAAGTATCAACTATCAAGTCTAAACGAAGATGGCAGTAAAGAGATATCACAACTTAATGACAGTAAATAATACAGTAGCTCAGATCTTATGCAGTTTACTTCGTACTTACTAGGGCCGTAGGGCGAAAACTTGAAATACATATGTAAAACGAAGAACAGTCCTCAAAAGTTTTCAACAGCATTCATCTATATAGATGTGTGATCCATAGTGTCTACATTAATATATAAGTTTAGACAGACAACCGAAACAGCAAATCACTTTTTACTGCTAGCAAATAGTTTCTAGCTTAACATCAATGGTAACAATTTTTTTATAAAAAAAATCAATTATAACAGAGAGAGAACTACTGTTGTAGTGTTGTTAGCTGACCTTTAAGGGGAGTGTGATCGTTCAGCCTCTGTAATTGGTACTGGAGGATTGATGAATCAAGATATGAACGAACAGTCTTCCGGTACGTTCCATTGACAAGCAATAGAGGGACAGCTGCTGCCCTTCGGGCTACTGAAAAAGCCATAGCCAAAGCAGGATCCTCAGAGAGTGTTAACCTATCACAATTGTTATTGACACTTCAGCTCGAAGTTGCATATAGAAATCAGAGGAAAAGAAAAACAACCAAAGAATAATTAATAATACTACTAGTTCTAAGTTCTAACCACAGTTTGAGGTACAGTTTATCAGAAAGGTTCAGAAAGATGAAACCTAATAGTAATAAGTTACACAGGCTATTGTAAAGCTTATTTTCAGGACTAAAAGCCTTTTGGTGCATACATATGCTGGCTGAACATAGGCTTCTGAGAAGGTAATAACAGTGAAGAAAGTCCATCCATGAGGGCCTTGAGATCCACTGGCAGCTGTTTGATTTGTCGAACTTTCTGCATCAAAAAATTACAGGATGACGACCTCTTATCAGCATCTACAGAAACTAGATTGAAACAAATCAGGCAATGTAACTGTTAAGATGAAGTGAATATGCTTAGTACCAATAGTATTTCAATCTCAAACATAGGTTACATAACCTTTCGAAAGAAAATGACAAAATATATTCCATAATCTTATGTTTGTTCATCACATACATGCCTTTACCCTTGTGACCTTCGATTATAAGATTAATCAAAGTTTTAACCAAAATATGCTTGACCTGATGGGAAAATCCTTTAAACCATTTGACATGAACATACCTCTTGTGTGATGAAGACAAGCTGAAAAGAGATCTTCTCATAGTGATGAAATGCACCATCGGCAACTGAGGGTGATACAATATGTCTCATGGATCCCCAGAGAGTAGCACCTAAATGTGCAAGGAAAGTATCACGTGCAACTGTGTAATTTTGGAACTCCTGTGCAGTCAACACCACGATGCAATGTGTCACATTTCTTATATAGAACTGAAGCATTATGATAACCCCTTACTGAAAGAATCCTCAAACCAACAGGGAGAATAGCAGCAAAAAGACGAAAATCATGGCATGGGACCAAGAAAATACCTCATGTTCATCGCTAAACAAATTCCAGCTCTCCATTCGTTTTAGTGCATCTATGGCTTTTCTCTTGTGAGTCTCATCATGTACATCTCCTTCAAATGACTGGAGCTCAGTTTTTAAATCCCGCATTCTCTCATCAAGTTCTTGGACACGGAAAATGAAGATAAAATAAGAAAAAGGCTCCCAAAAAAATAGAAAGAGTTACTCAAGAAAATGATGTGGGAGCTGTGCGGAAACCTTCTTTGAAACCAAGAAACAGAAGATAAGAAGAGGGTACATGAAAATTAAGACTCATAAAGCAGCGTTAGAGAAAAGAAGCACATAAGAAGAGGGTACATGAAAATTAAGACTCATATAGCAGCGTTAGAGAATAGAAGCACCTTCACAAAGAGCAAGCTTCACTTTCCTTCCCTTGCAGTGCTTGAAAGCAAATAGTTCATATACATCAATCTCCGCTAGAAGAATGTCAACAGCCTGATGATCTTTCTGAGAAAACAAGAGCAATACTGAGAAGTGCGGGACAAAAACATTTCAAACAAGGAAAATAAAAACCTAACTCAGAGAAATTGCAAGCTGTAGACTTGAACACGTGCATTTATCCCACATGCATCAGCCTCAAGGAAAACAGCTCTAAGGATACTTAACAAGTGATATTTTCACCTTTATAGTTGATGAAATAGAACATAGAGAAACTAGTTTTCGTGGAGCTGTGTCTAAGATAATTCCTTAGTTTATAGAACCCCTTACCCAAACTCTCTCTTACTCTTCTTTTCTCAACACCATATTTTAAGTTTTGCCTTTTTGATCTTATCACTGTTTTAGGGCAAGTCTTCCCACTTACTGTATCTCCCAACCACAGAGGTAAACTTTTATGTTTCCCCGCCTCTTAAAGCACCAGGAATTTGGTTGTTCTACTCTATTTGTTAGTCCTATTTTTGTTCGAACTGAAGTACAACAGGGCCCAAGATTACTCCGGTATTCCCAAGATAAAGCTCCTTTGATGAGATCCAGAGGTTTCTTATTTCACGGATCAAAACATACCTCTCCAAATACAGAAAATTTATCCTGAATTGCAGCTTGCAGTCTGTCTTCTGCTTCATCTTCAGATATTTCTAGCATTAAATAAAATCATAGACACAACATTAACGGAAACTGAGGAAACGTTTGTGCAAATGAAAGAAGGCCAAAGAATGGCAGAGAGGTGTCCGTAGATTACTAGAATTGTACATTTAAAGTAAAGGTAAATAGTCGGGATGTTTCCAACTTTGGAGCCATAATCCAAAAGACTTTATTGCGATTAGTACCTGCAACTGCACCAATAGTCTTTCCCACACTTGGCAAACTAAGTTCGGTTCGCACTCCTTCACCACCGACAGAAGGTCCCCATGAAAAAGGGCCAGCAGTTAAATCGATGAATGCCCACCTGAGAGGAAATATTCACAAATATCATGAAACATAAAGATTTTTCATTTTATTGGCATGCATAAGATACGCTCTAAGCCGGAATGACAAGGTTAAATACATGTACACACATGCATTGAGAGCTTCAGAAAAGCAACCTGCCCTTTCCGATCAAGATATCAGTAAGACATTCTGCGTTAAGATTGCTAATGTCTCCAGCTCTTAAACTCTTTTCTAGAGAAATCTTCATATCTTCATTTTTCCCTTGAAGCAACTTGAAATTTCCATTGAGAAAGATCCAAAGTTAAGCACATGTAAGTAAATCCATTTTAGAGTAAAAGTAGCTTCTGGGACCAGACAGTATTGAGCCAAAATAAAAGAAGATTGGTACCTGCAAAACCTTACTCTGAATGAGCTCGGCTGCATCTTTACCATGAAATAGCTGTTCCAACTTGTTAAGAGCATCCTGGCATGCATTGTACCACTCGGCCTGAAAGCAAGACAACAAATCAACACTGTAAAACACCATAGCCAACACTGTAAGACATAACGAAACACCAGATACTCGCAGCACAAAGGATCTGGTTCTCGAATGTGAGTATAGTCATTGCAACAACCCCGCAGGACAACACATTGCCAATATAAACGTCTGCCATATGGTTCCTTGGTACAAGATTGTTTGGTTTAAGTAGAGAATTCCCAAGCACGCGTTTATAAGTTAGATTACAAACAATAAGGCTAATCAATGGAATAATAAAAGTTGAGCATATTTGTGCAGCTAAAATAACTAACCGTATCAGTTTCCTCCGCATTTGTCCAGGAAAATTTCAGCATTGGATGTTTATCGTACAATGGCTTCCTCACCATATCAAATGCTACAACATACTCGCAGCAGGAATCAAATAAGAAACTGGAATTTACATCATCAGTGGAAAACATACATTTGTTATTTGCCTTTATGTACCTAAAATATTTTCTGAAGGCTTTCCAGACTGTAGAAGTTTTTTTATAATGTCCATGTTCTGCGGAAAATAATAAGAGTAATAAGAACTTGGCATATACATACCAGCACTTGACAGGAAACTTAACCAAGAGATCACTTTTAAAGGACATTCTTCTTTTCTGGTGAGAATAAGCATAAACAGAATTGAGAGAAAGAACCACCTCTTTCAGATAAGATATCTCTGAGTCTGAAAAACCCCTCCTGCAAAATCCTTTTGTAAGTCTAGTATGTTCCTCGTCCGTAATATAATAATATGATAGGATAAATAACAGGTGCTCACCGGTATCCATATCTGCCTCTTTTAATATCATATTTGGGATTCAAAATAAATACGTTGTATGCATCCCCAAGATGAAAATATTCAACAAGGCTAGAGAAAATGAATTCCATCATCTCAACATCAACTTGTCTTAGAGCATTTTCCTCATCTCTGTTACCATAAAAAAAAAGGAGAGAGAATCATATAGAAATGACACAGAAAATGAGAATCAGGACCACCACTTAGAAAACGGTTGCAAGCAGCTATCAGGAGTGACTTTAAGTTGCCATGCATAAAAAAATTGACCAGTAACGGACTTCCATAAGACATAAACTGAAACAAGAAACCCTTGAAATGTATTACTTATTGGTAGAAATGTCATCCTTGCGTGCTAAAACATTGATGGCGCGTTCGATTACTGATGTCACCTTTTCTCCCATTTGTATAGCATGAACAGAAAAGCTGACGAAAGGAAGAAAAAAAATGCTTAATTAGCGTCTAGGTAAAACCAGCACCACCATTGCGAATAAACCGCCAGGAAACAAGTTAGTAAAAGATGACTGTACTTGTAATTCAGGCGACTGATGATAGGAAGATGGTGTTTGGAGTCCTTTTCGATGTTAGTCTTGTAAAAAGGATTGAGAACTTCTTTGGTTTGTGGAACTCGTGTATGTTCAAACATGTGATCAATTTTATTGAACCAACGCTCAAGTTCCTCGGGAAGGAGTTTGAACTCTGGAATATGTGTGGAAAAAAAATGATGGGTAAAAGAGAAAATCAAGTGATGGCTCCTCCAATTCAAACAAAAAGCAAGATAGGCAGAACTATTCACCTTGGTTTCCTTTTCCATCAAAGCCTATGAAAATAAAATTGACCGGCACGGGAAGATAGACAGAATCGACTTCCATAAGCTCTAGGTAACTCGCAATATTTCCTGAAAAGATGACCGATATTGTCAAATTGGATTTGAGGTGTTGCTAATTGGAGCTATCACAGGAACTGAAAGAAAATCAAAGGCAATCACCTGACTTAGTGTAATTCAGCACACCGGAATTCGAGTGGACCGAAGACTCCAGATCATCAAAATCTGATAAACATCATGAAAAAACAAAAACAAAAAATGTGATGGAAAGGAACGCATATGAAATCCAAAAGCAAGGGAGGTCTGCAGACAGAACATACCGCTACGAAAGACAGACTCGCTCCAAAATCTGCTTTTTCCCTTGAGATTGAACAAGGAAAACACGGAAGACTTGGCCGTATTGCGGTTTCCGTGTGGAGCTTCATATGATAGGGATGGTAGGAGCTAACCACGAAATCAAAATCGAAGAAATCACGCATTGAGAAAGAGAAATGTAGTTTTGAAACCAAAGTATTCACAGGTAACATCAGAACTCAAGAGAAGGGGATTGAAAGCAAAATAAATGTCTTTGATCAAATCCTCCTCTTGCGACGGATCGAAGGAAGGGATCGTACCAGGATAGCAACACAAACGGTGAATACGAGCTTGGAAACGGATCTGTTCCCAGCCCCGAATCTATGCATCGTCTTCGTCTTCGTCTTCTCCTTCTCCTTCTCCTAGTAAACGATAAATCGTAGTAGGGTTTTGCTCTTTCCTCCCGCAAAATTTCCTACACTGCCCACTGTATTTTTTGTTCTCTTGCCCACAAATTGATTTTTCTTCTTCAATTAGACAACAAAATTTCCGCCTAACTAAAAAAAAATAATAATGTAATTGTGTCAAAAAATAATAAATAGATCAACATTTTTGGTTAAATCAACAAACCTCACAATTAGTTTAAATTTCCTACTGACAATAGATATCTAAGTGTAACTAGTTTTATATTAATTGAAACTTAAAATTCTTCTTAATCCATGGAAAGGGGCTAGAACAAAAATGCTCAACTAGTTGATAGATTAAGATGGTGTAAACAAAATATGTCATTGTTCTAGTTGCATAAATAAAATCATACTAATCAAACCATCTCTAACAGAGACGCACTTGATAATATGTCATGTATTCATGTTAAAGATGGTTTTTACTCGGTGTGAAACAATGACATCATTTACATCGTAATCTCTCTCAAACTCTGACAATTGTCCTTAATCTCAAATAATGATGCATTTAAAGCTATATAAAAGATTCATGTGCCACAAACAAACAAAAAAACTTCTGGTGGCATATCTTGCAGTTGCAAAGGCCTTAAAAACAAGGAATATGCGGTGGATACTTCAGTGAGTCGGACTTGGTTCGAAGTTGTGATGCTTCTCGTGACGACTCGAAGTTGAAAGTGGTTATGCGTTGTTGGACTGACACGATTCAGAGTTATGGTGGTTTCGTTCGAGATTATAAATTTGTCAGTAGTTTTCGATATATAGATCAATCCAGTTTTTTGGTTTATGTAAAGAGAAAAGAGACCAACAAAAAAAAGATAAAAATGAGAGAAGAGAAAATTTGGTGAATAATAAAAAAAAAACTATAATATACAATCTAACCAATCTCTCTTTTTATCTTTCTCTAAGAAAATGGTTATTTTTTCAATTATAATTTTTTTTTTGATTATTCACCAAATCAACCCATGAGAGAATGAGAGAAAAAATATTAAACATTACATTAATGCCATTTACTTTTTTAGTAAAAAATCTCTTTTTCAATTTTTTTTTCACTAACATCCAAAAATTTTATTCAAAAAAAGTAGTGACAACTCATATTAAGTGGTATCTATTTACCAATTACCACCCGTCACAGTTTTTGCCATTGTCATTCTCTCTCTATAGTATTAGTTTGCTCAATACTATCATCTACTAAATTGACTCTTTAATATTCTCTGTAGTATTAGTTTGCTCCTAGAATCTATGTCGATGTTGTGTTTGATACAGATGTTGTTTCCACTCACCTGGAAAACCAACTGATCTACGACGATGGAATTCTCACTCAACCCTATGCCTACGGTTCTAAAGTAGTGTTGTGGGATATCGAAAACGTGAAGATATCGAGCGGTTTGACTGCGAATTTTGTAGTAAGGAAACTAAGAGAAAAAATGGAACGTCTTGGTTTTGTTGGTAATGCTCGTATTGAAGCTGTCGTTGCTAACTACAACAACAACATCACAAGCAAGATTGGAAAGGAGCTCACGGAAGTAGGTATACAATATACTGTTTTTGGAATCTCGACTACACAAACTTTGTACAAATATTTGCGAGATAGATTGGAGACATGGGCTACGGATAATTCACCACCTTCCACAATCATAATCATTACATGAGACAGGAACTATGCAGAAATTCTTAGGGAAATTATTAAAAAAGACGGATGTCAATGTTTTCGTCGTTTATGATATGTTTTCAATCAATAATGAGATTAAAGCTCTGGAATGCAGGCAATATCGTCGGATGCAATTGTTGAGAGAAGCCTGATTTAGATGATATTGACATATTATGTAATAATGTTGGATTTCTATCTTTTTGACATCTCAGACTTTGTTGTTATCATTTTCCTTGATTAACGACTTGTCGTTTCTCTTTTGAATAAAAAAAAAAAGAAAAAAAAAATATACACGTACATAGAAATAATTAAAAAGGAAAATACATGCATTATGAAACTGATGGGCCTGGGTGATACAGAAGCCCGCATATCCGTTAAAAGCAAGGGACCACAAACCGAAGACATCGAAGCTTACGTGTCATTTTGTCGTTGTGGTTGCCAAAAACAGCGGTCACTCGCTCGTGCGTGGTCGCTTTAAAACGCACTGTAGTGGAAGAGGCAGTACAGGCTAAGCTCAGAAGCTCAAAAGCTCAAAAGCTCATAGCTCATAGCTCATAGCTCAGTGTGTTGTCTAGCTTATTGATTGGTGAAAAGAAGGGTCAGATCGGCGAGCCGGAGATGGGGTGGGGTTTCGTGGTGGTGTTAATGGCGGTGGCTGTGGCTTGTCGGAGGGCAAGTTCGATCGGAGCGAACTGGGGCACGCAGGCGTCGCACCCTCTTCCGCCGGACATAGTGGTGCGGATGCTGAGAGACAATGGTATTCAGAAAGTGAAGCTCTTCGACGCCGAATACGACACTCTCAGGGCTCTGGGCAAATCCGGAATCGAGGTTATGGTTGGTATTCCCAACGAGATGCTCGCCACTCTCGCCTCCAGCCTCAAAGCCGCTGAGAAATGGGTTTCTAAAAATGTTTCTACTCACATCAACACCGATAACGTCAACATCAGGTTCCTTCCTCTTTTTTTCTTTCTTTTTATCTACTTTCCTCTTTTAGGGTTCCACATTTACACTGTACAAGTTAGGAATTGGGAATCAGGGACTTGAATTTGGATTCTCCTAGACAGTAAAGTAGGCTGTATCTGTAGCCATGACTGATGAATTGTACTGAAATTAGGTCTTTGTCTGAGATAAATCTACACAAATCTCATGTCTTTACTATCAGATAACGCTAAATTTGATCCTCTCTGATTCACAGATACGTTGCTGTTGGCAATGAACCTTTCCTATCAACTTATAATGGGAGCTACCTTCGCACCACTTTCCCTGCGCTGAGGAACATCCAAATTGCATTAATAAAAGCCGGTCTTCAGAACCAAGTGAAGGTCACGTGTCCCCTGAACGCTGATGTCTATGACAGCTCCACCACCTTCCCTTCTGGAGGTGACTTCAGAGCCAACATCCGTGATCTCATGATCACAATCGTCAAGTTCTTGAGCGACAACGGCGGCCCCTTCACCGTCAACATCTACCCCTTCATCAGTCTCTACAACGACGCCAATTTCCCCGTCGACTACGCCTTCTTTGACGGCAACTCGCAGCCCGTGAGCGACGGTGGGACTTTCTACTACAACATGTTCGATGCAAACTACGACACCCTAGTGCATGCCCTGGAGAAGAATGGGTTTGGGAACATGCCCATCATAGTTGGTGAGATCGGGTGGCCTACGGACGGGGACAGGAATGCCAACGTGGAGTACGCTAGGAAGTTCAACCAAGGGTTCATGTCCCACATCTCAGGCGGGAAAGGGACTCCGAGGAGGCCAGGCCCCATCGACGCGTACCTCTTCAGCCTGATAGACGAGGACGCCAAGAGCGTTCAGCCTGGATACTTTGAGCGGCACTGGGGGGTATTCACATTCGACGGCTTACCCAAATACGCATTGAACCTGGGGACGACCAACACAGGAGCTCTGATCCAGGCCAAAGGTGTGCGGTACCTGCAGAGGAAGTGGTGTGTGATGAAGCCAAACGTGAGGCTGGACGATCCGCAGGTGGCACCCAGCGTGAGCTACGCGTGTAGCCTCGGGGACTGCACGAGCCTCGGGGTTGGGACGTCCTGTGGGAATCTGGACGGGAAGGAAAACATATCGTATGCGTTCAACAGTTACTATCAGATAAACGACCAGCTCGATACAGCATGTAAGTTTCCAAACATATCAGAGGTGACAAAGACGGATCCCTCGACGGGAACCTGCAGATTTCCGATTATGATAGAGCCCTATTACGGTGGGGCAGCCCACGGACAAGTGTTCTTCTTGCCACTGCTGCTGGCCGCAGCCATCGCCATGCTCTCCATTTTTTGATGGTTTCTTGTCGATTTGTAACTCGATGTGTGGATGTGTTTTTTCTTTTTCTTTTCTTGAATTCTAATTTCTCTCCCGAAGAACAAGTGAAAATAGTGCTGTTTCAGGGAACAAATTGATCCGAAGATGCAAGGCCATCTGTTATGTCGTAAGAAGGATTTTGTTTGGTGTTTAGCACATTTGATATCCCTAACCTCGCAATAATTAGAGGCCTAGATGATCATTTAATTTTGTACTTGGAAAATGAGCAAATCTCCCCTTAATTAAGGAGTTAAAAAGGAAGGGATACGGAAGAGCTTTCTTCTTCTTTTTTGTCTTAAAAGTTTTTCAGAGCTTCAAAATCAAATTACAGGTTTTGCTAACGTGTCTCTCTGTAGATTAGTCCTGAGTGGAGTAGATTATGTTTCTGCACCTGTGTAAGAAAAGCGAAGTTCATTGATTAAAGCCAAAACTAGAACTCTATTTGTAGAAACACAAACCAGAACACGAGTACACAGATCTTTTCCTTACGAGTTGAAATGGGCCAAAATTAACCCAAATTTTCTTGCGGATGATTAAGCCCAATTTAGCAAACTTAATTAAAAGTTTTACAAAAGGGAAACTAATTGGGGGGGGGGGGGAGTGAATTAATAATGGAAAGCAATATACTCTAACTGGTAACGAATAATGGAACAAAAGGAATGAAAAAGAAAAGAATGAAAAGTAACAAAATAATATGAATGAATAGGAATAAAAAATAGTTTTGTTCCTCTCCAAATTTTATAAGGAATATTTTTGTTCTATAATTCCTTATAAAATAAGGAATGATAAGGAATCACACGGAAATAACATTACTTGTAAATGATGTATTTTTTAAAGTAATGAGGAGGAATATATTATTCCTCATCATTCCTTATGTCACCAGTTAGATTATTTATGGTTTTAGAAAAAGGTCATATATGGATTTAACAGAGAAGTATGGAAAATCTACAATTGCCACACCAAAAAAAAAAATTACTCATTCTGATTGTAACCTCTACCAAACATGGCAGAAATAAATCTCAATGCAAAACCCTAAGCGGCAGTGTGTAGAAGACTAAGTGGTCGAAGCTTAGTCGGGGATAGGAGTCTCTTTTAGAAAAAGGAAAATTTCGAAAAAAAGGAGTGTCTTTTTGAGTTTTTAGTTTTTGAGTTTTTGTAGATTTAGTCGGTGCGGGAGTCTCTTTTATTTCGGGGCTATATATATATATATATATATTCGGAGATTGCAAATTGCTACGCATGAATCAATCTGAGTCTCGGAAGGGGTTTGGATTGCATCTCAATGCAAGAACTCAAGCGTCGGAAACTAGAAGAAGCGACAGAGGTGAAGTGGTCGAAGCTTTTTCGGGATGTGCTCCAAATGGTGTTTGAGCGGAGAAGAAAAATAACGGAGAAGAAGAAGAAGAAAAATAACGGAGAAGAAGAAGAAGAAGGAAGGAGAATAAGGGAGATGGAGAAGAATCTAAATATTTTTTTCGATCAAACCTAATGTAACTAATAATGAAAACCATAAACCTTTTATGTATATCTATTGCTTGCTACCTTTAAGTTATTTTGTATCTTAGTTTTGATTTAGTATCTTTTTCAATAACTCTCACAATGGTTTTGTCTCTCTATTTAACTCATTTGTGTGTTGTGAATGTATATGTTTTAGGTGTTCCTGTCTATATTATTCATGCTTGGAAGTTTTTGTGTGTGAATCTTAGGAGAATAATAGATTGTTTCATTTGTTTGATTTCTAGATGTAAACACACTATAAATCAGTTCTGATGACTCAGGATAACTCAACATGTTAATATAACTTTTTATAAATTGATTTCTCAATTAGATATATGGTTTGGTATATGTAATATTACTTAAATACACATGTTATTATCAGATAATAAAAAATATTAGAAAACAAAATATAAAAACAATAACTTGCTCATGAAAATTATGTTTTCTTTACAAATATTTTTAACTTGATTTCAAATAAAGTCAAATTATAAAATCAGAGTTTTCAAACATCTAAATAAATCAATATTATTAATTTTTAGAAAATGAACTAAACCCGCACAAGGTGCGGGGAAAACACCTAGTATAGAATTGTTCTGGCGGTTTATCATACGAATCCCTAAAATTCGAAATACGAACGATATTCGACCGACTTCACCCGAACTCTCTGCCGATCACAATGGATACAATCTTTCGAAACATTATATCGCCGATATCTTCTGCGGCGAAACTGGAGGAGTTCCTTCAGAGTTCTTTTAGCCCCACCAAATATTTCTCAGTCGTAAGGCTTATCCTTCAGTAGTGGAAACATCAACAGCTTCTTCGTTCCTGAAACAAGTCCCCACACTTTGGCTCTCACCATTGGAGATCAGATCTCCTGCAAAGTAATCTATGCATTTCCACTGCAACAAAAGACCGGCAATATATTGGCATTGGCTGCCTCTTTGTGTGCACAAAATTCCCCTTAATAGGACCTTTGCACATAAGGGTGATCTCATTCAAAGGGACCAAAATACCACAATTTATAGCTGAGAGCATATGTGGAGTAAATGTCGACAAACTTTCAACCTCCCTGTTTCTGCTTCTGATTGACAGAGTAACTGGATCGCCGGAGAGAATCCAGAGAATCAAAAAGGCCTTTGTAGACTCAGTCTTAACTGGTAAGCTTGCTGCTACTTATATGCCTCACATCCTGTATTGAGGAGATGAACATTTCAGACATTTGTGGCCAGTGTGTGTGTTTCTTTGGCGGGAAGAATTGAAGCTTGCCAGAATGCGTCCCACCCTGATAGTTACCTTACCGATCTACTCCAACTGGATGGTTGACTTCGAGAGGTTGGCTTCAACTTTTAGTTTTGAGTTGTAAATGGTTGGCATATACATAGAACCTTAGATATGTGTTCATAGACTCCATTTGATTTGAAACATATATGGTTCTTTTCCTGATTGCATGATTGCCCTTTTAATTTGCTTGGTAAGATATGCCTTGGTTTAGGTAATCGTATATGTGAATCTAAAACCGGAACACAATCATGTTGAGGGTTGATCAAATCCTTACATTAGCAGCAAAAAATCCACAGTGACCACCATGTTGACAAGCTTGCATCAACAAAGCCGTCTGTTTCCAGTTTTTCCAAAATTCTAATATTGATATAATCTTAAGGAACAAGACATCAAATTACAACAGCTATGTCCCCTGTGACATAGAAAATATACGCTGGCGTATATTTTAGTGCATTCATTTATACATTGACATAAAAAAAGAAAAATTGCCTACCAGAACAAGAAATGCTTGGTGTAAATGGGGACATTTTAAAATCAGTTGAGAAAATTTTGTCACAAAGATTAAAAAAAAAAAGAAAGGAAATGTGTGATTAATGGCACAATCACTCTCTTTTTTTCCTTAACTTGGCGCATAGGTCTCCTTATTGCATCAACTATGGACCTGGCGATCGCTGAAGAGGGAAGGACTGAGCAGTTTCCGGTAGGAATGAGGGTCCTTGCCGTGGATGACAATCCAACCTGCCTTGCGAAACTTGAATACTTGCAAATATCATGAAAGCGTGAGAGATGATGTTTGATGCCAGTGACGAAGACAACAGAGTCGAAAAAAGTTCTGGAAATGATGAGAGAAAAGCAACACGTTTGATCATGGTGATAACCGATGTAGAGTTGCCAGACATTGATGGCTTTAAGTTGCTTGAAATTGGTCTTGAAATGGGTTTCTCAGTGATGTCAACTCATAGCGACTAGGAAAGTGTTGTGAAAGGTACTACACATGGCGCGTGTGATTACCTGCTCAAGTCTGTTGGCCTCAAGGAGCTTCAGAATTATCTGCTCACGTCGTTTGGTGTTTCTTTTTTTTAGTTTTTATATTCCTAACCTCAATAATTTGTACTAGCGCCATTTGAATGATGATCTCTACAGACCAATAGTATCTAAAGTGCAAGAAGAGCGCCAGACTCATCACTCTTCTCCTGTTGAATCCATCTTCTTCCACCAAGCCAGATTTTGTGACGGATTATATTATAAGAATGCCAAATTCTACTATATCATCAAATTAATTATTTAGTGTCCGTCCACACACAAGGGTAAAGTATCTCTGATATGGCTGAGTAACAGATTCGAACTTGATCCGTTATGACAATACAACATAGTGTGTCTTTAGAGATTTCATTTATTAATTACAAGAGACCAAGGAGTTTTCCATTACGTTAGTTGTGTTTGGACCATGACAAAAGGAAACGGGAAATGAGTCTGTGTGTGTAAATGTGTCAGCAGACTATATTTCTTCCAACAGTGCATAATAATTTCAAAGGTTAAAGGAACAAGGGAAGATGACGAGGGTTTTTAGTTAAAACATGAAATGTTGATTGCAGAAAGAATCTGTGAGAGGAGATTTCAGATATGGAATCATTGGAGAAGATGGCAGAATAATCAACAAGTATGACTAACAACAGTGTGGAGTACGGAAAGTCAAATGTTTCAAATCTGGGACTCTAATGTTCAATGTCTGAATGTGATGCGGATCAGGCCAGTCCATTTGCCTTGTCAAATTCTCATTTTTGGAATTGATCCCATAAAAGTAAAGAGGGTCAAAGGTCATCACAGTTTTGTTTGGTGCATTTACGTTGATAATTAAACAAAAAAAGGAAAACTTGTCTACCAGAATAGGAAATGGATGTATATAAGGGAAGCCAGGAAAAAATTGAAATGCTGGCTTTGAACGTTAGAAGAGAAAAACGAGGACCAAAAAAAAGTTGTCTTTTGTGGACAGATAAGGGAAGATTCAACAAACAAAAAAGGAAAGTAGAGAAGCATGTGACTCTCCGCGTCACTGTAAATGGAAACAAGAGCAAAAAACAGAAGAAAATATGTAGAAAATTAAGGACCGGATTAAAAGGCACAATCACTCTCTTTTTTTGGCCTCTTGTCGTTTCCAATTTACACACACCGCGTGATAGGGTCTGATTATGGTCTCATCATAGTCAAAAAAAACTATTTCAGAATACACAGAATCAGATTATAAGTCTATGTACATCCTGTGGGGACGAGAAGGGAAAAGATCAGGAGTCTTGCATCAACCTTGGGATTAAGGAGCAATTTTTTTTATCAGAATGGATAATAAGGAATTGGTGAGCAGCGAAGAGGGAAAGACTGATAATTTTCCTGTAGGAATGAGAGTACTCGCTGTTGATGACAATCCAACCTGTCTTCGGAAACTCGAAGAGCTGCTGCTTCGGTGCAAGTATCATGGTACTTTAACTCTTTGCTTCTCTGTCTATTCTTGTTTTTTTAACCTGTCCGAACGAGAGGAATGCATCAGAGAGGTGATGTTTTTGATTGATTTCCACCCACAGTGACAAAGACAATGGAATCGAAGAAAGCTCTGGAATTGCTGAGAGAGAAGAGCAATATGTTTGATCTGGTGATAAGCGATGTAGAGATGCCTGATACGGATGGCTTTAAGTTGCTTGAAATTGGTCTTGAAATGGACCTTCCTGTCATCAGTAACGTCCCCTTTATCCTCATTTGTTTTCAATATCAAACTCTATAGCCTTTCTTCTTTCTAAACGTGACTCGTCTTCTCTCAGTGTTGTCAGCTCACAGCGACCACGACAGTGTTATGAAAGGTATTATTCATGGCGCTTGTGATTATCTGGTCAAGCCTGTTAGCCTCAAGGAGCTTCGGAATATATGGCAACATGTTGTGAAGAAGAACATTGGTTCTTACAAAAAAATCATTGGCCCTTCTCGCCAGCTGCTCTCCTCTTCTGAATCCCAACTCGCCCCAAGCGGCAGCAAGAAACGGAAAGAGAAAGTTAATGACATGAGTGGTGATGAAGATGACAGTAGTGACAGAGATGAGGAAGATGGAGAAGGGAGTGAACAGGATGGCGACGAGTCTTCCACCAGGAAGAAGCCTCGTGTTGTTTGGTCACAGGAGCTCCACCAGAAGTTTGTCAATGCCGTTCAGCAATTAGGCCTCGACAGTGAGTTTCCCCTTAAACCCCTTTTCACCTTTCCTTGTGTGTGTGTGTGTGTAATATCCAGTGTTCATTTCTACTAATGTTTGTTTTCTCCATTGCAGAGGCTGTTCCAAAAAAGATACTTGATTTCATGAATATAGACGGCCTCACAAGGGAAAACGTAGCCAGCCATTTGCAGGTACTAAAATTTCTCATTCCCTCTTGCATTTGGACTTTTGCTAGTATAACCTTGGAATGTTGAGACAGTTGTACTTGTTTTTTGTTTATCATCTCTCTCTGGTATTGGCTGCAGAAGTACAGACTATACTTGAAAAAGATAGATGAAGGTCAGCAGCAGCACATGTCTCCAGATGCGTTTGGGACAAGAGACTCATCTTACTTTCATATGGCTCAACTTGATGGACTTAGAGATTATACTTCCACAAGACAGTTCCCAAGCTCTTCACTCTTATCCCGTTCCCATCTCACCAAGTTCCATCCCTCTGTGTATCCATCGATAAATCTTCAAGGAATCAACTCCTCTGGGTTCAACAACCAGAACTCAAGCAGCTCAGCCAATCCCTTTGGAACGTATCACCGTTCTCTGTTCCCAAGATCCCAGAGCTTGAATCTGTCGCCGCTAGAGCCACTCCAGTTTCCTAACGCCAAGTGCCCTGCGTACATTGGAGATTTCAAAAGCATAGGGGACCGACCAATTAGCAGTACTAGCTTCCTCGACACTCGTATGTCGTTTGGTAGCTCTAGCAACTCTTTGCCAAGTGCTCCAAGCAACACTCTGATGCTGCAGGCAAACAACTATAGAGCCTTAGATGGAAATCATCAGCCTTGCCTCGAGGGAGCTCTGTCAAACTCTGTCTCCCAAAACATTAGCGTGGATGCCTTATCTACTAGATTCCCTAGTCATAGCTGGCAAGGGAATCTGAAAACAACCAGATTCCCATCCAACTCTTTACCGCTAAACCATCATGGTTTCAGCCATGATCAAGTGACGTATCCAGGGAACGGTCTGGGAGATTGTAGCTCTTTGGTTTCTGGTGGTGGAGAGATGCAATGTGAGACTCCGTTGCTAGGTGACTTCATCCAGAACATGAATACCTTGGACGCGCCAAAATGGGAGGAACAGAGCTGCAACATGATGAACAACACTTCATTCGGTAACGTGGATTATCCGTTACCAGCAGCGGATAACATGGTTTTCAGGGACAACAGTGCGACCAGAAGCAAAGGCTTGGATGATTCGCTGATGATAGAGGACAGAGACAGTCAAGAGTATGTGGGAAAACTTGCGATGCTTGATCCAGAGATGAATTCGGGCAAGCCAGATAATGCTCTTGTCGACAACCAGCACGATGTGTTCGACGACATAATGAATGAGATGATGAAACAGGTAAGCAATGCTTTGTTTTTGTTTCTGATTTGGATTAAAGCTTTTTTTTCTTGTAATGGTAGAAAAAATGAAAGTGGATGTTGTTTGTTGCAGGATGAGAATAACGGAATGGGGTCAGTGGCTACTAGATTTGGGCTTGATTCGTTTCCTCCGCCTTAGTTCATGGCCCTCCTCTCTCTCTCTCTCTCTACCAATTCTTCTTGTTATTTGTTTTTCTTCCCACATTGTTTGTTTCCTCCGATTTGTCAATAGATCAGCTGACACACTGCACCAACCAGTTTCATATTCTCTTTTATGAATTGGAATTTTTTTCCCCCTATAAAAGTAAAGAAGAATTTTTCTACTTTGGTAAAAGTAAAATAATTGGCACTTTGTAGACGAAAACCAGTCTCTGCAGGAGGAATACATTCGTTTTGTCACTGCGGCTTAGTTACAAATTTTGGGCCCAATTAATTTCGACGGCCCACTTATTCATAAATCGACAACCAGTAAAACCTCTATAAATTAATAATGACTTCGAAATTTTATTAATTTATAGAGTTATTAATTAATCGATAAATAAATAATTATTAATATATCGATAAATTAATAAAATATTAATTTATAGAGATATTTTTCAGTTTGAATTCTTAATGTTCATCAAAATATAAAAAAAAATATTTTCAATAATGTAAAATTCATTCAAAAAATATCATATCAATAAATTTAAGGGTGATTTTATTATATATACATAGTTGACTGAATAATTAAGTAAGTAGTAATCAATAATTGAAAATTAGTTAATTAAAAGTGAGAAATAAATGTCAATCCAATAATATCCTTTTTATTTTGTTTAATTACAAAAACCGCCATTGGTCGGAAACTGTGTTGCCGATATATAATAACGGTAATACTGTTCACATTCTATTCGAAAATACTGTTCATCCAACGTTAAACCACCAAACGACACTACTATTATGCAATTAACATGATAAATCAGTTAGCATATCATGGAAAAATAGCGTGTTATGTCAGTTATCATATCATTAAAAAATATAAAATTGTCATGTTAAACCAGTTATTATATCATAAACCTATCATGGTCATCGAATTATCATATCATAGAAAATAGAAAATACGATAGGATAAAAATTATCGTGTTAACCAATTATCGTAGAATAGAAAATATAAGTTATTATTTAACTAACTTTGTTAACTTAATAAAATTATACAAAATTGTATTGATAACCACTTAAGTAACTTTGTTATTGCTTACCATATAATCGTTAACAGCGTTGTTGCTATCGACATTATCTCTATCAGGGTGTCATCACCATTATCTCAGGTACTAGCGTTACCGTTAATGTTGTTATCGTTACACCGCCACTATATACCGTTATCATCATAACCATCTACACCGTCGTCGTCACCACCATCATCACCACTACACCGCCGTCGTCACCGCCATCATCACCGTCGTTACTATTTCCAGCAACACCATCATCATCATCGTCATAACGCCACCACCAACATTCACCATCATCCATCGTTGTTATTCTTCTCCTTCTTCCTCTTCTTTCTTCTTCTTCTTCTTCTTCCTATTTTGTTTTTCTTTTTCTTGTTCTTCTTCTTTTCCACAGAGGTTTATGCAGAGAGAAAGACAAAACTGTAATTAAATTGTAAAGACAAGGATAAAATAAATTTTTGATATGTATTTTACTATAATGAATAGTGTTAGATGAGAGAGAACTAATTTAGATGTTATTATATACTATCAATTGCAAATACTCAAAATTTAAAAGATAAGCCGAACAACATTTATAAACTTGAAACAACAATATAATCACATTTTACTATATTACATTATTTATATATATATCTAAATATATAATTATTAATTTATATAATTATTGGGACCATATTTTTACATAGAAGTTTTTAAAAAAATTATTATCTTATCGAAATTTGCTAATTTTTACACTGACCCGACTTGGAACCGGCAAAATTTATTAATTTATCGAGTATTAATTTATATAGGTTCTACTGTAGTTGGGTTCTAAATTTTTACTTCTTTATTTGAATATATAAATAGAGAAATACATATAAATATTTACGATCGATTGAAAAATGACTAATTTCATTTTCTGATTTCTTTCCAAAAATTTACATTACACTTTCATTCTAAAATATAAAATTTCCACACATATTGTGAAGTTTTATGAATTTTTGGAAAGTGTTGTAATTTAGTTAATTCCACTATTATGGAAAAAATATGTTTTATTTTACATAATAAATATTTATATTTAGAAATGAACATTTGGTAGGGCCTAGAAAAGGCAAAAGGAAGTCAAATCAAAATGTGAATGTATGGCACTATGGCCCATTGTATTTGTATTCTACTCCCACAGAAGAAAGAAAAGTAAAAGAGATATTTGTGTCCTCCTTTATTCATATTTTGTGTAGCTCATCATAGACGCTACTAGAACCATCTGCCCTACACGCTTCACACGTGTCAACCCCTCCTCCCACGGAAATCTCCTCCGTTATTTTTTTTTCTATTTCCTATAAAAAAAACAGAATCCCCCTTTCTTATCCTATTACCTCAAAGAAAATATCTGAATCGTAGAGAGGAAGGCAAGAGAGAAGAAAGATGACGACGGAGAAGAAAGAGATGGAAGTGGTGAAGGGGCTCGACTTGGAGAGATACATGGGCCGTTGGTACGAGATAGCATCTTTCCCGTCCAGGTTTCAGCCCAAGAACGGCGTCGACACTCGAGCCACCTACACCCTCAACCCCGACGGCACGGTGCACGTCCTGAACGAGACATGGAACGGAGGGAAGAGAGGTTTCATCAAAGGCTCAGCCTACAAGACCGACCCAAAGAGCGACGAGGCCAAGTTCAAGGTCAAGTTCTACGTCCCTCCTTTCCTCCCAATCATTCCCGTCACCGGCGACTACTGGGTGCTGTACATCGATCCCGATTACCAGCACGCCGTCATCGGCCAGCCCTCAAGGAGTTACCTCTGGGTAGGTCTTTTTGCTTTTCTCTTTGAATAGCTGACATCATGATCCTAAGGAGGATTGGTATTTGGTATTGACTATGGGGTTATGTGTGTGTGTGGTGTAGATACTGAGCAGGACTGCTCACATGGAGGAAGAGACGTACAAGCGGCTGGTGGAGAAAGCGGTGGAGGTAGGGTACGACGTCAGCAAACTTCACAAGACCCCTCAGAGTGACACACCACCTGAGTCCGACGCTGCCCCCGACGACACCAAGGGCATCTGGTGGCTCAAATCTATCTTCGGCAAATAAATTACACAAACACAAAAGACCACCTTTCCATCACCTCCCTTGCAACTCCTTTGTCTGTGTAATATATTACCCCTTGTTTCTACTCTAGTAATCATATCCTTCTACCTTTCGTCTGTTTTCAACATCTAAATCTACTATTTGCATGAGTCATCATCTATTACCATAAGAAAACCACATACAAAAGCAATCAAATAAATCTGGCAGAGACAATTAAAATCTGGTAGTGACATTATGTATTTGGAGACAACAAACCACACGACTCGAGTCTTATGGAATTTTAAAGTGCATGCAGACACGAATTCATATATTAAAAAGAAAAACAGTCTCGCCCCCAGCAAAAGTTTGGTCTGACTTTTATATATACCCAGGAAGGACATCCAGAGTTGCAGCTCACAGAATAGTACAGCATGAATTCGTTTTCTTCGCTTGCTTGTAGAACATCTGTTTCACCCAAAACACCAGAACATGTCAGAATCATCATCCCACATAACACCACTATTTATCTACCCCCAAAGATAACAGTTCCTCTATTTTTCTACAACACACTCTTCTCAAGCTTGCTCATATCCTGCTCTTGCTAACGTGTTAAGTTCCCCGTATTTCAGACACCGAAACAGAGAAAAAAAACCTACATAAGCTGCGGTAGAGTTGTTACCTGCGATGCCATGCTCAAATCTGAGCTCTTCTCCACTAGGCTGTCCAGCTTCTCACCACGGGCTAGAACACTATCAATGGTTTTATGCTGTAATACAGAACAAATATTCAGTTTTGGGGAGACACCAAACATCAATCGTATCAGCAATTGAACTCATTGACAGAAGAGACAGCATTTATGTACATTTTCAGGAATTTAGAAAAGAGAGCATAAAAGTATATCTGCAAGGGTCTAGAAGGAAGGTCCGGAGAATGCACTTACAAGGATAATCTTGGTCTCATCCAACTCCCTCTGGATTTTCAACAGCTTATCAGCCTCTGCCGGGTCCTGAAGATTACAAATACGAGGCAATAACAAAAACACTTCAGATCAAATCAGCCAAAATCCACAATCAACTTGGTCACAAGATAATGGGGCAGGGTAATAAAATTAATTCAAGAGGAATCATTCGATTGGGATTTTGATGTCCACACAATTGAGCCTATTACTACTACAGTTTGTTCACAAGATTTCTCAGGCAAAAGAGTGAATAACCTGAAATTTGGTTAAAGCTTCGGCTAAGTATGGCCAGGGCTGACTGGAGTCTTCTTTCGCAGACCTCCATGTCTCACCAAAACTCTTCTGGTACTCATCTAGGACCTGAGAATAAAACTGAATGTCAAACAAACCGAATCCTTTCCTCCTAAAGAGAACCTAGATGTGGATTATATAACTAGGAGACCCAAATTGCAGGGAAACGATACCGACTGATGATTCCTAGCTGAACAACGTAATGATACCTGATTGAGAAGAGAAAAGGCACTCCGAACAGGATAGTGATCGTCCATGAACCCAACCGCGCAAAGGCCATTTCTATTGTAAGCGTGAACCTTGTACTCTGTATCAAAAACGAAAAACACGAACCCTATTAATTAACCCCAAATTCGAGGACAAGAACAAAGCTGGAATCGCGCGAAATTACAGCCGGGAAAGATCTAGAATCGGAAGAGGTGAGAAAACAATCGCAAATCCTAATTCACAAAAGTTGGGAAACCGAAAAGTCGATCCGAGTCTGCAGAAATCGAATAAAAAAAAAAAAATGCAAAAGAGGAAAAGGGGATGGCATAGATCCGAGAGAAACAAAGAAATGAAACAATCGATCTAAAAGGTAGAAGAAGAACCTTCGTGCTGAACGGATTGGCGCTGGGAAGGAGGGGTTCGGCTGGCGACAGTGCGGCCGACAAAGACGACGAACTCCTTGACGCTAGATCGCTGGAAATAGCCAAAGTGAGAGACGTCGGAAGCGTTGGCGAGGATGACGGGATCGGAAGTTTCGGGAGCGCACTTGAGAACAAGCAAGGCGGTGATCTTCATAGCTGCGGTGGATCAAGGTTGCGTGAGAAGGAAGCGAGGAGGAGGAGGAGGAGGAGAAGAAGAGGCGTTTGGGACCTGGAAACTACAAGTCCGGTGGTGGTAAAAGGCAAAAGCTTTGAGGTGTCGAACCAGACGCCAATCTCGTCACATTCATTATATATACCCTCTTTTATTCGCCTACATCTATCAGAATCATATATTCTATAATATATAACCCATTTTCTAACTTAAATGATATAGAGGAGGAGGAGGAGGAGGACAAGAGGCGTTTGGGACCTGGAAACTACAAGTCCGGTGGTGGTAAAAGGCAAAAGCTTTGAGGTGTCGAACCAGACGCCAATCTCGTCACATTCATTATATATACCCTCTTTTATTCGCCTACATCTATCAGAATCATATATTCTATAATATATAACCCATTTTCTAACTTAAATGATATAGTATTTGATTTGCGCACATATAAATAAAATAAAATAAAAAACTTACATGATATTTGACAAATTAATAATATTAGTCCAAAGTCCAAAACATTTACATTTTCAAAACTGAGGGGTTGATACATAAATTTATGAAAAGAGGAAATGTAAAAAACAACAAGAAAAGCGGTTAAGAAGAGGGAATGGAGGGGAAAGAGAGATAAAAATAGGGAGGGAGTAAATGGCCCATAAATGGGGGATTTTTGAAGCAAGTTACTTTTTTTACCCATTAATTAACCCTTTTGTTTGACCATCTCCCCCTTCGAAGAAGAGGGGATCATTTTAATGTTCTTGTTTTGTTTTTTTTCTTCCCTGTGAGATCTCTCCCACTTTTTCTTTTTCTTTCTAACATGTAAATAGATTCTGTATTGTATAAATGTATTTGACTTTGCATTGTAAAAACATGCAGGATCATCAATCAAAACAAATAAAGATGCTGAGGTTTTTCATCATTTTCTCCTTTTTCATACACTCTTGTGTTGCGGCTCCCAAAACTCCCGCTGCTGTTCCTGCCAAGAAATGGCTCACCCTTAACGGTATGTATCGATCCTTTTACACATATCCATGCTTGACTTGTAAAAAATAAGGCACTTGCCTTAGGTCCCATATTTTTTTAATGATATTTTGGGGACCCCATTTCCATAAAATCATTTATAGCATGTTCTTGGTTTCTTGGTGGTATACGTTATGCTTCTTGGTTTCTTGGTGGTATAAGTTATGATTCTGTGCGCATATTATATTTTCTTTGTCTTTTCAGGACAAGAGCCTGCGGTTGTGGCCAGAGGCGGCTTCTCGGGTCTTTTCCCTGAATCTAGCGCCTCTGCAAACGATTTAGCTATTAGCACTAGCTCGCCTGGCCTCACAATGTTATGCAACCTTCAGATGACTAAGGACGGTGTGGGACTTTGCTTGTATGATATCAGGCTTGACAATGCAACCACAATCTCCACGCTCTTTCCCAAAGCCCAGAAGAGCTACAAGGTCAATGGTCAGGACCTTAAGGGCTGGTTTGTTCTTGACTACTCTGCCGACACTATCTTCTCCAATGTCTCATGTATGACTTCTTCTCTATTCCTCCTTTCCATGCGTCCCACCACACATTTTTCATGTTTTGTATTACTGAGCAGTGGTCCAGAACATCTTCTCTCGGCCTAGCATCTTCGACGGCCAGATGCCGGTTTCTGCCGTGGAAGACGTCCTCGGAACCAAGCCTCCCAAGTTCTGGTTGAGCGTTCAGGTTTCTCTTCTTCCTCTCTTTGATGATATGATTAACCAATTTATGGACGGTTCTTACTGATTCAACATAAAAACAATACAAATCTGCAGTACGACGCCTTCTACATGGAACACAAGCTGAGCGCAGCCGAGTACCTGAAAAGCTTAGGATTCCGCGGCATTAGTGTCATCTCATCTCCGGAGATCGGTTTCTTGAAGAGCATTGGGATGGATGCAGGCAGGGGCAAGACAAAGCTCATATTCGAATTCAAAGATCCCGAGGCAATAGAGCCCACCACCAGCAAGAAGTACAGCGAGCTTCTACAGAACCTCGCAGCCATCAAGGCCTTTGCTTCAGGCATTCTTGTCCCCAAAGACTACATTTGGCCCCTTGACTCGGCTAAGTACCTTAAGCCCGCCTCCACCATTGTGGCTGATGCCCATAAAGCTGGTCTAGAGGTCTACGCTTCGGGATTTGCCAATGATATGCGCACCAGCTTCAACTACAGCTATGATCCCTCCGCTGAGTATCTCCAGTTTGTGGACAATGGCCAGTTCTCTGTTGATGGCGTCATCACCGATTTCCCGCCAACAGCATCACAAGCAATTAGTGAGATGACTTGCTGGCTACACTTCTATACGTATCCTTAAAGATTTGGTTAATAGGAGAAGCTGACGTGTGTGTACTCTTGCAGCTTGCTTTTCTCACCAAAAGGGCAATTTCCCCAAAGCAGGCCATGCGTTGGTCATAACTCACAACGGAGCAAGTGGAGATTATCCAGGCTGCACCGATTTGGCTTATCAAAAGGCGGTTGACGATGGAGCAGATGTGATCGACTGTTCTGTTCAGATGTCCAAAGATGGAATGGCTTTCTGCCATGATTCTGCAGACCTCACAGCAGGCACCACCGCCATGACCACTTTCATGTCCCGAGCCACCAGTGTTCCTGAGATCCAGCCTACCAATGGCATTTTCTCCTTTGATCTGACATGGGCAGAGATCCAGTCTCTAAAGCGTAAGAACCAGATGTCTTTTCTAAAATGAAACTTTCTCATTCTCAGCTAAATCACTGAGATTGGGATGTGTTTGTATCCAGCTCAAATCCAGAGCCCCTTCTTAACTTCTGGGGGATTTCAGAGAAACCCAGCAAACAAGAATGCCGGGAAGTTCATGTCTCTCGCTGACTTCCTTGAGTTCAGCAAAGCAAAGGCTGTCACCGGAGTTCTTGTCAACATGGAGGCAAGCCTTTTTTAACTCCCAAATGCTCTTTAACTTACTCAAAACAGCTTCACTAATGCCTTGTTTGTTGACAGAACGCTGCTTACTTAGCCTCAAAGAAAGGCTTAGGTATTGTAGACGCAGTCAAGTCCGCTCTGACCAATTCCACATTAGACAAGCAATCAACTCAGAAGGTTTTGATTCAGTCTGATGACAGTTCCGTTCTGGCCAGTTTTGAGGCTGTCCCTACGTACACTAGAGTCTTGAGCATCGGCAAGGAAATCGGAGATGCTCCCAAGCCATCCAT